>OY728152.1:1085216534-1085816534 GCA_963277665.1 Viscum album
ATAATAAATAATAAATAATGAATAATAAATAATAAATAATAAATAAATATAAATGATAAATAAATATAAATAATAAATAAGAAATAACAAATGAGAAATAATAAATAATAAATAAATAAAAATAATAAATAATAAATAAGAAATAATAAATAATAAATAATAACTAATAAATAAATATAAATAATAAATAATAAATAATAAATAAACATAAATAATTAATAAATATAAAGAATAAAGAATAAATAATAAATAATAAATAATAAATAATAAATAACCAGTTACAAATAATATATAATAAATAAATTAAAGTATATTACAAATAATAAATAATAAATAAATAATAAATATTAAATATTAAATATTAAATATTAAATAAATACATATAAATAATAAATATAAATAATAAATAATAAATAAATATAAATAATAAATAATAAATAAATATAAATAATAAATAATAAATAAATATAAATAATAGATAATAAATAATAAATAAATATAAATAATAAATAATAAATAATAAATAATAAATAATAAATAATAAATAAATATAAATAATAAATAAATATAAATAATAATTAATAATTAATAATTAATAAATAAATATAAATAATAAATAATAAATAAATAATAAATAATAAATAAATATAAATAATAAATAAATATAAATAATAAATAATAAATAATCAATAATCAATAATCAATAATCAATAAGGAATAATAAATAATAAATACTAAATAATAAATAATAAATAATAAATAATAAATAAGAAATAATATATAATATATAATATATAATAAATAACAAATAATAAATACATAATAGATATAAATAATAAATAATAAATAATAAATAATAGATATAAATAATAAAGAATAAATAATAAATAATAAATAAATATAAATAATAAATAAATATAAATAATAAATAAAAAATAAAAAATAATGAATAATGAATAATAAATAAAAAATAATATATAATATATAATATATAATATATAATATATAATATATAATATTATAATAAATAATAAATATTAAATATTAAATAATAAATATTAAATATTAAATATTAAATAAATAAATATAAATAATAAATAAATATAAATAATAAATAAAAAAAATATGAATAATAAATAAATATAAATTATAAATAAATATAAATAAAAAATAAAAAATAAAAAATAAAAAATAATGAATAATAAATAATAAATAATAAATAATAAATAATAAATAATAAATACATAGTAGATATAAATAATAAATAATAAATAATAAATAATCAATATTAAATAATAAATATTAAATATTAAATATTAAATAAATAAATATAAATAATAAATATAAATAATAAATTAAATATAAATAATAAATAATAAATAATAAATAATAAATAAATATAAATAATAAATAAATATAAATAATAAATAATAAATAATAAATAAATATAAATAATAAATAATAAATAATAAATACATATAAATAATAAATAATAAATAATAACTAATAAATAATAACTAATAAATAAATATAAATAATAAATAATAAATATTAAATATTAAATATTAAATATTAAATATTAAATATTAAATAAATAAATATAAATAAAAAATAAAAAATAAATATAAATAATAAATAATAAATAATAAATAATAAATAAATACAAATAATAAATAAATATAAATAATAAATAATAAATAAATATAAATAATAAATAATAAATAAATATAAATAATAAATAATAAATAATAAATACATATAAATAAAAAATAAAAAATAAAAAATAAAAAATAATAACTAATAAATAATAACTAATAAATAAATATAAATAATAAATAATAAATAATAAATAATAAATAATAAATAATAAATATATATAAATAATAAATAATAAATAATAAATAATAAATAATAAATAATAAATAATAAATAATAAATAATAAATAAATATATATAATAAATAATAAATAAATATAAATAATAAATAACAGATAAATATAAATAATATATAATATATAATATATAATATATAATATATAATAAATAAATATAAATGATAAATAAATATAAATAATAAATAAGAAATAAGAAATAAGAAATAATAAATAATAAATAAATATAAATAATAAATAATAAATAATAAATGATAAATGATAACTAATAAATAAATATAAATAATAAATAATAAATAATAAATAAACATAAGTAATTAATAAATATAAATAATAAAGAATAAATAATAAAGAATAAATAATAAATAATAAATAATAAATAACCAGTTACAAATAATACATAATAAATAAATTAAAGTATATTATAAATAATAAATAATAAATAAATAATAATTAATAAATATTAAATATTAAATATTAAATAAATAAATATAAATAATAAATATAAATAATAAATAATAAATAAATATAAATAATAAATAAATATAAATAATAAATAATAAATAAATACAAATAATAAATAATAAATAAATATAAAGAATAAATAATAAATAAATATAAATAATAAATAATAAATAATAAATAATAAATAATAAATAATAAATAAATATAAATAATAAATAAATATAAATAATAAATAAATATAAATAATAATTAATAATTAATAATTAATAAATAAATATAAATAATAAATAATAAATAAATAATAAATAAATAATAAATATAAATAATAAATGTAAATAATAAATAATAAATAATAAATAATAAATAATAAATAATAAATAAAGATAAATAATAAATAATAAATAATAAATAATAAATAATAAATAAGGAATAATAATTAATAAATAATAAATAGTAAATAATAAATAATAAGTAATAAATAATAAATAATAAATAATACATAATACATAATACATAATACATAATAAATAATATATAATAAATAATAAATAATAAATACATAATAGAAATAAATAATAAATAATAAATAATAAATAATAGATATAAATAATAAATAATAAATAAAAAATAAAAAATAAAAAATAATGAATAATAAATAATAAATAATAAATAATAAATAATAAATAATAAATAATAAATAATAAATAATATTATAATCAATAATAAATAATAAATAATAAATAATAAATAATAATTAAAGTTAAATAATAAATAATAAATAATAAATAATAAATAAGGAATAGTAAATAATAAATAATAAATAATAAATAATAAATAATGATTTATAAATAATAAATAATATATAATATATAATAAATAATAAATAATAAATACATAATAGATATAAATAATAAATAATAAATAATAAATAATAGATATAAATAATAAATAATAAATAATAAATAATAAATAAATAAATATAAATAATAAATAATAAATAATAAATAATGAATAATAAATAATAAATAATAAATAATAAATAATAAATAATATTATAATAAATAATAAATATAAAATATTAAATATTAAATATTAAATATTAAATATTAAATATTAAATATTAAATATTAAATAAATAAATATAAATAATAAATAAATATAAATAATAAATAAATATAAATAATAAATAATAAATAAATATAAATAATAAATAATAAATAAATATAAATAATAAATAAATATAAATAATAAATAATAAATAATAAATACATAGTAGATATAAATAATAAATAATAAATAATAAATAATAAATAATAAGTAATAAATATTAAATATTAAATATTAAATATTAAATATTAAATATTAAATATTAAATATTAAATAAATAAATATAAATAATAAATAAAAATAAAAGATAAAAAATAAAAAATAAATATAAGTAATAAATAATAAATAATAAATAATAAATAAATATAAATAATAAATAAATATAAATAATAAATAATAAATAAATATAAATAATAAATAATAAATAAATATAAATAATAAATAATAAATAAATATAAATAATAAATAATAAATAATAAATACATATAAATAAAAAATTATAAATAATAAATAATAAATAATAAATATTAAATATTAAATATTAAATATTAAATAATAAATATATAGTAGATATAAATAATAAATAATAAATAATAAATAATAAATATTAAATATTAAATATTAAATATTAAATATTAAATATTAAATATTAAATAAATAAATATAAATAATAAATTAAAATAAAAAATAAAAAATAATAAATAATAAAAAATAATAAATAATAAATAATAAATAAATATAAATAATAAATAATAAATAAATATAAATAATAAATAAATATAAATAATAAATAATAAATAATAAATATATATAAATAATAAATAATAAATAATAAATAATAAATAATAAATAATAAATAATAAATAATAAATAATAAATAATAAATAATAAATAATAAATAGTAAATCATAAATCATAAATAATAAATAATAAATAATAAATAATAAATAAATATATATAATAAATAATAAATAAATATAAATAATAAATAATAAATAAATATAAATAATAAATAATAAATAATAAATAATAAATAAATATAAATAATAAATAAGAAATAAGAAATAATAAATAATAAATAATAACTAATAAATAAATATAAATAATAAATAATAAATAATAAATAAACATAAATAATTAATAAATATAAAGAATAAAGAATAAATAATAAATAATAAATAATAGTTAATAAATAACCAGTTACAAATAATAGATAATAAATAAATTAAAGTATATTATAAATAATAAATAATAAGGGAAACACATGAAAAAGTATGAAAAGACGTGATAAGGGGTGAAAAATCATGAAAACGCATGAAAAAGGATGGAGAAGCATATGAAGAATGAGGCATTAGAAAGAATGAGAACGCATGAAAACTCGTGAAAACTCTGGAAAACTCCTTAATAATTCAACATAATCATCATAATAACCCACAAAAAACCATTGATAAAGATAACAAGTCATGGAAACCCAAATAAATAGTAATAAATGGAGATACCTTTAAAACCCGTCAAAACGGTCATAAAGAGACAAAAACATTGGACTCACATTAACAGAGATAACTTATGATCCGAGAGTCCGTTTTAGATCCGCAACCTGTCAAATCAAAGATCCTGAAACGATCTTCAACCTGAAAGGTGAAAGTGTCCGAATGGATAGGCAGATCAGAAGTTATGACCATTTAAAAAAAAGATGACGGGGAACGGGTGCTAGAAACGAGGCATTGAAAAACATAACAAACCTGATACCCACTAAAAAGGTCATAACATATGATCTAGGAGTGCATGTGGGCGCCGCGACCAGTAAAACTGAAGCTCATGGAATGAGCTATGATCTGGCAGGTGGAGGAGGTCGAACTGAAATGCGGATCGAAAGTTAGGTCCGTTTGAAGACAAGTTCGACGGGACATCGGTGACAGAAATGAGATTTTGGAAGCCTTTGGAGGGTTTTTTGGGGTCGAAAAACATAATAGAAGCTAGCTTTTGTTGATCTGGTGCGTATATCTTTTCGCTGGCTTCGATTTGATATGTGGTAGAGCCCAAACGGACACCCGGAGCGAAAGTTATGGCCGTTTGAAGTTGGAGAACTTTTTTCAACTTTCTTATAACTCTAATATCTTCTGCACCTTAAACCGTCTCACAGTTTTGATTATATTTGCCTCTAGATCTCTTCATGAGCTTTGATTTGACTGGTCGTGGCGGTTTTTTTGCGGCGGTTTTTTCGCGGCGGTTTTCTTGTAGTGTTTCTTGGATATTATTGTGAACACCTTGGATGTATTGGTGTACTTTTTTTCTCTTTTATCAGGCCATTTTTCTAATTTTTTTACATTAGAACCTATACTTGTAAATGGGAAATAATTATTGAAACCAAAATTACTAGAATAATGGGTTACCTTTTTCCAAGATCTTGTTATAGACTAATTAGAAGTTGGTTTCAGTCTCCAATTTCAACTGATTTGAGTAAATTTTGAGACTTGATTATCATATGAAGTTTTTTTAGAATCTTATTCATTTTAAGAATTTAAGAAGTTTAATCTTGTGTTCATCTCATATTCCTTACTTTTACCTCATGATCAAGACACATTATGTTGAGAGGGTTATTCAAATCCTCTACAGATCACAATCTTTTATCCCAATCCTTATTCAACTTCTTGATTTTTTATTCATGAATTTTAATTGACTCTAGTAAAAAGTTTTCCCTTTTTATTTACCTCCAACTGAGTATTGTTTATTTTTATGGAGGTATTATAAAACTTCATTAATGTGTTGACAACTTCTCTATGAAATAAATATGTTAATAATTTCTCACAAAAATTATTTTTCAATTTTTCTTCAATTAGGGAAATCTTATCATTGTAATGTAAAACTGATTATTCCTTATCTTTTTCAAGGACTATGAGAGAATTTTAAATTTTGAATTTCTTACCTAGTATAACATTAAATAATTCCACATCTTCTTCTAGTTATTATTTTTCATTAAGATGTTCCATTAAAAAAACAAGTATATATGTGACTATATCAACATGAAATTTCTTCACACACCTTTGAAATTTTGAGTAGATGTATTCAATAGTTTTGATATACTCATCCTCTATATACACTCCCCGGATTGATGTAGTTACTTCAAAAAGACCACTTCCAGCAGGTCTAATTGATGAAATCTTACCATTATGGTCATCTTTATGTGGGGGTTGATAATTATTTCTCTTTTAAATATTTTAAACTTCTTTTTCTTCATTTTCCTTCCATTACTTAATGTTTTAGATGAAACTTCAATACATTTGTCAATATAAAGACCTTCCTTTTTATCTATATTAGGTAGCTCAAATGTTTCAAAAATCTAAACATCATATAGGGAAATTATAAACAATTGAGATATATTTTTATAAAATAAGTGGTAGACCTGGTTTTCTTTGATACTGCTTGATATTACTAGTGGTCTTTAAAGGAAACTGAGTTGGTGAGGAGGTGAATTATTGTACCCAAACTTTACTGACTATTAATTTCTTTGTTATTCCCCCATAACTATCAAACCTCTATCTCACTTTTAATGTATCAATAAATGGGACATAACCTGTTATCTCTACATGAAATATAGAATATAAGAAAAATTTAAACATAAAAAATATTTACAATGTTCATACTTGAAAGAATAACATTTTCCAGGTTCAGGTCGAGTTATGAGACCTATAATAATCACTAAAAATGGGAGAGTGATTAAAATAGAATGAATTCAATTATCATCCTTGTTCTATAAATTTTTTTGAACATAGTACACAATTTACATAAAATATAAGTTTGATTTTATTCTTTTATTCTTGTAAAACAACTACCTCTATATAGTTCTTCAACCACTATTTGGTGTAGTGGAGTTGTTTATACCAATACCACTAGTTCTTCAAGGATCCTTCCTTGAACCAATGAAGTAGTTTTCAACCAAAAACATATGATATGATACGATCCAAGAATGTTGTCTTTATTCTTCACTCAGACTCACTATGATTTGGGTTAATAATATGTAACACTATAATATTTTAGAGTATTCCTATTTTTAAATTTAATAAGTTTGATGGTTTATGCTTCACGCAACACCGAGTTTAAAATTGTATTATATTATTAAATGTAACTGTTGTAATAACAATGTGACCATTAGGAGTAGTAATATGACTAATAGAATAGGTACTTCACCTATTAAATTATAAATAAAATTTTGGTATCTTATAATTAAATATATGGTTTATATACATCATCGAATAAGTAAATAAATGTTTTAAAAATGATAAATGAAGTATTGGTATTTTTTGGAAACATAAATCTTTATTTACGATTTTATAATTAATATAATAATTTAAAATAAATTGTATTTTCATAAAATAGATTCATAAACTAATATTTTTTTGTCTTATGATTATAATAAAATTTTATGAGAGGTTAATTAATTTTTCAATGTGTCATAAAAACAGTTATAATAATAAAATCTGTATTTTTCAAATAAATGATGATTTTAATTAAAAAATAAATTTATAATATTCAGAAAATTATTCTCATAAAATTGATTTCATTTTTTTATTCTACACATTGAAAAATTCTTAGGCTTAATTTTTGTGATTTTACTAAAATAGTTGATTTTTTGTGAATAGTGAAATATGGTAATATATTGTAGTAGTTAAATACATGAATTATTTAGTCATGGAATATGTATGGTTTATTTAGGCACCATTATTTCAAAAACGCATGCACTAGTAAATTTATTTTTTCACAAGAATCATTACTATTGATTTTATTGATCCAGAATAATAAACTAATGAATAAAATAATCAAAAAACACCCCTCTCCTCTACTATAAATACCATCCCTCGCCACCTCTTCTCCTCACACCTCCAAAGACATTAATATTTTCCAATTTCATCCTAATCCCTCTCCCAAAACTATCCCCACATTATGTTCTTACTAGTCTCACCCAAAAGACCATTTCAAAGTTCCTTAAGGAGGTTCTCAAGTAGAGGAATTCAAAAGGTAAAATCCCCTTTCATTCTTTTAATTTTCTTTTAATTTCATTATTTTATTATCCTTTACCAACCTCCCCTTATCTAAGTTTCATGATAAATATAGTATATTATATAAACTAAAAAAATATGTTAATGTAATAAACATCATGAAACCTCTTCTCCTCTCCCTTTTGTTCTAAAAATTGGAACATCATCCATAATGTGTCGATTTACCACCATCGTGGATAATGCATTTTTATATTCCATTACGACCTTCTAGGATGGTTATGAAACCATTTTTATAGTTAAAAAATTATAATATTTATATTAAAACTTATTTAGTATTCTATTACTATTATATATACAAAATATTAATTAATATGACACAATTAGTTCGTGGTGATAAAAAACACCAAAATAATCTAAATAAATATCATTAACTTTTTATCTAATAAATAGCCCTCACATATGAAATAAAATGATATATAAGATAATTAAATCTCCTAGATGTTAATTAATAACATATAAATTTAATTTTGGATAACTATTCCCATTTTACATGATCTTTTGTACATGTATACAAGTGAACTGATCATGAAAACCAAGGAAACGAACACTCCTAAATGACAGAATAAAATATTATAACTCATCAAAAAGGCCATAAATGAACATAATAAAATTATAATAAATAAAATAAATTTTAAGAGGTTCTAAATTAATTTATTAATTAATCTAATTATATTATCCAAGACATTATATACAAATGCAGAATGCTTTCAAACATAAGGTTAGAGATTCTCCCTAAACCTCCATTTTTCATCAAGGTTACACTTTCTCTCACTTTACCCCAATTTAGTTCTTAATTATTTATATATAATTTTACTAAATCAAATTTATATGTTCCAAAATCATGTATCTAGATTATTTCATCTTTATTTTATGGGGAAATACATGTTTTACAAGGTACCCTTTTCAATTATTCCTGATAAGGAAGCATGATTAAAGGCTACTTCCCAATTTCTTACCAATTTTCAAGTACACTCCAAAATATATTTTAAGACACCAATATTTTAATAAAGTCATTATTTTTATCATGAAAAAATATCTTAGTTATATTCTAGTTTTATGTAAACAATTATGCCTTTGTATACTTTAAAGACTCTTTTACATGTTCCCTTAAACCGCACTTAAGTGGCCCATTTATAAAGTTTCTTAAAAATCATTTTTTATGTTCCCATATTAGTTGGACATAATTTATGCCAAAAAAATATTTTAATTTTCATTTTATTTTCTTTTATGGGATATATATGTTTATAATATGATTTTATGAAAAATACAAAGTAATTTTCCAAAAGAACTCTTCTTTCCAAAAGTAAAAAGGGAATTTCCCTCAATGATTCCTCAATGATTTTGTTAGAGTATTTTATTATATTTAAACACCCTATATTGAATCATATTATTTATTGAAATTGATCTATTATATTACCAATTACCATACTTTATATGGGGATTTACTGTCTTTATACCATTCACCATATTACTCTTGATGGTTTATGATTATGTTTATTATTTGGGGAAAGTTATTAATATTTCATATGATAGTTTCAATATGAATGTACATTTTTATTATTTTTCACACCTTTTATATGAGAAATTCATTTAAATTAGTAATATATGGGTGGTCCCGCTATATCCCTGCGATGCAATGGTAGGTCTCATGAGGAAAACTAGATTGGGTTTTTACCCATTTATGTATGGTGTCTTGGATGAAACCATGAAGGTATGTTTATGATGTTCTACGATATTCATTCCCTCATTTGGATATTTTTAATTCATAATACATGTGATTATTTGACTAGTAGAATATATATGGTTACATTTAATTCTCATGTGATTATTTATATTTCATTATATATCTATATTGTATTCTTACCATATTATGCTCCAGATTATGTTTTAATGGAATGTGTTTTTAGTTATTCACCTTGCCTTGTTTTTTATGTTTATTTATCTTAGCTTACACTATATTACATAACCTTACTAAGCATCTAATATCACCTTATTCTTATGTTTTATTTTTCTCTAGGATGTGAAGATGCATTTTTGGAATGACATACAGGGATAATCTAAGAGTTTTTGGTTGTTTCCAATAGAGTTGCTATATTTTTTCATTTCAAGTTGTATTGTAACAATTATGTTTATATCCAAATTTTCAAAGCTACTAAACAATTCTGTCCTTTGGGATGAAATTTATTATTCATAGTACCAATGTAATAAAATAAGGCACCGACTCCATGATACTGGCATCATGGTCTTTATAGTTTGTATCTGATAAAGTTTAGTAGAAATTTTGGAACATAGATTTATGAAAACATAGGATAGAGAAAAAACCCCTATAAAAGAATTTTGAAATTTTCAAAAAGAAACCAATATTTGATTTAAATATTATTTATACCTAAATTTTTTATTTAAAATTATGTGATTCAATAGTTTTGAGATTAAACATTATGTTTCATAATGTTATGATCTAATCTATTGTATTCCATTATTTAGAAATAGTTCCTTGTGGAAGTAATGGAAACTTTATCCACACTTGTATCCCATGAATGGATTTCCCTCCTACGCAAGATAATGATGTTGGAGCTATATCTGAAATTGGACATGAAAAAATGATAACTATACTGGGACAGCTGACTCAGGTTGTGAGTAATAAACATACTTTCATAGAGCATCCCGATCCATAATGTATTGTAACAATGTTAGACTGCTTTATATGAAACCAGCATCTATCATTAAATAGGACTACAAACCCATTTTTAGAAAAGCAGTGGATAAGTTCCTTAGAGAAGATATTTCTTGCTTTAGGAAGTAAAAAAATGGAGATGGTTATTGTGTCATTTTATTATCTATCAGGATATGAAGATCAATGGTGGTTATTAATTCAAAACAAAAAGGAGGAGGAAAAAAATTAAAATCTATAATGGAAGGATTTTAATGAAATTTTCTTAGAAAAATATTTCCATCATGAACAATGAGTAGATATAGACAGGAAATTCTTGATTTTAAGATAAAAATACAATGAAAAATATTCCAAGTATGAATCCAACTAAAATGGTTATCAAGTCATGCTAGAGACTACATATGTAATCCAAGGAGCAAGTTTGACCATTTTTTGATGATATTAAACCAATTATACGATGGGAACCAGTCTTCTAGAAATTCTCATCATACAAGAATATAGTATCATGTGTCATCAATATGAAGCAATAATTTTCCAATCCATATGAATTTGAAGGGAATAAATATAATAATAGGGGTATTGAGTACTCTGTAAAAGGAAATAAAGAAAAAGGGAATAAGGGAAGGATATAATTTCCAACTTCCAATAAATGTGGAAAGAAACATCATTGAACATGCATATTGGGAATGAAATTTTGATATAAATGTGGAGAAAAAGACCACCATGACCATAACTATAGAGATAAGAAAGAATCCAAAGATGTGCAATGATTAATTTTTAAGGAGTTGGGACACTATGAAAATTATTATACTATATGTTAAAGAAAATTTCCCAAGAAAAATAAAAAGGAAAAAGACCATGCTTATACAGTCACAATTGTTGAAGTTAAAGTTCCTAATGATGTAGTGGTAGGAACTTTAATCATATCCTCAACATTAGATAAATAATTATTTGATTCTGGATCATAAAATTCTTTTATATCATTGTATTTTTCTTTAAAAATTAGATATTTATAATTAACCTTAACATGGGAGTTTTCAGTAAAGACTCCTAGTGAAAACCTAATTGTGACAAATATGTGTTTAGCAGTTCCTATTGTGACACATAAACATAGTTTAATTACTTATTTTATCATCATAACTATGTTTTATTTTAATATAATCATTGGTTTGAAGTGTATTTTAAAATATAATGAAAATATTTATTTCAAATAGAAGGAAATTATGATTCCTTATGAAGATATTGAATTTCTTATCTTTATAGAGAAGAATTTGTCATCTAAGTCATATCTGGATCTACCTCCAGTAGCTATTCTAAATGAAATCGTTGGAGAGGAAGATAAAACATCATCTATGGATGAGAAAATAAATATTCAAATTGAGGATGTACCTATTGTACAGGAATAAATTGATGTATTTCTAGAGTATTTACCTAGACATCCTCCATAGCAGGAAGTTAATTTTTCTATTGATTTTATCCCTAATGAAATACCTATATCAAATAGTCCCTATAAAATGGCCACAGTGGAGTTAATTGAGTTAATGAAATGACTAAATTAATTGAGTGATAATATATTTATATTCCCTAGTGATTCACCTGGGGGTACTATTCTTTTTGTTATGAATACACATGGATCTATGAGGTTATGCATTGACTAAAAGGAGATAAATGTTATTATGATAAAGAACAAGTATTTGTTTCCTCATATTGATGGATTATTTGATCAAATTCATAGAGATTAATATTTTTGAATGACTTATATTTGATCAAGATATAATCAATTGAGTGTGGAGAAGGAAGATATTCCAAAGATATAATTTTGAACCAAGTTTGGAAATTATGGGATTACAGTAATTCCATTTAGACTAACTAATACACCCTCTATTTTTATTAACCTAATGAATAGAGTGTTCAAGGAATATATTGATGATTTTTTTGTGGTATTTATTGATGATATATTGATATATTCCAAAATCTATGTGGACCATGAGAACCAGTTTTGGATTATTTTGGAGAATATTAAAAGAAAATAGTTATATGGGAAGTTTAACAAGTGTTAATTATGGATTCAAACTATTTATTTTCATGCACATATTATCTATAAGTATGGAATCTCATTTGATCATACAAAGAAAAAGGCATCTTATGAATGGCCTAAACCAATGAGCATAACCAAGGTATGTAGTTTCATTAGTTTAGTAAGTTATTAGTTTTAGATTTTTCCTAATTAGCTAAAATGTTAACCAAGATTACTCGTAAAGGGGTTAAGTTTATTTAAACAAAGGAATATGATGAATGATTTGAATAATTTAAAGGTATATTAGGTAATTCATTGATCTTAACTCTATTATTAGAAAATTGTGGATTTATGATTTATAGTGATGCATCAAAGAAAGAAATTTGTTGTATCCTTATGTATAATGATCGAATTATTGCCTATGCAACAAGATAGTTAAAAACTCAATAATTTAATTATAAAAGTCATGATATTGAGCTAGTAACTATAATATTTTCTCTTAAGATATGGTGACATTGTATCTATGGTGAAATATGTGAGATATATACAGATCACAAGAGTTTGAAATATACCTTCTCATAGAAAGAAATCCACATGAGGAAAAGACAATGGATTAAGTTAATCAAGGATTATTATTTTTCAATACACTATCACCTAGGGAAGGAAAATAATGTATCAGATGCATTGATCAGGAAGGATGATTGAGTTATAAAAAAATAATGATTGGAAAGGATCCTGTGTAAATGGATCTAGAAATATGGATATGGGAATTATTATGGATGATGAAACATAACTAATTTTTCAAATGGTTTCCAAACCATATATATTGGATAGGATTAAAAGTTCTTAGTCTGATGAGGAGAATTTTTAAAAATAAAATTAAAGATGTGAATGATAGGAAATTGGTAGACTTCAAATATTGAGGTGACATATTTAAATTTGGGAAGAGGGTTTGTGTTCCCACTATACCCAACCTAAAAATTTAATTATTGGATGATACCCATAGCTCAAATTTCTTTATACACCCTAGTAGCACTAATATGTATAGAGATTTGAAGGAATATTTTTGGTGGGATAATATGAAGTGGGAAATTTCTAATTATGTATCAAGGTGTTTAGTTTTTCAATAGGTGAAGGTTTAAAGACAACATCCTATAGGATTCATGCAACCTATACCTATTATTACATGGAAATGGGATGACATTACTGTAGATTTTGTCACTGAATTACCACAGAATCAAGGAAATAATGATGAAATATGGGTATTTTTTTATCAAATTACCAAATATTCACATTTCCCTACTATAAGGGTGGATTTTCCATTGGATCTCCTTGCAAAAATATATATCAATGAAGTTTCAGGAATTCATGGTGCACCAATTTTAATTGTGTCTGATTATAATCCATGAAATATATAAAAAGTATGGAAAATTATTTAGAAAACTTTGGATATTGATCTTCATTTAAGCACTACTTATCACCATCCAAACTGAAAGGCATCCTTAAAGGACCATTCAGACATTAGAAGACATATTGTGATTATGATAACAATACATTCAAGGTTTTTGGAATATGTATTTACCTTTGGTAATGTTTTTCTACAATAATAGTTTCCATTCAAATATTCAAATGGAAACATTTGATGCCCTATATTGAAATGGATGTTGTACTCCCACTTGATGGGATGAAGTGGGTGAGAGGATGATCATAAAACCAAAACATGTTGAGGAAACAATAGAAAAGGTAAAAAATATTCAACCACAGATCAAATTAGCTCAAAGTAGACAAAAAATCTATTATTATAATAAAAGAAAGTATTTGGAGTTTCAAGTGGTAGATCATGGTTTTCTGAATGTATCTCCATGGAAAGGTATCATAAGTCTTGGTAAGAAAGGGAAATTCACCCCCAAGTACTTAAAACCTTTTGAAATTCTAAAGAGAATTGGAGTTGTGGATTATGTTTGGTAATGCCACCTAGCCATTCTAAAATACATGATGTGTTCCACAACTCTTTGTTAAGTAAGTACACGTCATACCCAATACATGTTTTCACTTCTGAAGGAATAGAATTAGAACATGATTTATCTTACTATGAAGAGCCTATATAGATCCTTGACATCATAGAAAATGTTTTTAAGAATCATACAACTCAACTAGTAAGGTTAATTTGGAAAAATTATAAAATTGAAGAAGCAATGTGGGAACCAGTTGAATTTATGATGAAAAACTACAAAGATATTTTTATGAGGTGAAATTATGGAAATTTTGAGTAAATGTTTTTTGATGTATGGTATAATGGGTCACCCCAAGATTTTATGGTATTCCTCTTTTAAAATTTAATATCATTGATAGTTTATGCTCTACACGACACTGAGTTTAAAACTATAATATACTATTAAATAGGACCATTGGAATAGAAATGTGACCATTAGGAATATTAATATGACCAATAGAATAGTAACTTCACCTATTAAAGTATAAATAAAATTTGGGTATCTTATAAATGAAAATATGGTATATTTTTAATGGTAAGATGAGACCTTTCCCAGAAGATAAATACTATTTTATTATTAAAAAAGAACAAGATCAGAAAATTATGAAAATGAGAGATTTAAATAGATCCCTCTAAAGTAGAGATATGATATCATCAGCAATATGATAATACCATAAAAGATCAATGTCATCAACACCTTTATTTTCAAGTCCATCTACAACCGAATTGATATCTTTGACATAATCTTGATTAGCCGACCCTTGTCAATTCCAAAATAATGTCTTCATTTAAATCTGTAACCAAGATTGGATCCCCCTTCATTTTCTTCCCTTAATTATTTTTACAAGACTTAGGAGGCCTACTATCCATCCTTTTAGGATCTAGAGTGCATTGAAGAAGATTGGTAATGTCAGTGACATTGATCAATACACTTACAAAACCCACCTTACATATATCCTTGTTTTCATTCTGCTTGGAACCTATTACATTTGAATGTACATATGGATTAAAATCCTTAAAATGAGTAACCATAGCCTTAGGTGAAGTTCTATTGTAGTCTAATATTTTCATACCATAGACAAGACTGCTTAGACTGCCTCCATGTGTAGAATTCCCAGTTAAAAAAGTAGGATCCACCACCTTATTAACTAAAGGAACATAAAAACCTACTTGTCCAACTTTACAGTCTATCTGATCATGTTATAATCCCATTTCAATACATGTGTGACTCGTGCATTTTGAGTCCAAACTGGTCGTGACAATATCGGCCACAAATCCTACCTGAATAGGATCTGACTGAGTGTGTAGGTCTTCCTAGATATGTTGTGCATTCTGATTTTTGATCTTGTCACTGATACTTTCCTACTGGGAGAATGGCAAGTCCACTTATATATGTTGATCAAAACTATCAATGATGACACCAAACTCACTTTCAATACAATTAGGTTTCAATTATTTTGGGTCCAAACTTATAGTGACAACATGAGTCACAAGGTCAGTCTTAGCAAGGATTCACTAGTGGAAATACGGGCTTTAACGTCGTCGTAATAACGTCGGTTCTTTAAAAACCGACGCGAATAGTATATGTGGGGAATTTTTGGCGTCGGTTTTGTGTAAAACCGACGCCAAAAATAATTATGTGTTTATTTTTCGCGTCGGTTTTTAAGAAAACCGACGCGGAAAATATTAGTATCCATATTTTCCGCGTCGGTTTTCCTGAGAACCGACGCGGAAAATCCTGTTATAATTGGTTTTCCGCGTCGGTTTTTAGAAAAACCGACGCGGAAAATCCGGTCGAAGAGGTTTTCCGCGTCGGTTTTTCTCAAAACCGACGCGGAAAACCTCTTCGACTATATTTTCCGCGTCGGTTTTCCTGATAACCGACGCGGAAAATAAATTTTTAAAATGTTTCGGCGTCGGTTTTCATGAAAAACGACGCCGAAACTCATAAAAAAAATATATTTCGCGTCGGTTTTAATGAAAACCGACGCGAAAAGTCTTTTAAAAATATTCACGGTCAGAAACCCTCATTTTGTTCGTCCGTCGAAATCGAGTTCCGCTGTGGCGCTTCGGACTCCCGACGACCTTCGAACTTGATTTGCGATCTTGAACGGCCATTGTTGAAGGTTTTTTGTCGTCTGCACGATTTTGGGTATGTGTTCTTCCTATTTATCTCTTGTTTCATATCCCATTGTTTATTTCTTTATCAATAACCCTATTTTGCGTGATTTTGATTATTGGTTAGATTTTAGTTGTAATTTATCATTATTTTTTGTTTGTATTATCATTGTTGGTGTAGATTTGATATTGTTTGTTTTTGGAAGTAATTATACCGGTCGCAGTTTGGATTTAACATCTCAATTCGGGTTGAACTTCAAATTTTTTGTTTATATTATCATTATTCCTGTTTAAAATGATCTTTCATTATCAATAACCCTATTTTGCATGATTTTGATTATTGGTTAGATTTTAGTTGTAATTTATCATTATTTTTTGTTTGTATTATCATTGTTGGTGTAGATTTGATATTGTTTGTTTTTGGAAGTAATTATACCGGTCGCAGTTTGGATTTAACATCTCAATTCGGGTTGAACTTCAAATTTTTTGTTTATATTATCATTATTCCTGTTTAAAATGATCTTTCATTACATTATGAAGTACTATATTTTTAATTCCATTTCCATTTTAATAAATTATTCTTCAAAAAAATAATTTTATTGTGTTAAATGAATTCACTCACATTTTTGCATGTAGTTTATTGTTATTTCATTACTTCTTGAGATTTACCATGCCAAATTCCTCAATTCTTTTTGGTTCTTATCATTTAACTAAGACATGAATAATTACCACTATCTATTATGTTAAAAAAATTTGAATAATTATTTTCATGCCATTATATAATAAATAATTTTTCTTGCAATGTCCATAATACGACTAGAATCATAATGTATTGTAATCTTCGTAGATAATAATATAATCATTATCCCTCTATTAATGTTCAAAAATACCTTTCCACTTTCATATGTGGAGTTAGATTCATGCATTTTTAATAAATGTCCTCTTAAACTAATCTCATTCCATTGATTATATTTATTCATCTTTCTCTCCCTCTAAATAATAGTCATGAAATGATTTACTTCTCCCTCTAAGTCATAGGCTGCAAATAAAACATTCTCATGATCTAATCTTTCATGGATGGATAATATATTTCTCTTCATGTTGATCCATTCCTTGACATGTTTTGCTGCAATAGACCCATGGATGGGGGTGTAAGTTGTCACCTACAATATGCAATGGAATTTTTATCCCTCCATAATGAATTTATATGTTCATAGTTCCCTATTATAAAACTCATGGATTGAGGGAGTTGAGTTATCATAGTCACCAAAAATTGTATCATGTCTCTTAATACACATTGTTTTAAATAAGGATAGTTATTGCGCTATTTTTCACATTAATTTTTCCATGATTCATTCATGTTACATCAAATGAATAAAAAAATAAATATAGTGTGATCAATAGTAGTCATAGTGAGAAATCATATTATCTTGTATGTCATTCATATAATATTTATATCATGAAACTTTATTTTCAAAAAATGAAACCTTTGATTTAACCATTTTGTCCTTGTATTTCAATATAACACACATGTATATAATATTAAAATTAACTGTTTACTATATTTGTAAACGTGTTTCATATTTGATGTCTTTTATCTGATTATCAATAGTTTTTATGGAATATGTTTTTGTTTACAATTTATCTGATAGATATTTAAATGTTTTTATGTTTTAATATATTCATCAATTATATTGTGATATCAGGTATTAATGGATCATAATTGGATTTATCTACGAAGAACTACTAGTGAATATGAAAGAGGAGTTGACAATTTTTTGGAATTTGCTAAACGGCATAATCAAAATATTGATTTGATTTTCTGTCCATGTGTGAAGTGTGTAAATATGAGAAAGTTAAACTTCAGAGAAATCAAAGATCATCTCATTTGTTATGGTTTTAGCCTTAATTATACACGTTGGATCTTGCATGGTGAAAGAACTGAAAATTCAACATCCAATGTTGATGACGATATTCATAATGAGGCAGAGGATCGTATTGAAGAATTAATTCATGATTTAGGTGTTGAAACCATCGAAAAAACACCAACAGTTGAACGATTGTATGGAGATTCTGAGAAACCATTATTCCCAGGTTGCAGTAAATATACAGTGTTATCAGCAGTTTTGAGATTAGTTAACTTAAAAGCAAAAAATGGGTGGAGTGATAAAAGTTTCTCCAGTTTACTTGAGCTTTTAAAAGAGCTTCTTCCAGAAGGCAATGGGCTTCCAGATTCCAATTATGAGGCGAAGAAAATATTATGCCCAATGGGATTGGGGTATAAAAAGATACATGCTTGCCCCAATGATTGTGTAATATATAGGAAAGAAAATGAACATTTATCAAGTTGTCCTACATGTGGAACATCGCGCTATAAGATGGATGAGAAAGTCAACTCAGATTCATTTTCAGGTGATGTCATGTAACGTTATGAAAAATCAATTTTTTTACTTTCCAATGATATCATCCAATATTTTTTTCAAACAATTCTGATAATTCAATTCTGGTTTATTTTTAGGTACCAAAATCAAAACTCCATCTAAAGCATTTTGGTACCTTCCAATTATTCCTCGTTTGAAGCGTCTATTTGCAAATTCAAATGATGCAAAAAGGTTAAGATGGCATTCAGATGAGCGCATTTCTGATGGTAACTTACGTCACCCTGCCGATTCACCACAGTGGAAGAGTTTTGATAAAAAATTTCATGATTTTGGAAGTGAAGTTAGAAATCTCAGAATGGGATTGTGTACTGATGGAATGAATCCATATCGGAGCCTCAGTAGCCAACATAGTTCATGGCCTGTTTTGCTGGTACTTTACAACTTGTCCCCACATCTATGTATGAAGAAAAAATATGTTATGATGAGCTTGATGATTTCTGGACCAAAACAACCAGGAAATGATATTGATGTGTATCTTACACCATTGATTGAGGATTTAAAACTGCTATGGGAGAAAGGTGTTACAGTTTTCGATGCATACAAGAAAGAGTATTTTCTTTTGCGTGCTATGATAATGTTCACTATAAACGACTTTCCTGCGTATGGAAACTTATCTGGATATACTGTTAAGGGACATAAAGCATGTCCAATTTGTGAAGAACAAACTTCATATTATCAATTGCAGAATGGAAGAAAGACAGTGTACATGGGACATCGAAGATTTTTGCGAATTGATCATCCTTATCGTAGATTGAGAAAAGCATTTAACGGTTTACAAGAATACAACCTCCCCCCTCAACCATTGTCAGCTGAAGAATATTATGACAGAGTGAAAGATATTGATTCAACATTTGGAAAGAGAAAAAGTTCTGGTTTACAAAAACATATCTGGAAGAAGCAGTCTATTTTTTTCAAACTACCTTATTGGAGATTTTTAGAGATAAAACATAACATTGATGTTATGCATGTTGAGAAAAACATATGTGATAGTTTGATTGGAACTTTGTTAGACATAAAAGGAAAGACAAAAGATGGATTACATGCTAGATTGGACTTGATGTTAATGCGAATACGTTTGGAGTTAGCTCCCGCTGTGAAAGGAAAAAGAACATATTTACCTCCGGCTTGTCACACATTAAGCAAGATTGAAAAGATGAATTTTTGTCAGTGTCTTCATGGTATTAAAGTACCCAGCGGTTTTTCTTCAAATGTGAATAATTTTGTGTCATTGAAGGATTGTAAATTAATAGGTATGAAATCACATGATTGTCATGTGTTAATGCAACAAATTCTACCAGTAGCAGTGCGTGGTATATTACCGAAAGCTGTCAGGAAGACAATCATCAGGTTATGTAATTTCTTTAAATCCATTTGTAGCAAAGTCGTTGATCCAAATTTGTTAGATTTGTTGGAGAATGAAGCAACTCTTATTCTTTGTCAACTAGAAATGTATTTCCCACCCACATTTTTTGATATAATGGTTCATCTATTGGTTCATTTGGTGCGTGAGATAAGAATGTGTGGGCCTGTTTATTTAAGATGGATGTATCCTTTTGAAAGATATATGAAAATTTTGAAAGGATATGTTAAAAATCCTTATCGACCAGAGGCCTCTATTGTTCAAAAATATGTATCAGAAGAGGTGATTGAGTTCTGTACTGATTATTTGAATGAAGTGGAGCATATTGGTCTCCCTCTATCTCGACATATGACAGTTGACAGAGAAGGTAGAGGGGTTCGAGGCTTAAAGGTAAAGTTCATTCCACGTGATGAAGTGATGCAAGCACATTTATACATTTTGAACAACACAGATGAGGTTCAACCATATATATCCTCACATATTGCTGAATTAAAGTTACGATATCAGAAAAGAAATGAAAAGTGGTTGATGATTGAGCATAAGAAGACATTTGTTTCATGGTTTAAAGAGAAAGTCACCTCAGATATATCTGTATCAGAAACATTGAAGTGGTTATCAGGGGGACCATCTTTTAATGTGATCACTTGGTCTGGTTTTGATATCAATGGCTACACATTTTACACAAAAAACCTGGATGACAAGAGTACCGTTCAGAATAGTGGTGTGATGGTATTCGCTGAAGCAGTGCATTTTTCGAGTGCCAAAGATAAAAACCCAATTTCTGCATCAACATCATATTTTGGAGTTATTGAAGACATATGGGAAATTGATTATATTAAATTTCGAGTCACTATTTTTAAGTGCAATTGGGTTGATAGTAATAGTGGCGTGAAACATGATGAATATGGGTTTAAACTGGTTGATTTGAAAAGATTTAATCACAATGAGGAACCATTTATCTTGGCGACACATGCAAAACAAGTATTTTATGTCATTGATCCGTCGAATGATCAGTGGTCAGTTGTTTTGCAAGGGAAAAGATATCATTTGGGTGATGATGATGATTCTGATGATGCTAGTGATTTACATGAGCGTTATTCATCTATTATGCAATTTTCAGAGGATTACAATGAATATAAGACAGACATAGTGCATGCAGTACGTACCGATCATGATGAAGGGACGTGGGAAAACACTAAATTAGTCTCCTAATTTTTCTGGTAAATATTTATATTTTGTGTCTATTTTAAAAACTTACAAATGCATGCCTCTATTTTTACATATTTATTTTTCATTTCCTTGTTTCTAATTATTCAGTTTTCTAATGATATGCAGGTACCCAAAATTTCATTACACTTTCTAGTAGCAATGTCAAATACAGATAGAGATGAGCAGTTACCGAGGTATATCTATTTTGACATATTATTAAATATTCAGTAATATACATATTTAATGAAATAAAACTGTTAATTTATTAAAAAAAATTGCAGGACTACTGATGCGTCCTCGGCGGAGGAGACTTCTCCAGTTACTACTGAAAAATCAAGTTCTCTAGTTGGTAAACGTGGTATTACACGTTTACCAAAACTATCACTCGCTCGTGATGATAACAAATTACACATCCGTTTTGATGATAATAATAATGCAGTTGGCCCAAATGCAGTTCAGTTTGTCAGTTATATAGCGATGCAGAGCCGTTGCAGGATTAGTATTTTATATCCTGATTGGAAGTCAGTGGACAGGACGGCGAAGCAACAGCTTTGGGAGGCCGTGACGGTAAAATATCTTTATTTATTTATTTTATCTCATTTTTTTAATATTATATAGTTTAAATGACATATTTTATTTTTTCAATTACAGATGACATTCAATTTTGAGGAAACCAAAGAAATTAGGAAAAGACATCTCTCTTTAGCGGCGGTTCGATGGAGAGATTTTAAAAACAAACTGACGAAAGATTATGTTTTTGGAAAGAGAAGGTTTGAAAGCCCATGTCTTAAGTATCCATATATAGATGAAGAAACATGGAAGCGATTTGTTGACAGTCGTCAGGAAGAGAAATTTCAGGTATTGTAATTGTTTTATATTTTAAAATTTATGCTATATTTTCCTTATTACTTATGTGTTTATTTTTATGTAACAGGCCTCCAGAAGATCTCATCAGGAGACCCAGTTGAAAAACGTATACCCTCATACTTTATCACGTGGAGGATACTCGTATTTGGAGCAGAAAATTATTGAAGAAAAATTTGAAGCATTAAGAGCTCGATCAAGTAGTGGTTCAGAAGAGGTCCAGTATGGTCCTCCATCTCCTCCCACTCGCCATGAGAAATGGAAACGAGCAAGAAGAAGAAAAAATGAACAATATCTTACAGACGAAGCTCATCAAGTGGCTGATAGAATTGTAAGTAAATATTAATTCTTTGTTAACAATTTTCCTTTTTTATAATTTATAAACACTAATATAAATTTTTTATTTTTCATTTCAGGATGAACTTCAGGAGAAAGAGACACAGGGCTCTTTTATCCCTGAGGGTAGGATGGATATCCTAGCCACTGCTTTGGGAAAGACTGAACACCCCGGCCGTGTTAGAGGATATCAGGCGGGTGTTAGTATTCGGAAGGTTTTTGGTAAGAGTAAGCAACCAAGAGACCCGGAAATTGAATCCTTAAAAGAAGAGCTGCATGATATGAAACGGTCTATGGGTGATCAAATTCAAGCAGCAGTACAGAAGGCTTTATTAGAACACTTGGCAAGACAATCACAGTCTGCTCATCCTTCCGAGGTATATTATTTACTGTTAACAATTTTTCTTTTCTATAAATTATAAACACTGATATAACTTTTTCATTTTTCAACATTCTCAGCCTACTCACTCAGACTATCATGCCTCATATGCTTACCCAACACCGTCTGGGCAGCCTTCCGAGGTATATTATTTAATGTCATCAATTTGTCTATTTTATAAATTATAAACACTGATATAACTTTTTCATTTTTCAACATTCTCAGCCAACTCACCCGGACTACCCTGCCTCATCTGCTTACCCTGCCCCGTCTGCGCAACCATTTGAGGTATATTATTTTATTTAATTTTTAATCAATTTTTCTATGTTATAAATTTTAAACACTAATATACCCTTTTCATTTTTCTGACTTCTCAGCCTGCTCACCCTGACTACCCTGCCCCACCTGCTAACTTTGAGCCTCCACCTCCTCCATCGGATCGAACCTTATATTGTGAGTTGTTTGCGGGAGATCCTCATGTACATATTGTTGCGTTAGGACAAGTGTATTTTTTGGGGGACTCGGTACATCATCAGCCTATGCAGATGGGTCAGGTTAGAGTATCAGTACTTGTTATTATAGATCCTACTGCTCTACTACCATTTCCTACTGCGGAGATCACCAGTGTTGGGGAATGCATGGGCCATTTTTTACTTTGGCCAACTGCACTTCTTCGTTATATTTCACATGAGGTATGAGTTTTTTTAACTAGTAATTAGAAATGATTCCAAATTACTTATAATGTTTTCTGACATTTAACTTATATAGGAATATCTGAAAGCAAAAGAAACTGTACAAATGCAGCAAAATGTTCAGAAACAGTCGGCTGTAGATACTTCTGATATTTCTTCTGGGTTGAAAAGATTATCTCAGTGCTCTTCTTCCTTGAATTTTATCTATGAGTTTCGGATGACGTCCGATATATGTGGAAGAAATTATAAATTGAGAATATTGAAAGAAGATATCATGAATTTAGTTAATTTTGAAGAGATCGGGCTGAATGTGGTGCAGTTGTTTTCCATGTAAGTAAATTGACGTCTGAATTGCTATTTCTTTACTAAAATATTGTTATGTCATTGACTAACTATGTTTTCTTTTTAAATTAGGTATCTATACAGGATTCTTTTACAAAATGAAACTGCAAGCATTTACAGCTTTATAGATCCAGAGTACATTTCCTTGGAAGTCAAACATGTGAAAAATGATGAAAGAGTTCAATATATATCCGAGAGATTATCAGAAACAGAGATTCAGTGCTGGTTTTTGCCATTTCTTGATAAGTAAGAATATCAACATAATTTTGAACTCATGATCATTATAATGTCATTAATTATGAATTTTTTGTATTATAGGGGGCATTGGATGTTAGGTGTATTTTGCCCAAATGAATGCACCTTATATTGGTTTTGCTCTTTATTAGGAAAAGTGCGTAAACCGTTTTCCAACTTATTAAACAGGTAAGTTGTTTTTTTTATTTTTAGAAGTTTGTTATGTTTAATTTTAATTGTTTACACAAGTTTTATTAGTTCTTATATAAAAAAATGCAGTTCATGGAAACATTTTACAAATGAAAAGAAACCAACGAAAATCAAATATGTGGAAGTACAGGTAATTAGTTTTTATATTTTTGTTATATATTGGGTTTCATTATTAGTTAAATGTTTTATAACTGCAGTGTCATCGTCAAAATGGAAGCGTTGAATGTGGTTATTATATTCTACGATTTATGTACGAGATAATCACAACTGGGGAAACTACTGATTTTCATAAGGTTAGTTGTATTAACTTTTTTATATATTTTCATCCACTTTCTTCTATTTATTAATTTCATATCATTCAATATTATTGTAGGTATTCAATGATTCACAGTCATATTCTCAATCTGATATGATTCATATTCAATCTACTTTTGCGGACTATTTGTTAAGTCTGATTAAGATTTGAGGTATGTATACTAATATTTATAAATAATATTATATATGGGTTTAAAAAACTAACTCTTATGATATATTAGGTGTTTGAACCTACTAATAATCAAATGAATGCTTCAACAATAACAAACAATGAGCATGTCATATATTTCAGGTACGTGTATTTTAATTCTGCTTTACTGAGTTTTCTCAAGTGCCTCTGCAAAAACTGTTTTATTGAATCTACTAATAATCAAATGAATCCTTCAACAATAACCAACAATAAGCATGTCGTATATTTCAGGTACGTGTATTTTAATTCAGAATTAGTTATTATATTTCTTTTCATTGTTATTTCTTAAAATCATTTGTCTGTACAGTGACAAATCTGTAGGGTGGTACTTGGATCATGAACATAGAGATTCGTATAGCGAAATAACATTCACAAACACTAAAAATTGTCTCCCTTGAATGCACAGCAATATCTTCTAGGCCTTTTTATTTTTTATGCAAATAAATATCGAAAAATGATTGCCGAGAAGCATATCACATAATACCTGAAACAACGCTTAGTGGGTTTGCACAAAGATAAAATAGAAGGCGTCAATTTTTAAGGTATGTTTCTTTATGTCTCTTCAATCTGCATTTGATTTCAATTTTCTAACCTATTTTTTGCACTCAAACTTATTTCTCTGTTATTCCATAACTTAAACAAATAACAATAGTGAATGGGTAATGCACGTCTATACAGAGCAAATATAAAAACCTGAGGTTGGGGGTGGTGGGGATCCTATGGTGAAAAGACACCCCCAACATCTTCAGTGGGGGAGGTGAGGAAGAGGTTGCATCGGCTGAGTGTTCCTGGAATTTTGATCAGGAGTCGTAACATTTCATTTTGGTAATTTACTTTGTGAAAAAATGAATGATTCAAATAAATTACACATTTTCATTTAATGTTTATTCATTACACTAATAACTTGGATTGATTTTTTCACTCACATCTCCTTAGTTTCATTACTGTTTTGACAGGATTGGTGCTATCTATGGGAGGAAACTTACAATGATTGATACTGAGTATGGTTAGATTAAGAAAATGCACCATGGAGGTACGTGTATTTTAATTCTGCTTTACTTTGAGTTTTCTGAAGTACTTCTGTTAAAGCTGTTTAATTGTTTTTGTATACTTCGTTATTTTTTTTCAGGGTTCCGATAAGTTTGGAGGAGAAAATATATGTATTTTAATTAAAAAAAAAAAAATTTACGACGTCGGTTATTTTAAAAACCGACGCCGAAAGGGTTTTCCGCGTCGGTTTTTAGAAAAACCGACGCGGAAAATCCGGTTGAAAGCGGTTTTCCGCGTCGGTTTTTAGAGGAACCGACGCGGAAAATCCGGTTGAATGCGGTTTTCCGCGTCGGTTTTTAGAAAAACCGACGCGGAAAATCCTGTTGAAAGCGGTTTTCCGCGTCGGTTTTTAGAAAAACCGACGCGGAAAACCTCTTCGACTATAGTTTCCGCGTCGGTTTTTTAATGAACCGACGTGGAAAATAATGTCTAAATGTAGCTTCGGCGTCGGTTTTATAAAAAACCGACGCCGAAGCTCATAAGCGAATTATTTTTCGCGTCGGTTTCTATGAACCGACGCGAAAACGCTATTTTTAACGTCGCCTATAAAGACGTCGGTTTATAACCGACGTTAAAAATTAAAAAAAAACGACGCGAAAAAGTGTTTTTGCACTAGTGATTGTTTGAGTATGTACATCTATCTACACATGCAGTACATTTTGATGTGTATTCATAGTATTTACATCAATCCCAACTTCATTATTATTAGGATTCAATCTATTCTGGTCCAAATAGACTGAGTCATCAGGATTCATAAAATGAACTGCAACAATGGTAGGGTGTGGAGGAGCTTTAGATTCAATTTGTCATGTTGGATTAGAGATATCACCAAAGGCATTGATAGGATCCCTAGCTGAATCAAAAGGATCCTCCTTCTCCGGTAGTGTAAGAACCATTTTAGAGATGTCATGGGAAATTTCCAAAATTAAATAATTTTCATCAATTTCCCTCTCATACCCCATATTCATGGAAGAACTAGGCAAGATAGGTTGATCATTTTCCCTTTCCTCCTCCTTAGTGATGTCTGCCTAGGATTTATTAAAAGAAACTAAAGTATAGGGGCCACCTTGATTCTTGTATAATCCCCCAATCTCGATAACCACATTTTTATTTTTTCTATTTCTATTAATTTCCTTCATGTCTTTGATTTTAGTAGCTTCCTTTTCCTTCTTTTTAAGAACCCTACAATTTGCAACTGAGTGACCCACAATCTTGCAAACATCACAAAATAGAGGTGTGTTTTCATATTCAATTTTGACATCAATCTTTATGCCATTAGAAAGGAGAGTAATTTCATCTGGTTTCTCGATTTCAAAATTTAAATCAACAAGTATTTGAGAAAAAACCAAGATCCCCTTCAAGAGTTCGTTGATCTATCATAATAGGAGTTCCAAGGAAGGATGCAAGGTCATTGAGTATCTTTAGATACCAATATACCCAATTCAATCCATGAATCCTGATCCAAATTTCTGTATTGGATTGTTTCATATTGAAAGTATTAAAATTGAAATCCGATTTGGATAACCTAATAATTCCAAGCCTGATTTGTAGGTTTCCAGGGGTCCAGGAAGCATTGAGATCTTCCCTAGATTGGAAGATGATATTAAAATAGCCCCTCCCGACAGGTATTATCTTTGAGTCATGAATTAACCAATAGTGAGAAACTCTATTTTTGAGATCCACGTATGACCAAGGTTTATCTTATATTGAATAAATAACATCACCCAATATCAAATGTTTATAGAGATCGATTCTCTATTGAAGGGCCTCTGAATCTGCCACCACCAAGAACCCACCATTATAAAGTTTGCTGATGTTGGAAGATCTAGAAGAAACATCCTTATTCGGACCTGTAAATTCATTTAGAGCCTCTGTAAAGGAGACACCCTTATTCTTCAAAAAATGAGATTCTAGTGAATCTACTGTCGTACCATGTCTCTACGATGAGGATCTCTTATCCTTGAACACGAATTCCCATTTAGGGTGAAACAAATTCATAAAGGAAATCAAATTTAAATCCAAGATCTAGAGGCTTCTCCATCGCCAGATTGAAAATCATAGATTCCCCCTCTCTCTATCACTTTCCATGAGATAATAATAATTAAAATATATGGTATATTTACATCATCGAATAAGTAAATAAATATTTTAAAAACAATAAATTAAGTGTGGGTATTTTTTGTGAAACATAAATTTTTATTTACAATTTTATAATTAATATAATGATTTAAAAGAAAATTTATTTTCAATAAATATATTTATAAATAATTTTTTTTTCTTGTGATTATAAGATAATTTTACGATAACTTAATTAATTTTTCAAACTGGCCTAAAAACAGTTATAATATTAAAATTAGTATTTTTTAAATAAATTATGATTTTTGTAGTACCCCCGGTTTTTGGTATGTAACCCTTACTTGATGCTTTTATTGTTTTAAAAGTTAAGGGTGACGTGTGGGAGAGTCAGGAGAACTTGGAATGATGTTTGGAGGCAAGGGGGAAGTCGCACGGTCGGCGCACGGTTTGTCTAACCGTGCGGCCAAACCATGCGCAGTGGTTCTTGGAGGCAGCAGCTTTCGCATGGTTGGCGCATGGTTTGTCTAAACCATGCGGCCAAACCGTGCTTGAAGGATGGCCGAGGTAGAATCTAATGCACAGTTAGTGCACGGTTTTTCAAACCGTGTGGACTAACTGTGCGGTCACTTAAAGTTAGATCCTAAAATTGTGGATCTAACTCGTTTTGCCTTTAATTGCCTTGTTTAAACCTCCTAAGCGGCCCTAACTCGGGATTACTCTCCCTTGAAGGTTGGAAGACTTCTCCCAAGCATTTTGGAGGCGATCTGAAGGCTTCTCCTGGAAAATCAAAGATGGATTCTTAAGGTATGTGATCGTTCTTGATCGGTTTCTTAGATCTACTTAGATCTACTTCTCATCTTCTCTCGTTTTCTTAGATCTACGCCTGTTGTGGGTAGATATAAGGGTGTGGATTCCAAATATGACAATATTTGGTCTTGGTTGTGTTAGGAGAAGTGATCTAAGGAGGGTTTTTGGAGTTTTTACCCGGTGTTCTTGGCGTTCTTCGTCCGTCGGTTGGTTTCACCCAAATTGTTGAGGTAGGTGGCTTCACTCTCGATTCCTCTTTATTAGAACTTGAAGGATTAGTTCAAATTGATTTAATTTCTTGGTTTTGATTGTGAAATTTGGTTCAAATCATGTTATAAATCTTCTTTAGTGTTGATTTATGGGTTTTGATGAAATTGTGGAAATTGAATGAGTGGTTCGTGCAAAGTATTTTGGTTCCTTGATTTTAAAATGGTGATTTTAAAATATGGATTTGCTGTATTTTGAAAATGGTTTGGAGAAAAAGGTTTTCAATAAAAGTGTTGTTTTATTGAAATGGATTTGGCATGGTTGAAATGGTGTGTGTGTTCATATTGCATTTACGAGGCTTGGTTGAAATATGACCTTGTGCTCGGTGCCAAAAGCGTAATGGCACATGGGGAATAATTACCTTGTCACGACTTGGTAGATCGACGAGAGACTGATCCTGGGTATGGAACTGTCATAACGATGCATGCATGGGTATGGATGTGGTTATGTGGAATGGAATGGTTATGCCAAAGTGGAAAATGTGGTTTTGATTTGGAAACTTGGTTTGGTTTTTTTTCTTGGAAAATATGGTTTTGGTTGGAAGATTGGGTTGGTTGAAAAATGGTTTTGATTTAGAACTTGTTATATTGTGAACTATTTTGGTTTTTTTTATATAAATTGTTTTATATAAATGTGCTAACATGTTTTATCCTAGAGGCATGGGTTGGGAAGTCATCGGGGAAAACCTACTGAGTTTCATTACTCACCCCCTACATTGGCACGATGGTGCTTTTTCAGATGTCATATACCAGGATGTTGGAAAAGGTAAAGTGTCGCATGTTTATAGCACTACTTCATGATGCTTGGGCTGGTTCGTGATGTTTGAGCATGGAGCTTGTGGAGCCTTGGAGTCCTTATTGTCTTTGAGTCTTGCCGGTTGTCTTTCCGTTGTTTACTCTGATCTTGTTTGGTTTTCACTGTTGCACTTTGGTTGGTTTATTGTGAAATAAATGGATGAACTACCTTGGGTTTAAATCATGCATCATATAGTGGTTTCTTGGATATGTTTATGTAGTTTTCACGGTTTGTTGGTTGTTTTCATTCAAAGGGTAAATCGTCCCCCATGTGTTTTGAAACCCTTCGGCATTTATTGCCAGCCTTTGGCACCTTGGGGATGTCGCTTAAGGCCAAGTAATGACTCGTTGAGCTCTCAAACCAATGAGAATTGGTGGGTCATTACAAATGGTATCAGTCTGGTTCTTCCTTTGAGGTATAAATGGTATCAGCTTGTTCGGTCCTTGCCTAACAAGTGGTCATCGATGTTCTTGTCCTGGAGTTGAAATTTATTCTTGTCTATTCCTTGGGTAATCATCTTAGACAGGAGTGGGATTGTTGGAACTTGAAATGTATAGCATAAAAGGATGTAGCTAAACCGTTTATTCTGAACTTCAAGTTACCAGGGTGTTGGGTACATAAGTGTTTTGGATACACTTCTAGTATGTTACAAATCTCATTTTCATGGGTTTTTTCAATGAGATGAGCATGGAATGAATTTTAGAGGAATGAATTCCAACTATGAATGCATAAATCATTTTGAGAAATGGATTATGGTTTGATGCAAAAGTGTGTTTTCTGAAAATTTGAAGCATGTTTTCAAATGAAAGACTTTGAAAAGATAATGGTTGTTGTATTTTGAAAATAAATTGACTTTAAAAAGAAAGAAAAGATATTTTTTAGAAATGATTGGAAATCAAAGTTGTGATAATGATGTGATAGAAATTTAAATTCTAAGCCTTCAGTTGCTAGGAAGTGATACTAACGGCGTGTGTTGTTTATATAGAAAATGGCACCTGTTAGACGTTGTAGAAACCAAACAGAAGAGGCTGTGGAGAATGTGGTCTTACCTGAGCCACAGGTGAACCAACATCTAGTCCAAAATATAGTTCAAGCATTCCAATCGGTGGACACGGGGAATCGGAGGGATGAGTCAAGGCATGTAGACCATTCTGTCCAGTTTAAGAAGTAGAATCCACCTATCTTTCGAGGTGATTCTGAACCAGAAAAGGAGGAGGTGTGGCTAAGAAGGATGAATCGTATCTTCGATTTCATCGGCACACCAGTGGAACTGAAAGTAAAGTTGGCGACGTATATACAGGAGGATCTTGCACGACAGTGGTGGGAGCTGGTGGTGCAGGCTAAGGTGGATCAAGGCCTAAGTTGGGAAGAATTTAAGGATTTGTTCAATAAACAATTCTATCCTCACACCTTCAAGATCAAGAGGAAAACTGAATTTTTCAGCCTGAAGTAGGAGAATCTCTCTGTCATGGAGTATGCGGCTAAATTCATGAATTTAGTATGCTTTGCACCGAAAGTCGCTGCAAGTGCGTCGTTGGAGGCACACATCTTTGAATCAGGGTTACGACAGGAGATTCGCTCAAAGATATTTGTTCTCTGTATTACAGATTATACGGAGATGGTGAACATAGAAACAGTAGCTGAAAGAGACATCTCAGGAATTATGGGAGGAGGAAGTATGATGATACCCACGAGAACGGGGGGGAACTCTAATTCTGGGAACAAGTGGAAGAGGGACACCTACTTCTAAGGTGGGAGTGAAAATCAAAATCAGACGGCTGGATCAGTAAATCTTTCTCCATGACCCATGATGAAGGTCGGGTGCTTTCAATGTGGTGAAATTGATCACATGAAATGGGAATGTATAGCACCACCGAAAGAATATCACAATTGCAACAAGATGGGGCATCTTCAGTGATATTTTCATAGTGCTCCGAGGTCGGGTGCGCGTGACACTTCCTAGGCGTCGCAAGCATCCTATGCTTTGACAGGGCAAGGACAGAAAAATCAGTCTTGCCAGCAGAATAGATCTAGTTATGGTGTTTCCAGAAATACCATGACTCCTCAGGCAGGACAATCTCAACAAGGCAATAAAGAGCAAAGTGCAGCAACAAATCAATTGTATGGAGCGGAAAAAGTGATTCTGGATGACCAGTCTGGACAGTCTACAGTGAGAGGTACAATTCTTTTGAATTCTACCCTCATGCAAGTGTTGTTAGATACTGGTGCATCGCATTCTTTTCTTGCTTCTCGTATTGGTGATTTTCTAAACATAAGAGTTGAAATGATGCCCTCTGTGATAAAACTTCAAACAGCTCTCAGGGAAAGAGAATGTAGAGCCTTCATGTGTAGAGAATGTTCTATAACTGTTGATGGAGCTGAGCTGCAATGGTATTTCTCTGTGCTGGAGATGGATATCTTGGATATAATCCTGGGTATGGATTGGTTGATAGCGTTTAGGGATTATATCGACTGATATAACAAAACAGTCAATTTCGTGACTGAGGATGGCGTCGAGAATCTCTTTAGAGAAGAAAGAGTGGTGAAGGTCGATGCAACGGGCTTGTTGGCACCAGCAGTGGTAAAAATATCTTACCAGTTGGCTACATTAAACTTGTAATCAATGGACAAGATCAAGAAAAATAGTTTTCCAGTAATTGTGGATCAATTTCCTGATGTGTTTCCTGAATACTTCTCAGGGTTACCACCTGTAAGAGAAGTGGAGTTTACGATTGATCTCCTACCGGGGACCAGTCCTATCTCACATCTATATTATAGGATGAAACCAATGGTGTTAAAGAAATTTAAATTGCAGTTGGAAGAACTGTAAATCAAAGGTTTTATTCGGCCAAGCATGTCTCTGTGGGCAGCACCAGTTTTGTTTGTAAAGAAAGCAGATGAAACTTTGAGACTATGTTTGGATTATCGTAGACTTAACCAAGTTACTATAAAGAATCGATATCCACTTCCACGCATTGATGACCTGTTTGATCAATTGAGGGGAGCTCAGTGGTTCTCTAAGATTGATTTATGGTCAGGATATCACCATTTGCGAGTTCTGAAGAAGGATATTCCAAAAACAGCCTTCAGAAGCATATATGGCCATTAAGAATATGTATTCATGCCTTTTGGTCCAACGAATTCACTAGCGGTCTTCATGGCTTTGATAAATCGGATATTTCAGCAATATTTGGATTCTTTTTTTTGTGGTGTTTGTCGACGACATATTTTTTTATTAAAGAACAAGGGCTGAGCATGAGAAACACTTGGCGAGAGTATTGGAAATCTTGAGGAACCATCAGTTGTATGCCAAATTATCAAAGTGATATTTTTGGATACAATAGGTACATTTTTTGGTCCATGTCATCTCTGAGAAAGGTGTGTCAATGGATCCAGAAAAGATAGAAGTTGTTCTTTCTTGGCAACCGCCGAAGAATGTCTTTGAAATACGAAGTTTTCTTGGTCTAGCTAGTTATTATCGACGCTTTATGCATGACTTATCACGACTAGATTTTCCTATGACAGCATTGAAAAAGAAAAAACAGTGCATTTCAATAGACTGAGGAATGTCAAAGATCTTTTCAAGACTTGAAAGTCCGCCTAACATCAGCACCCATCTTGATCTTTCCAGAATCAGGACAGGGGTATGTCGTGTATTGTGATGCATCAGGATCAGGGTTAGGTTGTGTTCTCATGAAAGGAGACCATTTTTTTGCTTATGGGTCAAGGCAGTGGAGGTTGCATGAGAAGAATTACCCAACACATGACTTGGAATTGGCTGCAGTCGTCCATGCTTTGAAGACATGGAGACATTATCTCTTTGGTGAGAAATTTATTGTGTTTACGGATCACAAAAGCTTGAAACACATTTTCTCACAATGAGATTTGAATCTGAGGCAGAGGATATGGATGGAGTATCTTAAAATGTTCAACTTAGACTTGATGTATACACTAGTTAAGGGAAATTCAGTGGCCGATGCATTAAGCAAGAAGTTGTATGCTCAATTGGAAAAGGAAGCTTCAGATGAATGGCAGTTGATGTCAGTCTTAGCCGACATGCATGTGGAATGTGAAGACCGGGGTGATGTTGATATTTTCTTTTCAGCTACACTTATTCCTGATTTGGTGGAGATAGTAAAGGAGGTATAGGCATACGATGTAGACTATGTTGCAATGAGTTCAGAACTCAATGGTGGGGAGACCATTGAGGGATGGAAGCTAGATGGGAGTTCAGTTTTGCAGTTTCGAGATCAAATGGTTGTACCTTTAACTACTCAGGAACAACTCCTTCATGCTTACCACCATTCCAGATGGGTTGTACATCTGGGTACACAAAAGATGTATAAGGCGTTGAAGATGCAGTTTTCGTACAGCGGCATGAAAAGGAAGGTGTCCGAGTTCGTCTCGCGATGCTTAACATTTCAGCGGGTTAAATCATAACATTAGAGATCAGCTGGTATGTTACAGTCTTTACCTATCCCGGTGTGGAAATGGGAGCAGATAGCAATGTATTTTGTAACAGGTCTTCTAAGAATGGTTCGGAAACACGATGCCATCTGGGTGATAGTAGATCGTCTGACCAAGTCGGTCCATTTCATCCCTATTCGTGAAAATCATATGGTGGAAGATCTTTCAAAAATTTATATCCGAGAAGTGGTAAAGAGACATGGTCTACCAGTTTCTATCATCTCAGATAGAGATCTGAGGTTCTCATCTTGTTTCTAGAAATCCTTACAACAATACCTGGGAACTCAGTTGAATATGAGTACGGCGTATCATCCTCAAATGGATGGACAATCTGAAAGGACGATACAGACATTGGAAGACATGTTGCAGGCTTGTGTAATGGATTTTGGTGGCTCGTGGGAAGAGAATGTGCCTTTAGTGGAGTTATCATACAATAACAGCTATCAAGCTTCGATATGCATGGCTCTGTTTGAACCATTTTATGGGCGTATGTGTCGTTCTCCACTATGCTGGGTGGAAACGGGTGACACTTCACTAGTTGGGCCGAGCCTTGTCCAAGAAACAACGGAGAAGATTCAGTTGATTAGAAAGAGGATGGAGATAACTCAAATTCATCAGAAATCTTATGCAGATCACCGTCGCAGACCGTTGGTGTTCGTTGTGGGTGATCATGTCTTCTTAAGGATCTCTCCAAGACTTGGACATCATTGTTTTGGGAAGTAGGTCAAATTATATCCTTGATATATTGGATCTTTTGAGATACTGGAATGAGTTGGCGAGGTGGCATATCGGTTTTCATTACCACCATGGTTCAGTGCAGTGCATGATATGTTCCATGTATCTCAGTTGAAGAAGTATCAGTCCGATCCTGACCATGTGATAAGATGGGATCACATTGACCTAGAGTCGGATGCTTCGTTGTTACACATCCCGGTGTATATTGTGGATAGACAGGATAAAGTCTTGCATGGAAAAAGCATTGGTCTAGTGCAGATTTTGTGGAAACATGGTCAAATTCAGGAAGAGACTTGGGAATGTGAGAAAGAAATGAAAGAGAAGTGGCTAGAACTCTTTCAGGAAACCCAAGATTTTCAACTTTCCAAGAACGGAAAGGCCAATGGTGGGGAGAATGTAGTACCCCCGGTTTCGGGTCTGTAACCCTTACTTGATGCTTTTCTTATTATAAAAGTTAAGGGTGACGTGTGGGAGAGTCGAGAGAACTTGGAATGATGTTTGGAGGTGAGGGGGAAGCCGCACGGTCGGCGCACGGTTTGTCTAACCGTGCACAGTGGTTCTTGGAGGTAGAAGATTCCGCACGGTTGGCATACGGTTTGTATAAACCATGTGTCCAAACCGTGTGTGAAGGATGGCCAAGGCAGAATCTAACGCACGGTTAGCGCACGGTTTGTAAAACCGTGTGGACTAACCATGCGGTCACTTAAAGTTATATCCTAAAATTGTGGATCTAACTCGTTTTGCCTTGAATTGCCTTGTTTAAACCTCCTAAGCAGACCTAACTTGGGATTACTATCCCTTGAAGGTTGGAAGACTTCTCCCAAGTGTTTCAGAGGTGATCTGAAGGCTTCTCTTGGCGAATCAAAGCCAAATTCTTAAGTTATGTGATCGTTCTTGGTCAGTTTCTTAGATCTACTTAGATCTACTTCTCCTATTCTCTCATTTTCTTAGATCTACAGTTGTTGTTGGTAGATCTAAGGGTGTGGATGCCAAATATGACAATATTTGGTCTTGGTTGTGTTAGGAGAAGTGATCTAAGGAGGGTTTTTGGAGTTTTTACCCGGTGTTCTTGGAATTCTTCGTCCGTCAGTTGGTTTCGCCCAAATTGTTGAGGTAGGTGTCTTCAATCTCGATTCCTCTTTCTTAGAACTTGAAGTCTTAGTTCAAATTGATTTAATTGCTTGGTTTTGATTGTGAAATTTGGTGCAAAGCATGTTATAAATCTTCTTTAGTGTTGATTTATGGGTTTTGATGAAATTGCGGAAATTGAATGAATGGTTCGTGCAAAGTATTTTGGTTCCTTGATTTTAAAATGGTGATTTTAAAATACGGATTTTCTGGATTTTGAAAATGGTTTGGAGAAAAATGTTTTCAATAAAAGTTTTGTTTTATTGAAATGGTTTTGGCATGGTTGAAATGGTGTGTGTGTTCATATTTCATTTACGAGGCTTGGTTGAAATATGACCTTGTGCTCAGTGCCGAAAGTGTAATGGCATATGTGGAATAATTACCTTGTGACGACTTGGTAGATTGACGAGATACCACTCCTGAGTATGGAACTGTCATAACGATGCATGCATGGGTAAGGATGTGGTTATGTGGAATGGAATGGTTATGCCAAATTGGAAAATGTGGTTTTGATTTGGAAACTTGGTTGGGTTGTTTTTCTTAGAAAAGATGGTTTTGGTTGGAAGATTGGGTTGGTTGAAAATGGTTTTGATTTGGAACTTGTTATATTGTGAAATGTTTTGGATTTGTTTTATATAAATGTTCTAACATGTTTTATCCTAGAGGCATGGGTTGGGAAGTCATCGGGAAAAACCTACTAAGTTTCATTACTCACCCCCCACTTTGGTACGATGGTGCTTTTGTAGATGTCATATACCGGGATGTTGGAAAAGGTAAAGTGTCGCATGTTTATAGCATTAATTCCTGATTCTTGGGCTGGTTCGTGATGTTGGAGCATGGAGCTTATGGAGCCTTGGAGTCCTTGTTGTCTTTGAGTCTTGATGGTTGTCTTTTCGCTATTTACTCTGATCTTGTTTTGGTTTCCGCTGTTGCACTTTGGTTGTTTTATTATGAAATAAATGGCTGAACTACCTTGGGTTTAAATCATGCATCATATAGTGGTTTCTTCGAGATTTTTATGTTGTTTTCATGGTTTGTTGGTTGTTTTCATTCAAAGGGTAAATCGTCCCCCATGTGTTTTGAAACCCTTCGGCATTTATTTTCAGCCTTTGGCGCCTTGGGGATGTCGCTTAAGGCCAAGTAATGACTTGTTGAGCTCTCAATCCAATGAGAATTGGTGGGTCATTAAAATTTTAATTAAATATTAAATTTATCATATTGAGAAAATTATTTTCATAAAATGGAGTGTATTTTTGAATTATACATGTCAAAAAATGATTAGGGAGAATTTTTGGGATTTTTCTAAAATATTTGAATATTTGGTGAATAATGAAATAATGTAATTTATGGTATTAGAAAAATACATGAATTATTGATTCATGGATGATTTACTATGGATGTAGGCACCATTATTTGAACTAAAATTCACTAGTTATTTTATTTAGTCTTAATAATCAGTACTATTTATTGTCCTGATATAAAATAATAAAATAATGGATAAAATAATAAAAAAACACCCCTATCATCTTCTATAAATATCACCCATCACCACCACTTATTTTTAAGGAGAGGAATTCAAGAGGTAAAATCCCATTTTGTTCTTTTAATGTTCTTTTAATATCTTTGATTTCTTATCCTTTCCACACATACTATTATCCAAGTGTAATGATGGCTCCAGTATATTATATATACTGTAATTTTTTATGTTAATGTAATATCCATCATCAAACCTCTTCTCCTCTCCCTTTTATTCTAAAAATGAAAACATCGTCCAAGATGTGTCGATTTACTGCCATCGTGGATAATGCGTTTTCATTTTCCCTTACCAACTTAAAGGATGTTCATGAAACCATTTTTATGGTTAAAATATATTATAATATGTATATTAAAAATTATTTAGTGTTTTTGAACCATTATATATATAATATTAATTAATATTATAGAATTAGTTCATGGTGATCAAAAAACACCCAAATTATCTATATGGTTATCATCAACATTTTATCTAATAAATCATCCTAATATATGGAAACAAAAATAATATATAAAAATATTAAATAAATTTTAATTTCATTAATAATACATAACATAATTTTTTTTTATTCTCATTTTACATGATCTTTCATACATTTATGCAAGTAAACCAATCATGAAAACCCTGGAAATGAACACTCCTGAATGACAAAATTGAATCATATAACTCATAAAAAAGGCCATAAATTGAAAAATAAAATTATAATAAATCAAATAAATGTCTAATAGGTTATAAATTAGTTTATTACTTAATCTAATTTCATTATATACGATGTTAATTATAAGTGTATAATGCTTTTATACATAAGGTAAGGGATTCTCCCCAAACCGCTATTTTTCATTCAGGTTACACATTCTCTCTCTTTACCCCAATGTAACTCTTTATTTTTTTTATATAATTAGTATATATTTGGGTTATATGTTAAAAAATAATCTATCTAGATCATTTCATCATTATTTTATGTGGGAATACATGTTTTACTAGGTTCCCTTATCAATTCTCCTCGATAAGGATGCCTGATTAAAGGGTACATCCCCATTTTTTACCCATTTTAAATTACACTCCATAATATATTTTAAGACAAAAATATTTTAATAAAATCACTCATTTTATCATGAAAAACTATATTATATTTTTTTGGTTTTATGTAAACAATTAAGCCTTTGTATTCTTTAAATATTCTTTTACAATTTACCTTAAACTACACTGAAGTGGCCCATTTCTAAAGTTTCTTAAAAAAACTATTTTTAAAAAAATTCACTTTATTTAGACATAATTTATTCCTAAAACATAATTTTATTTTCATTATATTTTATTTTGTTGTAAATACGTGTTTATAATCTAATTTTATGACAAATACAAAGTAATTTTCCAAAAGAACTCTTCATTCCAAAAGTAAAAAAGGGAATTTCACTCAAGAATTACTCAATGGTTTTATTAGTGTATTTTAATTTATTTCAACACATGTTGTTTAATCTTATTGTCTATTTAAGTTGATCTATTATGTCACCATATACCATATTTTATCTAGAGATGTACTATCTTGATACGATTCACCATATTTCTCTGGATGGTTTATGATTATGTTTATTGTTTGGGGAAAGTTATTAAAATTTCATATGCTAGTTTAAATATGAATTTATATGTTGACTATTTTTTACAAATTTTATATGAGGAATGAATTGGACTTAGTAAGTTATGGGTGGGGCCTGCTATAGCTTCTCGATACATCGGTAGATATCATGAGAAAAACTAGACCGTCTTTCTACCCATTTATGTATGGTGTATTGGCCGAAGCCTTGATGGTATGTTTATGATGTTCAGTATTATGAATTAATAATTATGATATTAGTAATTGATAATCCATGTGATTATTATACTATTAGAATATTCATTTTTATGTTTCATTATCATGTGATTATTTATACAATATTATTTATTCATCTTTTATTCCTACCATATTATGATCAAGATTAGGTTTTAAGGGAATGTGTTTTTAGTTATTCACCTTGTCCTATTTTTTATGTTTATTTATGATAGATTTAACTATATAGATTATCCTTAATGAGTATCTAAGATCACCCCTTTATTATGTTTTATTCTTTCCAGGATGTGAATATGTATTTTATGAATGGCTTGTAGGGATAATCTAGAAGTTTATGGGTGTTTATAATGGATTTGATTTTTTTTTCCTTTCAAGTTGTAATGTAATAATTATTTTTGTATCTATTTTTCCAAAGATACTAAACTATTAGGTCCTTTGGGATGTGATTTCTTATTCATAAAACCAATGTAATAAAATAAGACATGGACTTTATGCTACTTGGTTCAGGGTCTTCACATGGTGTCTCGTCAATTACTTAGTGTCTTAATGCTAAAGATATGTAGCATTAAAAAAATAAGTTCATTCTATTATCAATTTAATTTTTTCAATACTATTGCATTATAATAATATTATTCATCATATTCAATGCATTGATTCCTTCATGAAATCATCAGTATTCTTCCTTTGATATACAGATGATCTACTTAGTAGCAACAGTATCAAGATTCCTTTTTTCTTATTCAAATGTAAATATTTCTCTCAAAGAATATAATTGTCAATGGTCTCAGTATAATTGTTTATATTATATGAATATATTTGTATTCAAAATATTTCATGAATAGTTTTTTCCATAATTGAATTATGGAAAATTTATGTTTTTTAGTTGGAAGGTGTTCTTCCTTTTAAACTCATTCAAATTAAGTTAAGGGATATATTTAATATCTTTAAGACACATGCTTCATTACTTCTTTAGGTGATATTTAAATTATTACAAATTTAATTTTTTCACAAAATCCATTCGTTTAAATTCTATTTTAAAAAATACATATGTTCATAGATCTGCAATGTGGCACTCAATATTGTGGTTTGGATCCTCCATTCCTCTTAACAAGACCATTGGGTTGATGGTGAAACCTTATCTCAGATCACAATGAATCATAATATCATTTTGATATATAATTCATTGAATAATAGAACTTTGTATCATCTGAATTTTATTCATTATTTTTATTATAATAATTGAATCCTAATTTCTCCTTCAATACTAATAACGTCATATTTATTGAGTTTCTTGTAAATCTACCCTAGGAAGTATTTGAAGCCCAATTTATCATTCTTCCAAGGGTAGACTATACCTTAAAAAGATCACACACCATAATATTTCCCGTATACCCTATGAATGTACCTTATGAATTCATCAATATAGGGTTAATATACCCTAAAAAAATTTATTATACCTTAAAATATTCAAATAATGTACTATATGAATGTTCACTACAAGAATATTATGAATTAATTACTGTAGAAACTATGTGAACTTGATATTTTATTCCTTTGTTGTTATTTGTGGGTTTATAATCATTTTTATCCTTAGTATTCACTATTAACATCATTTCTACTTGATACAAGAAAAACCATAATTATCATCATGGAATTTACTCTTGAATGCCCAGAAAATCATCATTACTAATTTTATTAGAAATTTCTCAAAGTGTTGACTTCAGTATAACTCATACTTGTGACTCCAACACAACTTATTAAATGACTCATATGTGGTATAAATTGAATCATAAAGGATTTGAAATCACTTATACATAGTCTATAATTACTCATATGTAGATATAAGATAATTCATACACTAATCCAAATTACTTATATGTATTCTATACATTTTCAAATTTCATCTTCAAAAATATAATTTCCAACTTCACTGAAATGGTGAAAATAATATTCCTTCAACCCCAAGCCATGTCGAAAAACCTAAAAACATCAGTGAATTTCGTTCCTACATCAGATACTTTAGTTACAAATCTTATTTCTCAATCTATGTATTCTTCATAGATTTAGATAGATAATATTTATTAAAGACATTTCTTAAATCTTCCCATTTATCAAACACTTCAAATTCCCCCGAAACATGTTGTAGGGAGTGTTTCATCATACATAAACACTTTCCTTATATTCTCTTTAAAAATTATCTCCAATAATCATATTTATAGGGTACTATTTGAATCTATCCAGCCAATATATTCAAGATAGAATAAACACTTTCCTTTGTTATTTATTATGGTAGTATCTCACTTTCCTAGATCAACTTTACTCCTTTGATCATAACTAAAGAAGAATAACTTAAACAACTTTCATACACTTCTCTAACACATATTGATAGATTCTTATCATAATAGAGGACTTGTTTATTGAAAATAAATATAATTAACACATGGTAACTTTAGGTTGTATTCAATAAAGATTCATGGACCATTAAAAATTATAAAAATAAATGATTTTTATCTAATGGGGAAAGAATAAGTTGTAACCTATTTCAAATATTTGACCCAAATAATTCTTATAATTTTAGTGCAAACTATAATAATAATATATGGCATAGGTGACATGGATATATTGGCCTAATAAAATTGATTAAAATCTAAATTAATTAAGTTTTTAGAAACCTTCACAAACATAAAATTAAAATAGAACCTATTTTTTAAACATGTAGAAGGAAAATATTTTCAAAGAAAAATATAAAAGAGTTTATATTCAATCGACTAAGAGAAAATTTGAGAAGTATTTTAGAGTTTACATTATGAATCTAATAATAGATAATGGTAAGGAATGTACTTATAATATCATTGAATAATATCATGAAAAAATGAGATCAAAAACTATTTCAGTGAACCCTACACTCCCCACATTAATAGAGTGACTGAGAGAAAAAATAAAAGTGTTTTTGAGATGGTTAAGAAAATGTTAGTTGAGAAAAAAGCTCTAAATTTTTCAAGAGATAAATTTTTTTCAAATATATGCATATATAAAATAGATTTTTATTAAGACTTGTGACAAAAAAACACTATATGAAAAGTTGTTCAAAATAAAAAAACAACTTTTCATTACTTCAAAGTCTTTGACAGCGTATGTTACAAGAAGATTAAAAGCACTGATCTGGGAAAGTTTAAATAAGAATAAGAACATGGAATATTCATGGGATACCAATCTAATGGTAGTGGTTAAAAATGTTATAATAAAAGGGTAAAAAAATTTTGGATTGATGTGATATAAAAATAATTTAAAATCAGTCCAAGATAAAGGTTATAGTTTAAGTAGAAGATGAATATATAGAAGTGGGTAGAAATATTTAATAAAAATATATTGAATAAGAGGCTAAAACTATGATTTTTTTTAATATTGATTAAAATTAAACCAATGATGAATATTATATTATTGATATTCAGAGATAGAGGCATTATAGTTTTAAGAAACATGTTTATTTAACAAAAAAATATTTTTAATCAAGAGGAACTAGTCCAAAACAGAAGAAGAGTAAGGATTAAAAATCCTACTTCTCTCATTTTTCAAGATGAACCCAAAAATATTTTAGAGGTATTTTAGCATGATGAAAGGATCAATTCTATAAATGAAGATATTTCTTAGATTTACAATAGATCTAAATTGAATAATTTAATAGGATTGGAACATAAATATGTAAATAGAACTGGGTGGATTTTTATAGACAAAATTAATGAGAAATGTGAAGTGTCAAGGAACAAATATAATATGGTTTACAAAGTCTATTCACAAATTAAAGGAGTATAATTTGAAGAAACATTTACAGTATCATAAAGGTTTCAATCCAATAAAATGTTCTTGGAAATTATAACATAGATTAATTAAAATTTTATCAATTATATGTTAAATCTGTATTCCTAAATAAGGAACTATAAGATTATGGTTTCATTGAGAAAACTAAAGGTTATATTATAAAAAATATATAATTATAGGGTTAATGTTTAAAAGTTATTTGTATAGTTTAAAATAGGCCACCAGAGCCTGGTCCTCATAGTGATATAGTTTTTTGAGATAGAATGGATTTTAACGGTAAAGGGTGATATTAGCATATATGTGAAAGTGTAATCCAAAATAACTATAATTATCATTGTGTTTGTTAATGAAATTATATTTTATAGTGACAAAGAGTATCTCTGTGATTTTTTTTCAAATTTGATGAAAGATAATTTTTAATATTTAAATTTTGGGTATGATGAACTACTTATTGGGACTATATATTACATAAATTAATGGCTTCATTTTATTATCCCAAGGGAAATATTATAAGGAATTATTGAAGAAATTTTTCATAGAATAATTCAATGAAATATCAAAAACCATTTGATATTAATCTGAATAGAGATTAAGAATTAATTAGTGTGAATAAAAAATATTTTAGAAGAATCATTGGAAACCAAATCAATCTAACCACAACTAGGGAAGATATTTTTTATTTTATGACTCTATTTGAAATGTGAAATAGTGATCCTAAAGAGTATCATATACTAGAAGCTAAAATAATAATAAGGTATACCACGGGAACTCTAAATTGTTTTCTACTATATAGAAACATATCTGATTTGTAGTTGTATGGATACACTGATACAGACTGGATGTGAGATTATACTGGTAGGAATTCCACATTTGGTGGATTATTTTTTCTTAGTGATATTTTTATGAGTTCACATAGAAATAAGTATAATTCAATTGCACTAATTATAGTTGAGGAAGAACATATTGCATCTATATATACATGTACATAGATGTTATGGATGTGGGTGAAAATGATAGATCTGAATGTTAATTTTGAGAAGACACTCAAAATAGCTTGTTTTAATCAGAGTGTCACTATTATTAAAAATAAAGTGGATAATGAAGATGTGAAAATTGAATGCATTTTCACTAAAGACTAAATTCTAGATATTTTTGTAAAGGAAATTCCAAGATATTGTTTTAAAGAATAGATGCTAGGAATTTATGTTTATCATTACCCAGTCACTTTAGGATGTTTGGAAAGCACCTCCATAGTGATTTGGATTATGTTTTCAATGTGGGAGGGAAAGTACTCAACTCTTATCTAGTGGTACTGTCAAATGTCAAAAGGGGGGTGTTTCTTTTTAGAAGGGATAGTTTGATATTTCGTTAACAATTTGAATCTAAATTTATGGATATTTATAAATAGGGGAGATATATTGAAGTGAAAAATTGAAGTACAAATTAATAGGAAGATCATCTATATCACCTGGACACAATTTCTAATCACCAAGAGATAGAATTCTCTAAAAAACATTACCATATTCATTATTGTGGTGTCATGATGATTCTCATAGGAGAAAGGATTTGATTTGATGATGAGAATTGATTATTTTGAGATGAGATAAGTGGTGTTGATAAAATTTTAGAATAGTTTATTGGATTTGACAACAAATCCAAATTGTGTGATTGATAATCCCCGTGGAATTGTTGAAGGGATGTATTTTTTTCAACCAATATTGATAATTATTTAGATGTTTTTAGATGTTTCTAGATCTCCTTTAAATTTTTTTAGATGTTTTTAACTACAATAGATTGAATTTTATGTGTTTTGGTAATTATATAAGGAAATATATAATTATTTTAAAAAGTTGAAAATTTGTTAAGTAAAAACCACATAAGAGTTATCCAAAATAATGGAATGATTGATGTAAGAGTCACTTAAATAGTAGAAAATGAGAAAGGAGTGAGTGTGAAGTGAATATTTAAGGATCATAAGGGAACTTGATAAGATTATTTCTATGACTCAGCATAATAAATTGGCAATGGATGGGGTCATGTATGAGTGGGATGTCGATCCATGTAAGAGTATTCTTTTAAAGCATGAAAATCTATGTTAGAGTCATTTATATTAGATTCTAGAAGGTAATAGTGAAAAATATGAGTCAAATAGTACTATGATTTTAAAAAGAAAGTTATTTAATGAGCCATAGAATATTCACTCATGTATGAGTGGATATACAAAAGAGTCTTTTATCAAATATAAACAAAGGATTTATCTACGTATGAGTCATTAATATACGAGTGGCATCGAAATAAGAGTTATTATGAGGTGAAGTTTTGGAAAGGACATGGAACAACAAAGAATTATAAAAGAGTTGTCCACATAATAATTATTTTATTCTTATATAATGGATTTCGAAATTTGGGAAATCTTAAATTTTTAGAATAAATTATTTTTTTGGGAAATCAAATTAAATGAAGCTCAAGATGAAAAAAAATTAATCAAAACATAAAAAAATAAATTATTATTCAAACTATATAAATAATATATGATCTACAAATCATAGAGATCCTATTAAAAACATGAGAATAACTAAATGATTATGAATTCATGTGAAGCTAATTAATTTATTCAAGAAACTCAAGATGTTAATCCTAGGATGTTAATGGGAAAATGTTGTGTTGTTATGAAATTTCATGATCATATGAAAATTATTTTGTGATTCAAATTAAGATTTTAAGTGTCTAAAATATTCAAGTTGTTTTGTTATTAAGGTTTTTTTACATAATGAAATTATTCATTCCATAAGAAGATTATGACTAAGTTAAATCAAAGCTCATCCAAAGTAATGAGAAGAGGAGATCACTACTAGGTTTTTTTAGAATTCATAAATACATTCATCTATGAATTATTTTTAATGGTGTTCAAAGTTGATGTATTTTATTTAGTGGTTTTTAATAGAATATATAAATGAGAATAAATTAAGAGAGGGTTATTTTTAGAAATACATCGAAGAAAATGGTTAATTGAAAAATAGAATATTCCTTGATCATAGGAGAACACCCACATGAACCATTGAATAAGGAAACAAGACAATGATCATAGAGGATCATATTTTTTATAAGAGTCCTCTAGAATATGGGATGGGAGTGATTTTAAGAATTATTTTAATTATATAATATTTTTCATGCACCCAAAATGGGGAGAAATCAATAGAGAGAGAGATTTTATCATGAGTATTACTAATTATTAAAAATTGAGGGAAAAATAGAGCCTAAAGTTAGAGCCTGGTGACTCTATGAAAAATTGAAAGAGCTTGAGTCTTTAGTGAACTGAGATTGAAAATAACTTTTTGGATTAGATAAATATATTTATCTATATGTTTAGAGTATGAATATCTAGTTCATATATTTTTATAAGTGTTATAGAGGTCTAAGAATTTGAAGTGGTGATTATATTCAAATATTTCTATCCAAAAATATCAAGAGGAAGATATTAAATCGTTTCTAGAGTAAAATATATTCTGAGGTGAACTTTATCAAAATAGTTTTTTCATACTATAATGAGTGGGGTGTTGTTTAAATTTCAACAAGATGATGAAGAACTAAATGTTATAGGATGATACATGGACTAGGCACTTGTAATTGATTATAAAATTATAGTAGTATATCTATCAAATGGGATTTTTTCCAAATGTATCAAGGAGTAGGTACACAAACTGGGACTAAACCTTGTAAAAATTATTATACTCTTTTTATTTCTATATCAATATGGGTAATTCCTGGTTAAATATTTGGGATGATCGAATCCTAAATTACTTCATATGTTTATTTAAAGTGGGATAAATTATAAAATACTCACACCACTAATTAAATTCCCCTTTCTCGATGTTGCACCAATTACTGGGGTATCTAAGATATATCCATAAACTAGAATTAATTGTCACTGAAAGACAAGGTAAATGTAAATAATAAAGATGAGGTAAATAAAAGTAATTATGAGTCCAAAATTATCCAATGTAGCCACAATAGAGATCGATATATGATGTCATTTTAACCATTGTGGAAATATGGGACATTTCATTTGAGAGTTCCAAATGTTAATGTCGTAATATACTCTCCATAAAGGTAAAAATCATGAAACAGATATTTTATTAGTTAATGATAATGTGATGATTTTAAAGAATGAAAAAATATCAATCTTGTATATTAAGACACGATAAGGGAAACTGACTTAAGAAAATACTATTATGTAATCACATGATGTGACCTTTTCTCATATTACACTTTATGATGTTTTTACATGTTAATATGGGAAATAAATTTCCATCCAAAATCTTTGATATTGGTAAAAAAAATTAAAGATTGATATTGGAAGAAATTTATTATTAAAATATGTGAGGTATATTATTGATATTCCCCTTAGTGTAATATCCACCTGAATTTGTGGTGATGATGGACATATCAATTCCTTTAATGATAGAATACAAAATCTTATGAATTATAAATTGGTCATTTCCAAAGAAATGAAAGATTCATATCTCTAGATCAAAAATTTCAAGCCATGTTGTGGATAAATCAATAAAAATCATAAGAAAATCTTTATAGAGGTGTGGCACAATATACTTGAATACATGAGTGAAAAAATAATAGAAATTATTTAAAATAATAATATATTACAAAAAATAAAATGTATACATTTGGATACTTGTATTGATTGTATCATGGAAAAACAATACAGAGTGTCTTTTAATAGTTATTTTATAGCTAAAAAGGAAAATATTTTAGATTTTATATAGAAAGAAGTCTTCATGATGAGAACCAAGACATTGGGAGGTTCTATTTATTTAATCACTTTTATCAATGATCATTATAGTAATTTTTTTTAATTTTCTATAGAATCTAGAGATAAATTTTGGGATATTTTTAAGCAATTTATTTTAAATCTTAGAAGAAAATTATTTATAAGATTTAAGTGTATATGTATAGGAAATTGGGAAGAGTGTAATTTTCCATTTTGAAGAGTATTGTAAAAAATTTGATATCATGATGGAAAAAATACCAACAGAAATTTAACATAATTTTTTAGTTGAGAGGATAACCATAACCATCTAAGAGAGTGTCAAGGGTATTCTCTCAAATGTGAAGATTGAAAAATCCTTTTGGGGAGAGAAAATTAGGAAGTTGGTTTATATTTGAAACTATTATCCAATAGTTCTATTTAATTTTGACATAGCATAAATGGTTTGGATAGTTAAAGATGCATCCTACAAACATATGATAGTATTTGGTTACAAATCATTTGTATAGATTCAAAATAATGAGAGGATAATATGGATGGAAAGGAAAAATAATGTATCTTTATGGGATATTATCATGAAGAGTTTAGGTATAGAATTTTGGATACTATCAAAAAGAGAGTCATAAAAAGAATAGATGTGTCATTTATTAAATATTATATTATTAAATATTTTAAAAATATAAAGGAGCCACAATCTTAAGAAATTCCAGTCAATTTAGAACTTGTCTCTCCATTATAAGGTTCAGATAATGGGGGATAAGTTCTTGATACTAATGATGCATCACCACTTGGTAATATAACTTCATTTTATAATATGTTTTCCTCATTTTATATTTCAGAGAAGATCCCACTATAAGTAAATTTGTGAATATTCACAAAAGAATTAAAATTTAGTTATAGATACTCAGTACATGAGTATGTGATTCTTACTGATGGGGGAGAATCAAAACATTATGGTGATGAAATTGGTAGTAATCATAAGATATAATGGAGAAAATATATGCAAGAGGAGATGATATCCTTACAAAAATAACCACACATTCTACATGTTAGAGATACCATATTAAAGGAAGGAACTCAAAAATAAGTGTTTATATAGTATCTAAAGAGATGGTGGAAACACACAACCACACAATAAATCTTGTATGGTTATGAAGAGATTTACAAAAAAATAATGGTATTGAATTCTATGAATTTTTTTATGAAATGGTAAAAATTTCTTCCACCATATTTTTTCTTTAATTAGTGGAAATCCTCAATATAGAGGTAAAATAACATCATATAAAGACTATATTTTTACATGGTGATCTTGAATAGGATATATACAAAGATCATCCTGAAATTTTTGAGATCAAAGGTAAATAAATCATGGTATTTAATCTTAGGAAATTTTTATATGGATTAAAACAGATATGAAAATACTTTTATAATATATTTGATCCATTCATAGAAAAAAAATGAGTTAAAAAAAGAATTATTTAATCACTTTGTATTCATCATAAGGTTTTTTAAATTGAGTTAATTATTATCCTAAATTATATTAACAACACATTGACATAAGAATAGATATTACCAATAATAATGGGTTGAAGATGGAGTTGAACAAGTCCTTGGAAATAAACGATTTAGAAGAATCTAGACTATAACATACCTTCATAAATACCCAATAGTTATACCACAATTGACATACCAAAAATGTAACATACCTAACTAAACTAGTCTATAAAAATTTATAAGGGTGTCAAATTTTATTTGGGAAATATTTACCCTTTATTCATATGAACAAATCAACTTATACAATTCAAAAATAAAATATACATGTTAAAAATACTATGAGAGGAAATTTGAAAATTCCAATATAGATAATACAAAATAGAAGAAAAAATCAACAATATACCTTTTGTTTCACTTCATAAATTTGAATATCACCTCCTTTATAGCCTCAATTCAGAGCCCATGTTCAAAAAAAATATTTCATTGAAAAAACCTAAAAAATGAATCAAGATAAAAAGGATATACATGCACCAAAGTGTGTATGTATGGTGTAAATTAATTCCTAGTAGGATTACAAAAATATTAAATACAATATATTTTATAATAATAAATCCAAATTCTAGTCTAAAATAAAATGTATAAAATGCTTTATGACTTTTTTCAACAGTAAAACCCAATAAAATATTATTTTCCTTCCAAAAACATATTCATTTCCTTTAAAAACAAGAACATTTTCCTTGAAAATGAGTAAGAATATACAAAAATAGATAATAAACCATTGAGAGAAAAATGTAAGTTTCGCGTGATAAACATAGTTATAAATGAACATAAATCATAAATAAAATTTAATAAGTAACAAGTCATGTCATAAAGAAAAGCATAACATATATTAAATGAAACAAGGAAAAAATACTGGAGCCTATGGGGAAAATCTGTGACATCGCTCACAGATCACATTTTATCCTATAACGTGATCTTAAAATACATAGACCCAATATACCCCAATAGATTAATTTTCATGAACCATCCTATGGCGACCCAAAATTGATCACCTGAGTTGGCTCGTGGCATCCATGAGGCACATTCTCGATCTCCCCTAGGTGGTAAAAATCCCCAAGGGCATCATCGTGAGATAGTGGGAATAATATATCCTAATAGAAATAGTCACAAACATCTAAAAAATGATAATCACAAAATAAATAAACAATTAATGACAACAACAAAACATAACCTAAAAATAAATCTAAATTGAACCTAATAACCAACAGATCTCTGTCTGACCCTAAGGGTCACTCACCAAACCTAAAACCCAATATCACTCCATGAAGATCGAAACCAAGATGTAAACTACACCTAAGAGTAAAAAATAATGAAAATATAGTGGTGACTATTAAAACTCTTTTGGAATTCCCAAATAAACTAATCCCAATGAATTTTATTTAAATAAAATATTAATATACTTTTAGTTTGAAATAAAATATATATCATAAGTTTTTTTCAGAATATTCCATTTAAAACCTATCATGTTCTATTTCCATTTTTATTTAAAATAAGACTATTTTCCAAATGGGAGTAGATTTGAGCATTTAAAAAATAGGGTAATAGAGATAAATAAAACAGAAAAGGGAATAAGAAACATTATTTTTCAAAAAATATATTTATACAAACCATAAGAAAAACCAAACATTTACTTTTACAAAAGAGACACACCATGGATAGAAAAGTAATAATAACATAATAAGGGAAATGGGTAATCTATACACAAGTAACCATACTAGATGAGGCACCTTAATTATCCACCACAAATAAATAAGTTCTTAAAAATATGGGATTACATTGGAGCTCATGGAAAAATCTTGATCATACTTTAACCAGATCCATGCTATTGATGCACTTGATGTAATCAAACAACCCTCATGCTTGATCGTACCCTACCCAACCAAACTGAGGGGAACATCCCCAAAACAGAGTGTGTCTATACTAAGCTGTCACTAGCCAGAGCGTAATCCTAAACTAGTGTATTAAGTGTTCTCAGATATTCCGTAATCCATTCTAGGTTCCCATGATGTGTCCAAGATTGGGGTGAGTTAAGAAAAGTCAATCAATCGGCCATATATATAATAAACATATGGAACCTCCTGAATCACACAACCTAAAATCACCCCCAAGTCACCCAAAGGGATAGTCCCCTTGACTTTAAACCAACCATACATGGGGGAAGTCCCATTTCAAGGACCTCTCAATCCCTTTAACAATCAACATGGAAAGTGACACATCCCAATGGGAGTTTTCAAAAGAAAACCCATTTAAAAAATTCCAACCAAGACTCAAGTATTATTAATATGTCAAAACATTTCCAAAAAGGGACAAGAACAACACTCAAAATCCATAGATCCATTTTAAAACCCATTTGAGAAAACTAAATTTCCATTTAGAAGTCAAAAAACATTTATAAAGGCCAGCAAGAAATTTTGATGAGAACTTAGTGTGAAAAGATTAATAAACCCATTTTATACATTTAAATTAAAAAAGGAAATCACTTTTTTTCATTCCAAAAAATTATTATAAATAATAAATATTACTAATTAATATCAAAATAAGGTGCTAACATCAAGCAATCATTATTTCTTAAATTGAAAGGCCAAATTAAAAGAGGGGCCTACCTCAAACTCATGAAGCTTGGATGATGGAAACCCAAAATAGCTCTATGAGGAGGTACTGGAGAGGAAATAACACCAATAAATAACCTTAAGAAGACAAAATGCCCAAATTAAAATAAAATAAACATGAATAATGTGGAAAAGGAAACAAGGTATAAAGAGAAAGAATGAGAAAATGGATGAATAAGGAAGAGGGAGAAGAGAAGAGGGTATTACCTTGATAAATCACACTAAAACATGAAGGAATACCTTAGAATAATCCTTTGAAGGAGATGGGAGGTGGGAGGAATAAGGTAGAATCCTTTCTAAGATTTTACGATCCAAATGAGGGTGAGGAGAGCTATTTTGGGGTTAAAAACTGAGAGTGGTAGAAAGTTAAGTTGAATTTTTTAAAGAATCTGGGCACTAGGCATAGTTTGGTCACACGGTTTGGGAAACCATGTAAAAACTATGTGTCCCTTTCTAGAATCATGGGACACCCCCATGGTTTGGCCATATAGTTTGGGAAACTATGTTTCAACCATGTAGTCTAGTTCTATAAAAAATTATAGAACCATGAACATGATTCTCACATGATGTTGACTAATCATGATTGTGTTGTGTTCCCTCATTTAGGGACACCCCAAGACCCACATAGTTACTCCTGAGAGATACAAGGTTTGAATCTAACCATTTACTACCCATGAAACCCTAATAGTGAAAGAAAAAATTGAACTAAAGAGGGACTTTGCATCAGGAGGTCATACGATCTCCCCTACACAAAAACCATGAAATAGAGGAAAAAGATATTTAAACTAAAAATTTCAAAATGAAACACCTAAAATTCAAGGGGAAACCCAAAGAAAAAATGGTAAAAAATAAAATATAAAAATTAAGAACATGATGTGACCATTCTCCCCACTATAAGGTTTTTTCCCAAGAAAGCCTCAATGTATCCACTTGATTAGGTTGAAAGGAAAATTTTCACACTTTAACATGATTTTAATCCTCAATCAAAAGAAAACCTTGAGAAATAATAGGAAAAGTAAAACATTCCTATCTAAAAACCCATTAAACTAAAATCATTCCTCAAATGATGATGAAAATATCAAGTGACTAGCTTGACACCTTACCACCACCACCACCATTATACATACTCCAAGAGCCCAACATTGACCAAATGATAATGGAAATTCAAATGGTAAGATAAGAAAAAGGACAAGGTAGAAAATATGTGACACACACAAAAACACACTTTTTCTTTGTGATGATGAGATTCGTAATTTTCCAAAAGTTGTTTCTATTAGAATATAATTTACACAAAGTCACACAACATCCCCTTTTATTCCAAGTAAAATTACAACACCTTAATAATCAATAACTATAAAGAAAAGATAAATAATATCAAAAACCTTAAACCAAACTCACATAAATTCCACGGTCATCTAATTGAGTTGGAGGGTTCTAAGAAGAAGTGGATTTGGACACACTCTTATTTCAGGTGACACCCCTACAGAACATCTATAGATAGACCAAATGACCACAAGGATGATAGATATTTCGATCACTTTGAAACACATTCTTCTTATGACCTAGATTTCTTCATTATTAACACACCATAATCCTATGCCTAGAAGAAGATGATGAAAGATCAGAAGGCCTATTAATTCTACTACCACCATAATCATCTTCAGTCCTCTTTACCACTGCTTTACTATAATTCCCTTAACCACTTATATAGTCTAAATGAGTCTTGGATACCTCGAGAACTCCCGCTAACACAGATTCAACCCAAACCACTTTCCTCTCCACACAGGAAAAAGAGGCTAGACCGAATCCCAAAACCCTTGACTGAATATTAGAAATAATTACATTCTCAAAATTTTAGGCTTTTAAAGAATCACCCTCAACCAAATATGAGAGATGAGGAACTTGATCCACAAAACAATAGATGAACTCCAACACTGATCCATCACCTTTCTGAAGAAAATATATCTACATCACCCTTTCCACCTTTAAACCCATAGATAAGTATCATAAAAAAATGAAACCTTGAATAATTTCATTTAGAGTTATTCATGAGGATTGGTCCTAATTGACAACTTCCACCACTTCCAACTCAGACCTTCAATCATAAAGGTAGTGAACTTAACCTTTAAAGACTCAGGTAACTCAAGGAAACAAAAGATACATTCAATTTATCGCATCCACTCTTCTGATTTAAAAGGATCTATTTGTCTATAAAATATAGGAGGTTTAGATTCTGAAACTCAAGGAGAAAATATTTAGGACGATCAACTGGAAGTTCCAATAATGGTGAAACACCCATACCTACACCTAAAATGTTCATCGAAACTTTGGTGGGGGAAAACTCTAAATAAAAATAATGAATAACTCAATAAAAACAAACACATCATCATGTACTCATCATAATTAAAATCCAAACAAAAAAAATAATACCAAATAAAAAATTTCCCATTTGTTTTCAAAGATCTCACTAACCACCACTTAAAAACCACATTGAAACTCCACACTCCAATCCATTTTATTCCACTAAAATTCCATAAATTAAATCAATAAATCCAACCATTTTCTATTAATAATCCTTACCATTTTAAAACTGAACTCACTTTATCAATGTTCATTTAATCAAAAAATCATTTTAAAAAAATCCACTTTATTTAGAAACCCCTATCTATGAAATTCCTTAAAATAAATCAGAAAACACATTCTTAATTTCCAAAAAATAAAACAAAACCACTTGAAATCCAGTTTTCATGACTTAAAATTTGGTTTTCAAAATGATTTTAAAATTAGGAAATACCCAAAAAAAAAATTGAGAGGTGACTAGTGACAGTGGATGATTTTTTCATATGGTTGGAGGTTATATTAAAATCACACCACTACCATGGAGAGTCATTCAGGACCATGCCCCCAAGCTCCACATGGCTTTCTAGACTATTTGAGAGCACTAGAAACTACTATTATAACTCCCATTTCGTTTCAATGTGAGAAATAAAATCAATGTAAAAAAACTTAAAACCCAACTTCCCCTAATAACACAAGGTTTGGTACAGAAAGTGTTGGTTATAAACCTCATCATACCAACACCTAAAGTTCTGATAGTCCTACTCTATCTAACATGACATCCTAAATAAAAAAAAGTATCTCTAAAATCAAGGTCCTATAAAGAACCTATGATCTAATGCCATTTTGTTATAAACAAACCTGGGTCAACCAGAACCAGTCACACGGGTCATCCTAGGACATCCCTGAGGTGCATTCCCGATCACCTCGGGATGGTGACTTGCACTAAGGGAATCAATGATATATAGTGGGAAAAATTTCACCAAATATAAATAGACACAAGCAGCAGAAAGATAAATGAGATGCCCAAAATAAATAAACAATTAATGGGAAAAGAAAAACATAACCAAAAATAAAACCAAACTGAAACATACAACCAATAGATATCTGGGTGACCCCAAGGGTCACTCCCCAAACCCAAAACCCAACATAACTCCATGGTGATTTAAACCAAGATAAAACTTTCACCTTATACTAAAAAACGAATGGAAATATTTTTGTGAGTATTAAAAATTATTATCAATTCCCACATAAACTATTCCCAACAAATTTCCTTTAAATAAAAGATTTATTTAATGATAGTTTTAAATACGATATATTATATAAGGTTTTTTTTCAGACACATCCTTTTAAAAAAATCATGGTCCATTTCCCTCTTTATTTATAAAATATTTCCTTTAAAATGGAGGAGGTTTCATCATTTAAAATAAAAAAGGGGAAGAGAGATAAATAAAATAGAAGAGGGATTATGAAACATTATATTATAAAAATTATCTTTATGAAAACCATGATAAAAAACAAAAATTCACTTTTACCAAAGAGACGCACCAATGATAGAAAATAAACAATAACACAATGAGGGAAATTAATAAGCTATAAAAAAGTTAGCATACCATATGAGGCACCTAAATTATCCTCCATAGATAAATATGTACCAGAAAACATGCTATTACTAAGGATATTAGAGGAAAATATAGAATATACTAAAACCTAATTCATCAAGTCGTCACACCTGATGCAATTACACAACCCTCACACTCGGTCATACCCTACCTATCCTAACTGAGGAGAATCATCCCAAAATAAGATCATATCCACACTAAGAGGCCACTAGCTAAAGCATAATCCTAAACTAGTGCATCAAGTGTTCTCGAATATTCCACTGGCAATGCTAGGTTCCCATGATGTGTTCAAGATGGGGGTGAGTCAAGAAAAATCAATTAATCAACCATATATATAATAAAACCAAGGCCCCAAATTAATCACACAACCAATCATCACCCCTGAATCACCCCAAGATATAGTCCCCTTACCTTTGAACCAACCATAAATAAGGTAATTCCCATGCCAAGGACCTCCCATTCCCTTTAGCAGTCAACATGGAAAGATACACATTGAAAGGGGAGTTTCCTAATTAAAACCCATTTCAAAAGTTCCAAAATGGTCTCATGTATTCATTACATGGAAGACCAATTCCAAGAAGAACCAAGAACACCACTTATAAATCAAAATATCAATTTAAAAACCCATTCCGGAGAACCAAATTACCATTTAGTTTCCAAAACACATTTATAAAGGCCAACCAGGGATTTTGATGAGCACTTGTCATGATAATATTAATAAAAGAATTTCATACATTTATATTAAAAAGGAAATTACTTATTTTAATCCTTAAAAATTATTTTAAACAATTCATATTACTAATTAGTATGAAAATAATGTGATGTCATCAAGTAATCAATGCTTCTTAAATTCATTTTCCAAATGAAAAGGGTAACTTACCTCAAACTCATGGTTCTTCGATGATGACAACCTGAAACAACTCCACGAGGGTATAGAGATGAAATAACACCCAATAAGAACCTTAATAATCCAAAATCCTCCAAATTAAAACCAAATAAACATGAACCCTAGGGAAAATAAACCAAGGGATAGAGATAATCTAGGAGAAATGGAGGAAGAAGGGAGAGGGAGAAGAGGATAGGGGGTTACATTGATAAAATACTAAAAAATTTAAGGAATCTCATGGAATCACCCTTATATAGAGGTTGTAGGCATGAGGAAGATGGGAGGTTCCTCTCTAAGGTAGCATGATCAAAATGAGTGGGAGGATAGGTTTTTGGGGTAAAAAATCTAGAGGGTGGAAAAGTAAAATGATATTTTTAAATAATATGATCAATGTGCATGGTTTGGTTGCATGGATTGGGAAACCATACACCAAACATGTGTCCTTTATTAGACTCACATGACACCTGGATGGTTTGGCCACCTGGTTTGGGAAACTATGCACGAACTGTGTGGTTTGGTTCTATAAAACATTATAGAACCATGAAAATGTTTCTTACATGGTTTTGAGTAACCATGATCAAGATATGAACACCCATCTAGGGAAATACCAAGATCTATATGTTTACTCATGGGAGATGCAAGTTTTGAATCTAAACATGTGATACTCATGAAAACCTAACTATTCAAGAATAAAATCAACTAAAAGGGGACTCATCATCATAAGGTCATGCAGTTTCTCCTAAACCATGCACAAAAACTGTGAAACTAAGGACAAAAATATTTAAACTCAAAAATTTTATCCTAAACACCCAAGAATCATGGGGAAAACCAAATACAAAATGATAAAACAAAATAAAATATAAAAACAAATTCTAGGGTGTGACACTCATTATGTGGAAACCTATATATAGAGTGAAATGATAACAAGGAGAATCTATCCAAAGATAAATCATAGCTAGGATAACACTCATACATGATTCTCTACTTAATGATCAAATATCTCAAATCATGGAACCTTCAATCTTCCTCATATTAAAGTTATAAATAAATCCATTTCTAATCATTGAAACTCAAACATCAGAAGGGGAATAAATAAGATAATATCAAACAAGTAATTATGTAAATAATCATGCCAAAAAAGAATTTATAAAGAAATAATCAATGTAAATCATAGTAAAATCACCTATATAGAGATAAAAAACACAAACATCATTTATTTATTATTTAAAATCAAAATAGTTCCTAAAAACATTTCATTAAACACTTTTCTTTCATAAAGACCAACTTTTGAAAGCTATTTATTTTAATTCTTTTGAAATTTCCTTTATAAATAAAAAAACATATAAAATCCTTAATTTTAAATCCATTTTAATAATAAATTACCTCAAATTAATTTTATTAAAATCCTTTCAGGTACAAAAATATATGAGTGAAATTCTTTATAAGGATCTAAAAATAATTCCCTTGAAATAACATGGTTTTGGAAAGAAATACTGGGAATCCTTTATAAAAACCAATATAAATAAATAATAGATGTATTTAATAAGTATATAAATTATTTTTTTGATATAAATTACCATGATGAATAAAAATAAAAATAATTACATAGATACATATACTAGAATTATGATGAATCCTTATCACCATCAGAAAGAAAACAATAATTAGGTTGGGAGATGATTTTTATATCTTATTATAATAAAAATTTCCATGAAAAATATGGGTTTTTCTTTAATATGGAAAAACAGCATATTTAAAATAAACATAGATAAAAAGAGATGTTTGAGGGGTAGGGGAAGGGATGAAGAGGGTAAAATGGGAGAATACGTACAAAAAATCATACCTTATACCATCCTTGGGGTTCTACCTAGGAGGAATGTAGAGTGGAAAGAAGGTTTCTTCCGTTCATTTATGTGATTTTTATATCCAAATGTGCGTAAATAAGGGTAATATCCTATTATTTTTTATCTAAAAAATAATAATTATAGATAATAATAATAATAACACACTATTATATAATAAACTACATGCACAAAATTTCATTTAATTATAATAAAAAATATAAAAACAATAATAATAATTCATAATCATTTTATATAAACTATAATTGATAGTGTACATTTATATAATAGGAATGAATATGTGAAATATATAAAAAAATACACATATGAATTTTAATAAAATAATAAACTAAATATTCAATAAAGAAGTTTAAAAATCATGGACCATAATAAATACCCAATAATGATAATATTACAATATATAACTCAGTTACGAAGAGTATTATAAGTTCATGTCATAAAATATAGGTTTTAGGTCATCTTTAAAAGGAGTCATGGTTTATTCTCAAGGTTAGGTAGGTTGTGCAACTAAACATGTAGAGATGCTTCCTTAAAAAATATTCCAATCATGGTTAACATCCATGGTCTTCGAGATTGTGCATCTGACCATGAAAAATAATAATTTTTTAAAAAATATTCAAATTTATAATAAATTATACGAATAATAAATCATAATTAAAATAATAAAAATAATGGGTTTCATAATCCTCTCCACCATAAAGCTTTTTACCCCTAGTAATACCAACATAGGTCTCTTTATTTTTAAAATTCACAATTAAATTTTAATAAAAAAATCATAATTTTTTAAAAAATATATAAAAAATTATTTTTGTTATTATGAAAATCATCCAATTTCAAAATACCATTTTCACTTCCCTATGGGTCCTCCTCTCCATAAATATTGATCATATACCCATGAATTCAATGTAGTGAATCTATATAGTATAACATTTTAACTTATGTTAGAACTCCCCACCATAATGGGACACCAAATAATCATTATCTTGATATAATATATTTATCTCCCAAAATTTAATTTATTATAATGACCACAAGATATTGAGACAAAAAAATTGTTTTCTGTCAAAATATGTGCACACATTAATAAAAAACAACTTATTTGAAAAACAAAACTTAGTGAAAGAATTTATTTCATTTATAAAACCTAAATAATACATAAAATTCTTAGTTTGAGAGAATAAATCAAAACAACCCCATGATAAATGTTTATATTTCAACCCTCAAAACTTTATACAAAGCATGGAAACTTTGATAACCCAACATAAAACTTAGTTTTGGAGGTCTTAAAATCCTATTTTTTCCAATGAAAAACTATATATCAGCTCCACTTAAAGAAAATTTCTTAGACATCTTTATAGGATTTAGTTTGACATATCAAAAAGCTCAAATAAACACCGAGATAAAAATTTATGGTCTTTTTCAATTGAAAACTTATTTTTCAACTTCTCATAGAATATATTCCATATTTAAAGACCATAACAAGGATTTTGGTAAGGTTTAAAAGATAAAATGGGGAAATTTACACTATGAATAGTTAGTATGAATAATATACAAACCATGAGTTTAACCATGTGAAGCTAATATCTCCCCAAAAGCAACAAGCACAATTTGGGAAACTATGATTACTAACTTTGCAATATGTTCTGTATTTTCTACAACATGATCATTTTGTTTAGATTTCACTCAATTACATACTTTTTTATTACTAACACTCTCTAGACACCATAAAAAATAACCCATCCATTTGAAACATATTTTATCTTTTTGAAATAAGTTTCAATGAGTCTAAACCTTTCTATCATTTATTTATATGGTAATGTTCAAAAATCTCATAACTCCAAAAGCCATCCAATAACCCAATATTCTATATTTTCAATTTAATTTAAAAAATCATCAAACTAATTCCATATATAACTATTTAGGCATATTACATATGGTTTAAATTTTAATTATGTGATTTGAATCCATATGGAACCTAATCTATCAAAACCAAGAACACTCGCCCAAAATAAAAGGATTCATCATGCATTGTAAAATATCTTTTTATAAGAACTTACTTACCCAAATAAGGATTTACACCATAAAAAGGTTATAAGGTGATAAAACATATACCAAAAACAACTTTTTAACCAAATTAAAACTTTCATCTAATCCTTAAAAACAATTATAAAAAAAATTACACCAAATTAATGAAATTTTGAATATTACATACCTTAAAAATACTTTTTATCAAAACAAAACCATACAAACACTAACATAACATCAAATAAACCACAATTTATAATTGTAAAAATCTAATAATTTATTTTTGTAACATATTAAATACAATTCATATAAATATACATAGAAATCATAAATCAATTTATACATTTTTAGTAAATACTTCATTATATCATCTTCAAAATCCATGCTACAATACAAATTAAGAAATAAAAAGGTTGACCCCTTTTAAAATATTGATTCCTATATTTTAAACCATCAAATTTAAAAAATTTAAATGTATTTTGAAATTGATATTCCATTAATCAATTTATACATGTGATGTATATAGATATATCAAATATTATGATTTGGATATATCATAAAGGATTGAAATGTGATTTAATTTCCCTGGATTTTCAATCATATGGTACGATTGATGGATGTCATAAGGCATGACTATTACACTGCCTTTCCCATTCATATGGTATTAATAGGTGATATCATATGGGATTTTTTTTATAATCATAAGGTATGATATACTCATACATATTATGATATTTATGGAGACCGAACGGTAAGTTTTGGCATTCGCTCAATCATACACATTAGAAATCACTAAGTAATCTATTTCATAAGATGAAAACATATGGGGGAGTTACATTAATTTTATGAATGCATGAACTAGATGAGTGTCATTTATTCATTTAGTATAACACATGGGTAATAAAAATTTCACCAGAGGTGCATCCTTGAGGGATTTATAAAGTTGACTATTATGCGATAGTAGATGGTGTGATTTCTCATTCATTATTGGTTGAAGCTCTTATCTAACCTAAATATATATTTTATCACTACAACAAAACCGCCGTTTAGCGGTGGTTTTGTAGCGGCGGTTCTAGGAACCGCCGCTAAACCTTTTTTTTAAAGGTTTCGTGGCGGTTTTTAATAAACCGCCTCAAAACATTTTTTTTACATGGCCCCGACCCTTCCCCCACCCCGGCTCTCATTCTCACCCCGCGCTCCCCCGGCCCCCCGCTTTCCCTGCGACCCCGGCCCCCCACAACACCGGCGACACCAGCGACCCCGCAACCCGGCGACCCTGCTTCCCCAGTGACCCCGCGACCTCGGCGACCCCGGCCCCCCGCGACCCAGCTTCCCCAGCGACCTATACAAACCCTAGGGTTTTATTTCTCCCCTTATACTATTTTATTCTCTATGTGATATAACCGTTGATGATATTTTAAAAAAATTTCACTTATTTATAATTCTAGTTCACCCTGTTGTAAGATATTCATTCTATATTTTAGAATAATGTGTATATCGTATGATAATTCATGATGTGGGTCTAATGTGGTTTGGACATATAGAAATTTTCACATTAATCATAAAATATTATTCTTATATAATTTATTCCCAACATCACTAGACCTCTCATTCATGGGAATGTGATATTTTTATGAGATGAAATGTTTTATGTATTGAAAATGATTTGAAATATATGTTTGTTTATCCAGTGTCATTTCACTATATATCAAAGTGTATCTGTAAAGTTTGTGTTGTTAGAATTGAATCCATAATTGTGAGTTGGAGGTGTTTATGTTGGTATTAGAGAAAGTAATAGTTATTTTTCAAGATTGGACTTGTTTTTTGGAGGATTTGTTTTGTAAAATGTTTCTATCAAACTTTGGAATATCAGACATTCAAACCCTCTACTAGTGATACATGCTACTAAAATTAATATTCTAGAACCATATCACGCTTAAAAACTGGTGAAAAAATTTATAAATCCTTGAAAAGGGGTAATTCATGTTTATCATTTTTGGGTTCTGGAAACGACAATACACACAAATCCATATGATCTCTTCAAACATTTTCTTGAACATGAATGGAGTTGACTAGGGGGAAATACTCGGTCTGATGAAACAATTCCCACAAAGGTCTTCAAAATACAACCATTGATCATGAAGCGCAGTAGGTACCATCTGATATGCCACAAAATATATTAGGGAAATACCATGATCCAATAAATTGAAAATCTCCATCTCCCATATTGAAGGTATTCCTGAAATAACATTAGAAAAAAATTTCAAATAATCAACCAGAATTGAAGGAACCCAGATGCCTGAATTTCTTATGGATCCAAGGGATGCCCCTTCCAACTGATGGGTGATAGGTTGAAACCTCTTATTCACAACATCCACCAAAACTTCCTTGATATATCTATCACATAAAAGGAGAACCTCATCCAATTAGTTTATATGCATTTGACTAGTCTATAGTGAAAGTCAATCTATTCCTGGACCATGAAAAGCCAATATGTACCCATGATGAAATCATAGGGATCCATTGTGATGACTAAATGATCTCACATTAACCATTATGGGATAATTTATACCTCTCACTACAAGTAAATGAAATTTCAAATGAAGTGTTCCCGGTAGGAACCTCAAGACGACATTATTTTGATAATGTCTCAACTTTGATCTCTAACTATCACACAAGGAGTCGATGGATAAAATAATGGGTAGAACCTATGTTTCATAATACTAAGGAAAGATCATAATAAACACAAATAATAACTCAAATCATCTTGTGTGCCATTGGATCGTAGACATCCAAAGCATGAAGTTGTCCATTGCCCTAGCCCCCAGCTCTTTATGCTTGATGTGGGCCTCCTAGGGGTTGTGGTTAAAGGACCACATAGTACCATCCACTAACTGAAATTCCTCCTACTACTCTACCATCTCTACCACTTTTGGATTTTCAAAAAAGACATAATTATTTCTGTAGGGATTACTTAATTGATTTCCATTTAGGAAGTGTCGAAATCATAATTTCCATCATAAGTACATTCAAAGACTTCAACCATTATTAAAGATGACATCAAAAAATTATTCTAGTTTACTATTATTGGAAACAGATCCTTATTATCACCAAAATTAAATACAACTTCTTTATAGAAATCTCATACATCTTTATGGTAAATTATGCTATTGATTGACAATTAGTAAATTTTCAAGCCATGATTTGGCCTCCTTCATGTCATCATCCAACATGGAGAAGGATCATATGCTTCATTCCCTCTTCTAGGCATTAATTCACTTGAGCATAGACGTGACAGTGAAAAAGGGACCCCCATGAATGACACTATTACATCCACTAATGACAATTTTCCTACATCCATGAATGGTAGGCCATGCATTATTACACTTGAATGGTAAGGGGGACGACCTTGTGGGGCCTTCCAGAATCTTGATGACAAGAGGATTGTGATCCGAGTGGAACTTTTCAAGTGTATGTTTGGAAATTTCAGCGATAGCATAATGATCATTAATCCAAAAGAAGCACATGTAAATCCTACTTTCTTGTCTTCTGTTTCCTGTAATCCTTCCCCATGTGAATTTATCCCTTGTAATATGGACCTCTATTAGGTTGCACTTATCTAAGAAGCTTTCAAATTCCTCTGCAGAATTATGAGAAAAATGAGGACCCAACCTTTCATGCGACCTTAGGATAGTATTAAAATCCCCCACAATATCCCAATTACTTTTTGTTTGGTCATTAATTTTTTTTTAGATCCCTCCAAAGCTCTCTTCTCCTGGTGTAGGCATAGGATGCATATACAAATGAAAATGTGGTGACAACACCGCCTAGAACAGTAGAGATAGTGATGACTTGGGAACAAATCTCATAAAAAGTAACCTGAATATCATCATGCTTGAGAACCCATAGGGTTTCATAGCCCTTGAGATCTCCATTGTGTGAAAACAGTTAGTATTTAAGATAAGCCCAACTAAACCCTTTCCATTTCCCAAAGTTCATTTTGGGTTCAGCAACTGCAACTAGCATCGGCCTATTATGTGAATGAAAATTATTGAGGGAAGAGGCAGTAAGAGAGTTCCCAAACCCTCAATAGTTTTAAAAGAGGGTCTTCATTGATTAATCTTCTTCTCTTTAACTTTACCACTGTTCTTTTGGGTGTTTGGACAATGGATATTTTATCAGGATTCAATTTTCTTGTAACATCATCATCCACCTTCTCATGATTGTCATCACCATCATCTGCCTAGTATTTACTTTAGAGGGGTGAGAGTTTTTTTAGAACACATGTATCAACCTTTGGTGACATTCTATAAGGATTCCTTTTCACACACTTCCTATCCTTCAGGGAGGTGAACTTAGTTAAAAGGTCTCCCAGTGTGCCAGACTCCCCAGATGAGTGATTTGAGGTCCCCTCCAAGGGGGAGCCCACTATGACATCCTGAGGTCTCTAAACTGAATTGGAGGGACACCCAGAATTTGTGTTGGTGTATTTTGAATAGAAATTTCAATTCAATAAGTATACTGCAGCATTGGGAAAGGATTTTTATTGGCAAAAGAGGTGATAAGAGCTACATCGGTCTGTTTATTAACAGAAGTTTGATTGCTGACCACCTGCATGCCCTTCTCTGCCAAGTGTGTAGTGGTGTTCGAAAACCCTACATCATGCAGGGAGAAAGCAGTTTCTATAGACGCAATAGCCTGTTATAAATCCCCCTCCTACTTCCTATCAATACCCTATCCACCTCCACAGAAGGCAAGCGTCGAGTCAGCTGTAGGTGCAACCTGAGAATGTTCCTGGAGGGCTGGTGCCTTTGGTGACTTGGGTGAGCCAAGGATCATTATAATGCTTCCATAGCAATGAGGAATTATATCCCCTCACCAACCTGTACATTAACAGTTATAGCAGGAACAGGTAAGAGGAATTTGGTGCCACTAGCATCTGATGTTGATCCATCCCTGTCAGCCTCCAAGAGATTGGCCTGGCATGGACCAGGGCCAATAATTAAGTCAAGATTTGTTCCCCCTGAGGTAGAGCCTAAAGTACGAGTAGGTCTTGACTCATGACCTGAGTGATCATCCTGGGGGGATGTGGTGGCCACCTCATTATGAGTTTTCATAGCAGGGGAATGTAGCAGCTCGGTGATGAGTGACTAGACAGAGGGATGCTTTTCAGAGGGTGGATCAAATTCTCTTTTCCCTTCCCCCTCATCTTCTGGCAGTCTCCATCATGATGGCCTCATTGATTACACCTGTCATAGGTTGTTAATATTCTACATTCATAAATCTAATGATCAATAATGTTACAATTCCCACCGAACCTGGGCCTTCTCTCATACATAATTTCTAGATTCAATGTATCATCAAAGGTGGTGAGGACCACCACCTCAACCAGAGTTCTTGCTAGGTCAATCTTGACGAGGACTCTTTCATAGTTCCCATACCTTGGGTTATCAGTTTCTCTGTCAATTCAAATAGGGGAACCCACTGCATAAGCAATATCCCACTGTATTCTAGGATTCCAGTAAATCCAATTCAGCTTAAAAATGTGAATCCACACCTTTGTAAAAGTGTTTCTCACAATTATTGGGGTTATTCAAAATTAAAAATGTGTTTTGGTTTTCATGGTAAAGTAGCTACCACGTTGTTAGCACACTGTTTCTCTTTACTAAAGAAACTTCCCCTATCCCAAACACTAAGGGTTCATATCTAACTCAGAGGATCATCTTTATTATATTATGTTTTTGTAATCTTATACTATCGTATATATGAATCTCTTTCTCTATTTAGTAGTAACTATGTGGTATAATTTTTTTTATTATTGTGTAGGCACATTGTGATATACATGGATAAAAGTTGGATCACATTACCGAGGAACACACCTCAGTATGTTAAGGGTTTGAATGAGTTTTTAGATTTTTCAATTTCTAAAAGATCCGTTGAAGGGATAATAAAATTTCCGTGTCCTAAATGTAAATTTAGAACATGGTTGAAGAGAGATGAGGTTTATGAACATTTAACACTGAAGCAATTTCCTGATCAATATTTGTGTTAGATTTGGTATAGAGAATCGAACGTTACAGAAAGATTGAGCACTGATGTTAATCCGCAGAATGAGGTCCCAAGTTCGTCAACAATGGAAAATTAAATGCAGAACCTAATAAATGATGCATTCGGCACTGCAAGGCACCACTATTAGCATCAAAACATATCAGAACAACCAGAAGAGGGTGCTACAAATTGCAATGTGAAAAGTGATGTTTTTTAGACTGTAACACAAGCAAATCAATATTGTCACATATCATTGGATCCTCCTCTTGATTTTGTGGAGCCAAGTGTAAGAGAAAACTTCACTGAGGAAAATGCGTTTCATGATTTAGTTGACGATGGAAATCAAGAGTTGTATTGTGGGTGTTTGAAATATTCAAAACTTTCATTTCTGCTGAAGTTGTATCACATCAAATGTCTATGTGGAATTACAAATAAGGAAATGTCCATGATATTGGAATTGATACATGATGCATTTCCTGAAGCAAAAATCCCAGAATCTTTTTATGATATGAAAAAAGTTGTTAACAAGCATGGTATGAATTATACAAAAATACATGTGTGTCCTAATGATTGTATGCTTTATTGGGGAGAGGATTAAAGTAGACAGAATTGCAAGAAATGTTCTTATTTTAGATGGAAGGAAAAGAGTGATGTTGGAAGTCTGAATGAACATAATTTCATGGAGAAGAAGAAGAAAAGTAGCACACCTGCAAAGGTTTTGCGTTACTTTCCTTTGAAACCTCGATTGCAAAGATTATTCATGTCATCGAAAATCGCCGAACACATGAAGTGGCATTCTGTAGATAATAACAATGATGGGTTAATGAGACATCCACGAGATTCTCAATCGTGGAAGACATTTTATTCATTACATCTTGATTTCTCATCTAATCCTAGGAATGTTCGATTGAGATTGGTTGCCGATGGATTCAACCCATTTGGGACTTTGAGTACCAATTATAGCATTTGGCCAGTTATTTTGATCCCTTATAATTTGCCTCCGTGGATTTGTATGCAACAAACATATTTTATCCTTTCGATGATTATTCCTGGAAAACAAATTCATGGAAATGATATTGATGTATACTTGCAGCCTTTGATTGACGAATTGCAGGAGTTATGGAGAAACGGTGTTGAGACATTTGATGCTTCTTCTAAAACAATGTTCACAATGCATGCTGATTTAATGTGGAACATTAGTGACTTCCCTGGTCTTGGGAATTTATCTGGTTGGAACACTTACACGGGTTTGGATTGTCCCGTTTGTAACTTTGATTTTGATCCCAAACGGCTACCTCATAGTAGAAAATGGTTCTTCTTGTGTCATCGAAGATTTCTCGATGCATCTCATAGATTTCAGCTGAAAAGATCAAAATTTAATGGTTCCATTGATCGTAGACCACCTAAAAAGTTGTTAAATGGTTTTGAAATATTGAAACAGCTTGAAAATATTGAAACGGAATTTGGGAAGGTTCATCATTTGAATGATAGCGGAAAACGGGTCCGAAGTGCATCGTCAAGCGAAACCAGAATGCAACAATGGAAGAAGAAAAGTATATTCTTCAAACTTCCATATTGGGAATTTAATTTGTTGTAGCATAATCTTGATGTGATTCACATTGATAAGAATGTCTGTGACAATTTGATTTTCACATTGCTTAATGAGCATGGAAAGTTGAAAGATCATCTCAATGCTCGCAAAGACTTACAATCAATGAACATAAAACGTGATTTCTGGCCAGATGATAATGAAAAGTATCCTCCGGAAATTTTTGCAATGAAAAATAGGGATAAAGATACATTCCTTCGAATGTTAAAGAATGTTAAGGTATCTGATGGGTATTCAAGTAAAATCTCGAGGTGTTTTGACTTGAATAATCATAAGTTACATGGATTGAAAAGTCACGATTCACATATTTTGTTACAACAGTTACTACCATTGGCATTGCCTACATTATTACCTGAAAAAATTACTATTGTTGTACTGTAGTTCTGCAAATTTTTCAGAAAAATATGTGAGAAATGTCTACATCCATTTCAGCTTGAGAACCTCCAGAAGAGGTTTGTATTGACCCTTTGCGCAATGGAGATGATCTTTCCTCCGTCCTTTTTTACTGTAATGATGCATTTAACTGTGCATTTGGTTGAGGAAGCTAAATTAGGAGGCCCCATTCATTATCGATGGATGTATCCAATTGAGAGGTACTTTATTTATATGTTTTCCAATTAAGTAAACAATTTTTGGTACTTAATTAAATGCATAATTATGTTTATTTTATTTCACAGATATCTTGGACATTTGAAATCATACGTGAGAAATAAAGCTCAACCAGAAGGCTCAATTGTTGAAGTCTATTTGGTTGAGGAGTGTCTTACCTTTTGTTCTCGATACTTGGATGATATTGAGACAAGATTTAATCGAGTTGGACGTGTTGACGACACATCGACTCAATCTCAAATACATCAGAAATCCAAAATATTTCCTTTTATTGGCCGATCAGTTGGGAGGACCTCAAATGCGACACTGACTAAATTGGAATTATTACAGGCACATAGATATGTGCTGCTGAATAGTGACATTGCAGATCCATTTATTGAAGATTTGAGGATACAGAAAAAGAGACGAATGAGAGTCCGAACACGAAATGAGAAATATATAGAAAAAGATGTTAATAAAGAGCTTGTAGAATGGTTTGCACGACGTGTAAGTTCATAAATATTACAATAAATACGAATATTAGTTTGACACATACATTTTGTGAATCTAATAAAGTATATTTCTTTTTTCAGATCATGAATACTGATACTCGAGCAGAGGTGTCATAAGATTTGAATTTTCTTGCTAGAGGTCCTCTAAAAGAAGTTAGAAAGTTCGACTCTTATAATGTGAATGACATTAGATTTCGTACAATCGATCGAGATGTGGGTTTGAAAACACAGAATAGTGGTATATTTACATTTGCTGAAGTGGAATACTATGTATAGCTGTATGATATTATTGAATTAAACTACCACGGACATTTTTCTGTTGTTTTGTTCAAATGCAAATGGGTCGATATTATCAGAGGTGTTAAAAGAGATTCCTTGCAATTTACTTCTGTGAACTTCTCTCGCTTGATGGATGTTGGTGATCGTGAACTGCATGATCCATATATCTTAGCATCACAAGAAAAAATGGTATATTATGTGGATGATGTTTCCGATAAAGGGTGGATTGTAGTTGCTCATGTAATACAAAGATATTTGTATGATATGGGTGATGAAGTGGAAAATTTGACCTCTGAAATTGAATTTAATCAGCAACAGGAAGCAGAATTAGTTGTCGATCATGATATTGAAAATATTAGTCTAGAAAGGATGAATGAAGTGGATGAATCAATGGAGCAAGAAACTGACATGATTGAAGGAGAAAATTATTGTATGTACAATTATTTATTTATTCAGCAACCACTTGTTTCATTTCTGCAGTCATTCATTATCATTGGTATATATATTTTGTTTGTTAGTATTGGGCATCTATTATCATTTTTAATTTTTTTCCTGCATAATTTTTTTGAAATATATATTCTGAACTTAATTTTATTTGATTAAATGACAGGAATACCAAGGAATAAGCGGTATATTGTTTTATCTAATTCCGTGATAGATGGTGATCCATTTGTCTCCCTCCCCACGACATCTGAGACGCCAGGTGCTGACACCCCTGCACCATCCCCCCCTGCACCATCTCTCACACCTTCCATGGATGTCCTAGTAGAGGGTGAGTCGTCGACTCCCCTTTTAGGAGGGTCAGCAGTGGGGCAGCGTCGTTCCCCTTCCTGTTCATCCCAGACACACTGGAGTGTCACTATCATAGGTACAAATTTTAATTAAATAAATTTATTGCATTTTGTTTATACTAATTGTTTTCTCATTGAATATGAAAAAAATGCAACCATGAAGAAAAATATAAAAAGTTCAGATGTTTGGAATCTGAATGGCGAGACGATTGTTGTGTCATTTGATTCTTACAGGGTCCCTACGGATGATGTCGCAGGGTTACTTGACCAGATTATAGGTCAGCTGGCAGCGGAGCCCATTTCCCTTCCCATTTCATATGATGATTGGAGACATATGCATTCAAGGTGAAAAAATGAAGTGTTTTATTCTAAAATAAAGGTAAATTTATTACATTATGGTTTAATTGAATTCCATGTTACAAATATGTTCAAAATGAATTTCTGTATATAGATGTTCTTCCACTTTACCGTTGCTGATGTGATAGCACGGAAGTGGATATTGAAAAATCTAGGTAAGAAGTGGAAATATTTCAAATGGAGATTATGGTGTAATGTCAACGATACTTCGTTGACCACACAGCAAATGTATGAGAAGCTACCCAGTGAGGTACCGAAAGATCAGTGGAAAGTGTTTGTTGACAGACATCGTGATCAGAAGCGGATGGTATTGAAATATATATTATTATATTATCCTCATTTTACATTTATACATGTATATGAAAAGGACATGACATTAAATACATCAGTATTAAATTGAATTTTATTTATTTCGGGATATTTCAAGACAAAATGCATCAAACCGGGTAAAGCAAGTCATCCCACACACTGCGGGCTCAAAAAGTTTTTCTAGAAGCCGAACGACATTGGTAATCTTTTAATTAGTTTAAATATTTATAAGACAATATTATTTGTTTAATATATTGAATTGTTGATTTATCTTTGTTTAATGCAGTCACAGAGTTTAGGGCATGAAGCATCCAGGACTGAACTGTGGTTGGATGTTCATAAGAAATCAGATGGAATTTTTGTTAACGAGCCTGCTAAAGAAGTTGGGGTATGAAGTCAATTTTTCATCATAATAACTTATTATCAGTTATTACTGTGTTAATATATTTTGATATTTGATTTATAGGTAAAAATTAAAGAGCTATGGGATGCCAATCCTGTGCAGTCCTACTCAGTCTCCCAGGATGACCCGGTTCCTAAGGTCCTTGGGAAGGAGCATGCTGGGAGAGTGCGCGGGATGGGTTTGGGACCCATACCATCTGATATTTTTAGTAGCCCATAGGGGATAGCAGCTGCATCTACTCCTGACTTTAGTCAGCCCATACCTGGAGATGATAAGAGAGAGATTGTTTCTTTACGAAACACAGTTCACCAGTAGGGGGATCAAATATCTGCATTGCAGAAAGAGTTGATTGAAATACGTCAGCAGATGAGCAGATATGCCCCCGGTGGTAGTGCATCGACTGGTGGTATGCAGGTAAATCACAAAAAATCAAAATTATTTAGTTTTCTAACTTTCATTGGTTTAAATTTTTAATATAAATATGCAATCGTATTTAATTTTCAATATAATGTTCTTACAGGTGACAGCACAAAGTGGAGATGAAGGTGGAGAGGGTGATGATGCATTATCATACCCTGAGTAGTTGTATTGTTGATTTGTAATATGAAAACAGTTGGTTTGTATATGTAACATTTGTGGCACATAGTTTCCACCACACATTTTCATGTCCTAAAATTTCCTTGATTTCTCATTTTCCTTTTATGCATTTTATTGATTTATGATTTTTCTTTTTATGTCTTGATTTCTCGAGTGTCATATACATCATTTAGGAATAAATTGTTTGATTAGCCTACTAAGAACTTTTCCAAGGGTTTTATATTATTATTTTTATGTGTTTGGTTATGACTAATTTATAAATCATGGTTATGAGCATTTTTATGAATTGTATGTTCCTTGCAGATTTATTTTCTTTTTTCTATGATTTGTTTATGGTGTAAACTGAAATTGAGCTTTTAGATTATTCTCTGTGAAGTGGAAACATCTTTGTGATTATGCTTGGGCAATCATATTGCTTTGGCTGAATAATATTATATTGCATGAGGCATTGAAATACATTTAGATTTTATCTAACTATGTTTATAAGAGTTTGATAATATTATATTGCATGAGGCTGAATAATATTATATTGCATGATGCTGAATAATATTATATTGCTCTGGATTTACAGCATGCACCAGACTGTTTTTTTATTTTCATGAGACAATGATTTTTTGGTTGGGGGTGGGGGGATGGTGCAGGGGGGGTCTGATGCAAGGGGGTTGGGGGCGGGGGGGTACAGGGGATACATATTAATATTTAAAGTGTATGCGAGACATGCCCATTTGACGTGTATGCGAGACATGCCCATTTAACACATATAAGATTTACCTACTATTAATGTCACACAAGTCATGTGCACATAGGATAGTTATACATAGAGAAGAAGGGTGTACATAAAGCTGATTACCGATTTGATCTGGATTGAATTTTTCATCCTATTCTATATCTGCCTGGATTATGGTCAGTTGAGTTTTCAGTTGGCATGTTTATTGTTTGAATATATCTGACTGTTTTGGGTTTCCTCTATTTGGATGGTTTTGCGGCCTCATTTCCCATTGAATCTGCTATATTCATGGCTGTCCGGGTTTGCTGAGGATCCTGAGTGCTTCAAGGATGGATCAAATCCATCTCACTTGATGCTTTCAAACTGCTACCTATTCGGATTTGATTGATGCATGGCTCTGGATTTACAGCATGCACCGGACTACTCTGTTTTACAATTGAAGTTTAGGACTCTCTTATCCAGAAGTGAGCCTATTTGAAGTATGTTTGATCTTTGCATTAAGGTGTTCATTGTTCTTTGCTTTGTTTCTTGTATACTGATGTTTTAAATTTTATATTTAGCAAGATTACTCAGATACCACAAGGCAATGCATAATATGATGTCCCCTTTGGCAAGGATGATGTCAACGTATGAACAACATTCAGGTTATACATGTATTCAGATTAAATAATCAATTCAATTAGGGTATTAATCAGATTTCATGTATTTTAATGGTGTTAATATTTTATCCACTTATATTCCCTTTTTATGCATCAATATTTTGTTTCAATATGATTACAGGTTGTCGTAACATGGTTTCATGGAGAAACCAGACGATAGAAGATCGAATTTTTATGGAAATAGGAGTACACAGATGCAAACGGTAAGCCTCCCAGCAGATTTCTATCCCTTTATTCATGACTCTATATTTTCAAATTCCTTATAAATGGATTTCATGATAGATTTATATGTCTTGATGTTTATGAATAGTTGCAACATTTAAAAATTGTGCTGTCATTGCCCAAAAAATACAGCACTGTATAGAAGTGTTTTCATGAATCCCTGCTACACAATGAAAAAGAACCGGCGCCATTCAACAAGTGCAAAGCACACAATTTGGGTCCATGCATAAAAGGTTTGATTTACACCTTCTGTAGGCAAGACAACGATGCATATGGTGTGCATTAAAGGAAGATGAACATACTATACTATTTCTGTTTGCAGGGGTACATCAGTTGAAAAAAACAGAATAAGAAGTTCTCATTCTTGATGGGGTACATCAATCCAGAAATGGTAATTTAATGCATCATACATTCATGATTATGGAACAATTTATGCTCTTAACTATTACCTATACATTTTTTTCATTCAACATTATGAGTTCCAGGCTAAGTTTTGTTTTTTCAATCTGATCTGCTCATTTTTGTGTCCTGATAGTCAGTTTTGTTATCATTTTTTAATTATAATGACTACTATTCTTTCAACAGCTTTTTCCAATCCTTGATAAGGTATTCTTCCATTGCATTCTCATACGGTATGTGGTTAGTATCCACACCCTAAACACAATTCTACTGGTGCTTAACGGAATTTATGATCTTTATATTTTTACATATTAAAAACATGTCATCAACATATAATAAAAGGTAAAAAGACTCATGTTTAACAGTTTTAAAATACACACATGCATCAAATCTACTTATAGAAAACTGATTCTCACTCATAAAGGAATCAAAACTTTTATACCATTGTCTTGAAGACTATTTAATCCCATGAAAGGACTTATGTAAAATAAAAACATGGTTTGGTTTGAACAATTTTGAAAATCGTTCTAGAGGATTCATATAAATGCTTTCATCAAGACTACCATGTAAAAAAGTGGTTTTTACATCGAGTTGTTCAACATGCAAATCAAGTTTGGTAGAAATTGAAAGCATAATTCAAATGGATGAATGCTTAAAAAAGGAGAGAATATTTCACTATAATCAATGACTTCACATTTTAGAAAACCTTTAGATACCATGCATGCTTTGAATTTGATTTTAGACTCTCCTACATTGCTTTATTTATTCTTATAAATCCATATTGAACCTATAACTTTCTGGTTATTGGGTTTTGGAAAAACAACCCAGGTGTTGTTCTTAAGAAGGGAATTCATTTCTTTTTGTATTGATCTCAGCCAATTACTATATTCTTTGGACTTAAAAGCTTACTTAAAAGTTTTAGGCTCATCATTAAACAATTACTAAGCTACATTGAAAGCATAGGCAGCAATGTATGACTAGTTGAAGTGGTCTGGAGGTTTAATAACTCTCCTTTCTTTATCTCAAGTAAGCCGATTGTTGATCAGGCCAACAGGTTCTTGGTCCTCAGGTTCGGATTCCAAATTGGGATCTGATTTAGGCTGGGCTTGGGTAACCAAAGGAGCAGGACCAACACTAAACTGAGGTTGGTTACCTGATCTTAAAGGAACATCAACACCTAAAGGTGTTGGGACCTCTAAGGGTCCTGCAGCTTCATCAGGAGCTACAACAGGTTCAGGTACTTTGTCGCTGGTCACAACAGATTCATGGAAGACCACATCGTGACTAACGATTCATTTCTAGTAACCTGGTTTATCTACTCATAAATAATGCCCTTTAACACCCTCTAGATATCCCACGAATATTCATTTAATAGCCCTATCAGCTAGCTTATCATTACATGAATGCACGTAAGCTATGGATCCAAATATCCTACGGTGGGCTAGATTTGGGGGTGTGACCTTCGAAATTTATTCAGGTGTCATAAAGGAGTTAGCATAATATGGACAACAGTTAATTAGGTGCACTGCTGTTGAATCATCCTCAGCCTAGAAGGACCTAGAGAGTTTTGACTGGGATAACATACACCTTACCCTCTCAAGAACAGTACTATTCATTCTCTCTGCTAACCCATTCTGTTATAGAGTTTCCAAAACAGTCTGATATATCTTAATTCCTTCGGATTCAAAATATTCAATGAATTCATTGGATATATATTCTAAACCATTATCAGTTCTTAAGGCCTTAATTTTCTTATTAGTCTCACTCTCTACTGCAACTTTCCATTTAATAAAAGTCTGAAAGGCATCTGACTTGTGCTTAATAATATAAATCCACACTCTCCTAGAGAAATCATCAATAAAGGTTACAAAGTATAAACCACCACCATGGGAGGTAACCCTAGAAGGACCCCACAAGTTAGAATGTACACATTCAAGAGGTTCCTTAGCCTTAAACATGGATCTACTGAAGCTGATTCTCCTAGAATTCCCATATACACAGTCTTCACAAAAAGGTAAACTGTTAGGAGTGATATTACTTAGAAGGCACTGTTTCTTAAGCTCACTAAGACCCATGGCACTAACATGCCCTAGTATCCTATGCCATAAGGTGGTGGAATCACATTATGAACCAGAATAACTATTCAACTGATTTCTATACACTTTTCCATCTAACACAAACAGACCATTGCGAAGGGTTCCCTTTATTACAGTGAGGGATCCTTGGGAAACTCTAAGGCTTCCATATCTAGACTTGAAGTCATGCCCTTTCTGGTCAAGGGTTCCTAGGGATATTAGGTTTATTTTTAATTCATGTACCCACCTAAATTATTCAAGAGTTTTAACAGACCCATCATGAAGCTCTAGTAAAATTGATCCTATGCCCATGATGTGACCGCTCATATTATTCCCTAGAAATACCTCACCATTATTTAATTCCCTTAATTCAGTAAATAATTCCTTATTTGGGCACATGTGGATTGAGCATCATGAATCCTGGTTCTATTCATATAAGATGGATATATCAATGACATTTAACACATTAGTAGTGTTGAAGTCTTGTTCAACTAATAGGGAATGGTAATTATTACTATCTTTAAAGTCACCCTTGTCCAGGTTGTTTACATTTAAAACATTTGATTACCTTGTTTCTAGATTAAATTCTATATTTCTTGAACTATCCCCTATCTTTTCTCCTACCCATTGACTCACTTCAACCTCTAGATTCACCTCTTTCCCTAACATTGTTTTCATGTATTATACTTGTTCTCTCTATTATATGTGTTTTGGTTTGGTTTTCAGGCTATGGGGCAGCAGAATCAAGTAATTTTTTTTCTGGGCAACTTTTTAGCGGCGGTTTAAACCGTCGCTAAATAAAAGCTGATGGCTATTTTGCGGAGGTTTAAACTGCCGCTAAACGTTCAAAACCGCCGCTAAACGTAAAATAAAATATACGTTTAGCGGTGGTTATAACTGCCGCGAAATAGTCGCACCGTGGCAGTCTCATCTCGCGGCGGTTCTTCTGGATTTAGCGGCGGTTTTACGGCGCTGGATTTGAATTTATTAGCGGCGGTTATAACCGCCACTAAAACCGCCACGAAATGAGGCAGTTGCAACGCTTCCCTAAAACCGCCGCTAAACGAAAATAACCGCCGTGAAAAGATTGGTGACTCCGTATTAGGCGGCGGTTTCTGGAAACTGCCGCCACACCATTTAGCGGCGGTTATAACCGCCGTTAGATGCCTATTCTACTGTAGTGTATCTTCCACCTTTACACTAAGATGTGATAACATGCTATGGTGACAAGATGATTCCATCTCATACAATAAGAAATTCACCATCCTATTGATACCTATAAAGGTGGGACTTGTTTTGGTGACCACTTATATGATCTTCATAAAGAATATATGAAGAATGATTGAATGGTAACAATAGTGTAATGTATAAATATTTATATAATCTTGATTTATATGGAATTAATTTCCTATTTTTGAATTATTTCATCTCTTATACATCATATAACATGTTTAGTTAGATCCATTTGAATCCCAATAGTGGTATCAAATCTCTCCAAGTATTTAGATTTATGAAATCATGCTATGAAATAAAGATATCCAAGTCATATAGTATGTCAAAATACTTTTATAAAATATGACTGTAATATTAGTTCTGGATGGATAAGTCATGACATATAATATTGGAATATCATATGCAGGGATGAAATACAAATCCTTCATATTTGTATTAGTCATATCATGAAACTCCTATATATCGTATTCTATGATAGGGTTTCCATGGGGTTAAAAACAAAGTGTCAAATTCCATTTGTGATATCAATATTTATCATAAAATATGATAGGGATATTATAGAAGTTAATATGTCAATTAGTAATAAAATAAAATTGAAAATACAGATTGTTTAAGTGCTACATCATATCAATCATAGCCTATGAATGATCTAAGATTGTAAAATACAATTTGTTTAGAAACTTTTTTTTCATTAAATTCAATTATGAATTAAAATTATATTATTTATAATTTTTCTATAAATAATTATAAATTTTATTTTGGGTATATTTATAAATTTTTAAATTTTTTATAAATTAAGTAATTAGAAAAATATAAATAATTAATTGAATATTTATGAATCTTTCCTTAAAACATATTTCACAATATTAAATGTTAATATTGAAACACCATTGACCAAATTACATAGAATGAATTGTGTCTTAGAAATAAAATTTTATTTAGAAATCATAAGGTTAATTTAATTGTTTATATATTAAAATATAAGTCTAAATATAAAGTGTTTAGATTTTTAAAATTATGAATTATTCAAAATACATAATTCATATTATTCAAATTAAGGGCCATATTTGAGATATAATTTAGACCACAAAAAAATAATATTAATGATTTATTTTTTCAAAGTTTAAATAATGTTATGTATGTGATATTTATATTATGCATAATGTTAACAAAAGAGAATTGAAATATAAAACATCTATATTTCTTTTAATATAATATATTTAAAGTGAAATTCCATATAATGAATAATATGAAGAATTTCATATTATGAAATGAATATAAAGTGTTTATATTCATGATTATTTAATTTACATAATGTATAGTTAAATTATAAAGTGTTTATAATTTTTTTTATTTTTTTTATGAAATGTTCATAAATATTTATCTCATGTTTAAATATATTAATTATTCATTTATTTAAAAGTTATCCTCTTTTTTATTATTCATAGTTATAAATATTTCAAATTATGAATACTTGAATTCATTAGTTTAAAATGCTAAACTAATTCTAGATATTATCATTCATATATATATATATATATAAGGAGTTAAATTCTAAGTATGATCATGGATTTAGTTTCCCATTACCTGGACTTTGGATTTTTTATGTAAGTTATTAGCTTGGATTTAGTTGTGTAATATATTTTATACATATTATGTGTTAGATTTATGATTCATTTAAATCTCTCTTGAGTAAATTATCCCTACATAAAGGGATATTATGTCAGACTTCCCACTAACCTGGTAGCTTATTCCTTGCTCTAAAAAGGTGGGGGTTTTATATCTATGGCTCTGGTCTGTCATTTTAACGAAGGTATATTATCAGTGTCCCAAATTGTTTTACCCTAATGAGTATAGTACCAGAATGGGGTCAATTCACAGGGAATAAGAAGTTATTCTTGTATTTATTAACAAGTTTGTATTTTTTTTAGTGAAGTGTACTAAATTTAGAGTCGATTTTTTTAATGTTTGGATAAAAAGGGTAATTGAATTAAAATTTCTTTAGCAAATTACTTGATGGATAAAGGAAGATACGGGAAATTGGTTTTGGTGAAAATATGGAGGAGAAATGCATTGGGGATATGGATTCTTAAGAGTTTTTTTATTAAATAAAATTATTTATGAGGTTTTGTTTTTCATGATAACCCAACTCTCTGGGTTTCAATTTTTAACAGGGTTTCCTTGGTCTGGTAAACTTATGTTTTGAGCTGAGGAGACTGAATCCTTGGTCTGGTAGTCAGTGTTTCAAAGTTATTTATTTGGATTAGTCCATTTTTGAGTCGATTAATACGTCCAATGATCATGGAAGTATTTATTTTTATTCTTCTTTTGAATCCCTAAAAACTATGCCCTTGGTCTGGATCATAATTTTCAGTGATAAGATAAAGTGATTAAAGAAGAATAAGAAGAGGCTAACATAACAAACACATTCATAACAACTAATATAAATTACAACTCTTTCATCACCCACAACCCCAACACACTAGGTTTTTAGTTACACATATAAGAAAAGATAAGAACATAATCCTTGATACCTGATGTGATCATCACAGAAACTTCAAGGAGAGAATGGCTCTTCGATAGAACGATAGAATGGAGAAGTAGTTAAATAATGGTAACACGGCAATAGAGCTTATTTCCTTCAGACCTTCACCCCTTTTCTCCACACCTCTTTTCCTAGAGGCCAAGGAATCTATTTACAGAAAATAAAAGTACATGGTGTGTGTCCAAACTATACAGCATATACTTTTTTCCATGCACTTTTGTCATTTGTTTCTCCGCCGGTAGGTGGGTTAACACGTTGTCCTTGACTTGGAACAGGTTGCCACCTGGTAGGTAGATGTACACGGCATTTATCACTGCCATAAATGGTGTGTACTATCTTTAATCATCCACCAACCACTTCTAGAAGGGGATACATAGTGTATAGATGCGTGTACACGATGTGTAAACATCAACCGGACACATGGGTGTGTAGACTTCTTCTAAACCACCAACTAATTCTAGAAGACTATAAACGGCATATAGTTTTAGTACGTTGCATGTATAGTCTTTTGGTAACTTGGGCATGTACTTGTTAAATCCAATCCATGTCTGAGTCTGATTGTACATGGCGTGTATAATGTAAACGACGTGTAGTTGTAAGTTTTGCTCAGTTTTCCCCCGGTTAGTGTGTTTAACCAGGAATCTCCTAAAAATGAACAAGATAACAAAAATAAAATTATTTGTTCACTAAGTAGTAGGTATTTTCTGAATACATGTTCTTATTTTTATTAAAGTACATGGAAATGTATACACAAATTGGGTGCATCAAACACCCCCATACATAGTCATTTTATTGCCTTCGAGAAAATATCAACATCTAATTAAAAGAATCTATATTTTAAAAGGAAAGAATTTAGTTAGCCATAAATGTAAATGATACAGACATAGGAGAATATTTTGAAAAGGGTACAAAACAGTTTTGATTCATAAGATATTCTAATCATGCCTCATTTATAATTCAACTAACTACTTTCGTCCTTCTTTAAACACATGTTTCAACCATTCAAAAATAAGAAATCCACTTTATGATCTATCTCTCCAATAATATACTCAATACTCAAGATATTTTAAATCAAAGTTATGCTCAATCAAAGATATATACACTCTATCCATTCGTTTTCAAGAAATCTAGTTCTCTACTTCAGAAAATTGATTTACAAAAATCATGAGGGTTTTTCAATAAGGATCAGATGTCTCTGTGGATAATGTTTGGTAGGTAAAGATGTGAAAAATAAATCTGAGTCTTGAACAAGGATGATGAATTCTTTAAATAACAGTGCATGATATTCGAAGTTAATCTCAGTGTAAAAACATCTTAAACAAGCTCTGTCAAATGATCTCATCACCACCATCTACTTAAGTTAAGTAGGGTTCACAAACCAATAAGTGAGTATAAGGTTCCTTTGTATGTATATTATTTTTTTATTTTTTTTAACATAACAAAGGATACCTTTTATAAATTCCACAAATAGGGGTTTAGAACACTCTTTTCCCTAAATGATCAAGAGGCTTTCCCCCATACTTAATTTCATGATAATTCACAAAAATATGCCATGAACTGCCAAATCCTTATTTTAAGATCAAGTGAATAATCATGAAAAATCATAAAATAATTAGGGTAGGAAAGGAAATAGGCTTGTAATATGGCTTCTTATAAAGGTTGTTCATGGTTTCCAGGGGCTTCACAAAGATCATATGTAGGGTAGGTCTCAAGATAAAGGCATTGAAACAATATAATGCCTCAATCATTTTAATGTAATACAAAAATTATTTATGTTTTGAAAAGAAAAACTTGAAAACTATGGTAGTTATGTATATCTTAATAATATCTTAAGAAAAGGGTATTAGAAATAATATGATGAAGGGTTTAGAATACCTCTCAGGAGTGGAAAAACAAATAAAGTAACAATCTGGTTGTGACTTGCATATAATTTATTATCCTAAACAATGTAATTATCCATGGATTACAGGTTGCAATTTAAACAATATCAGCAATCATTTTAAAACACTTACAAACCAAAATAAGCATTCCACATTCAAAAAATTTCCACTTTTAGCTTTATTATTCAGAAATATGAATAACCAAATTTTCTTCATGTTTTCAAATATACCTTCAAATAATGATGTCTCCTTGATGATGATAAGAGAAAAGACTAAAGTGGTTGAGAGACGCCTCCCTACTTAATATCACACGTGGTCCACCAAGTGCCTTATAAAGATGGAGAAGGGAATGGGGGAACACAACAGTGGACCAGAATGAGGGGAACGTTCTACGTGACATGGGCTAAAGCCGGGTGGGGCGCGACTTTTATAGTCGAGATACAGGGCGTGTAGTCTTCTAATACAGGTCGTGTACCACATTTTTTTTATATACATATATAGATATACAATTATTATAGTAAACTATATAATTAATAATAATAATTCAAATAAATAGAAATATATATATATATACATAATTTATCAAAAATAAAACTATACATGTAATGTATCGGGAAATACATGCCGTGTGTTCTAAAATTGGGAAAAGAGAAGTACATCCTTTGGTCTCGTGCTTGGGTTGAGGTTCAAACTGACGATTGACAGTTCCGAACGGAAGCCCTAATCCTTTAGAGAAGAGGTTTTACTGATTCTCCTATTTATTATATAAATATATTTAATGTATAATGCCTATACTACACAGGAAGAAAGAAATGCACGGCATGTGGTTGTTAATTATACAAAAAGGGATGAAGTAGTGAGATTAGCCGAGTTCGAACCCGGGTCTTTTGGATTCCGGGTCGAGATTCTGCCAATCTTCTAACTTCACCCGCATGGACTTCCTTTATGTTAAAAAACATTTTAGTTTAGTAATGAAAACATGGTTCACATGACGTATATAGAAAGCCACACCATGTGGTTTTATTAAAAGGACAAATGATAGAAATGGGGTGGTTGTTAGGATTCAAACTCGGGTCTTTTGGAACCGGGTTAGGAACCTGGCCAACTGATCCATCCCCATCATGGGTTTTCTTATAAAATATATATATATATATATATAATATGAAAAATACCACACACTCCATGTAAGAAAACATGAATATAAAAAAAAGGAACCCCATGCCAAAGGTAGGTCGGGAGGGATTCGAATCGGTGACGGCTCAGATAAACTCCAATTAGCTTACCATCGGAACTGGCATCATCCCTGTTTGTTATTTAGTTAAAATATATCTTTATAATAGTTATAAGATAAAAAAAGGAAAAAGTTCATGCCGTGTATATAAGTGGAACACAGTGTGTATCCTCTAGGTTGCCTCCCAGGAAGCGCCTTTGTTTTTAGGTCGTTGGCTCGACCGACGTACCTTTGCTTTACCTGAGATGTATGGTGGACAGTGTTCCTACCATGTCCTCCATGTGATGGTAAATCTTCAAGCACTATCAGTTAACCTTGAATAGTTGACCATCCTCTCTATAAATTTCCACCACTCCATGATGGAATACTCGTATGAATCAAAATGGTCCTGACTATCTTGACTTTAACTTACCTGAGAATAATCAAACATGGGAGTTTAAAAGGAGTACCTGATCACTGAGTTGGAAAGATTTTTGTGAAATAATCTGGCCGTGAATTGCTTTCATCTTCTCCTTATACAGCTTGTCATTCTTATATGCCTCTAATCTGATTTTATCATGCTCCGACAGTTGGAACTTACGCTTCTCTTCAGCTGCCTTCATATCAAAATTTAGGGCCTTGATGGCCCAGTAGGCTTTGTGCTCCAACTCTACTAGTAGATGGAATGACTTTCCATAGATGAGGCGGAATGGGGACATCCCTAGTGGTGTTTTGAAAGAAGCTCGATATGCCCACAAAGCATCATATAGCTTCTTGGACCAGCCTTTCATCGAAGTGTTCACTGTTTTCTCTAGAATCTGCTTCATCTCACGGTTGGAGAGCTCCACTTGTCTACTAGACTGGGGATGATATGGTGTCCCTATATGATTCTTCACTCCATACATTGAAGGTATTCATTTCATCAATGTGTTGTTGAAGTGGGTCCCTCTATCGCTGATTAGTACACGGGGAATGTCGAACTTGCTGAAAATATGTTTCTTTTAGAAGCCCACGACTACCTTGGTCATGTCGTGTGCTGTAGCAATGGCTTCTACCCATTTGGAGATATAGTCAACGCAGACCAGGATGTAAGTGTTCCCAAAATATGGGGGAAATGGTCCCATGAAATATATGCCCCAGACATTGAAGATCTTGACCTCCAGGATGGGGTGTTGGGGCATCTCAGCTCTATACCCCACATTACCTATTCGCTAGCACTAATCACAACTGGAAACAAAGGCTCGAGCATCTCTATTCATGGTGGGCCATAAAAACCCAGACTGTAGGATCTTTGCTATCATACGGTTAGGCCCATGATGTCCCCCAACTGGTGAGGCATGATAGAATTCCAAGATGCCATGAACTTCAGTTTCCATGACGCAATGGTAGATCACCCCATCTCCACAGGATCTGAATAGTAAATGATCTTCCTAGAAGTACCTCTTTACATCATATAGAAATATCTTTATTTGCTGGAAGGAGAGGTCAGGGTGAACTGTACCTGTAACTAGAAAATTAGCAACATCAGTATACCAATTTTTAGGTTTTTCATTGACCGAAAATAGGTTCTCATCAGATAAATCCTCCCTTATCTCCCAATCTTCCTTCTTCTCCAAATGAGGCAGCTCTAGGTGAGATAGATGATCAGCAACAACATTTTTACTCCCTTTATTATCTCAGATCTACAGATAAAATTTTGGTAGGAGAAGTACCCATTGGATCAGTCGTGGCTTCACATATTTCTTGTTTAGCAGGTACTTTAGTGCTACATGGTCAGTGTAAAAAATAACTTTATATAGCACTAAGTAAGAACGGAACCTGTCAAACGCAAACACCACTGCCAGCATCTCATTTTCTATGGTGGTGTAATTCATCTATGCCTCTTTGAGCGTCTTTCTAGCATAATAGATAGGTCGAAAATTTTGTTCAAGCCGCTGGACCAAGACTGCTCCTACTGCATAGTCGCTAGCATCGCACATCACTTCAAATTGTTCCTCCTAGTTGGGAGCAATCATCATTGTAGATTCCACTAGGAGCTACTTCAAGTGCTAAAAAGTTGTGGTGCATGGATCATCAAACTCAAATACAACATACTTGGTTAGAATATTGGTGAGGGGCTGGGATATTTTTGAGAAGTCGTGGAAAAACCGCCTATAGAAACTCACATTCCCCAGGAAGCTGCAAATGGATCTGACGGAAGTCGGAGTAGGAAGTCGTGAAATGACTTCTATCTTTGTCAGGTCCACCTCTATCCCCTTTGCTGAGATTATGTGGCCAAGTATGATTCCACTTTTCACCATGAAATGACACTTTTCCCAGTTCAAAATCAGGTTAGTGTTCTCGGATCTTTCCAAAACTAGCTCTAGGTGTCGCAAACAAGTGGTGAATGACTTTCTATAAATGAAAAAATCATTCATGAATACCTCCAGGATCTGTTCTGCCATGTCATGGAAGATAACCAACATACAACGCTAGAAGGTGTAGGGGGTGTTTCACATTCCAAAGAACATCCTTCCGTAAGAAAATGTACCGTAGGGGAAAGTAAATGTGCTCTTCTATTGATCCTATGGAGCAATGGAAATCTAATTGTAGCTGGAATAGCCATCGAGGAAGTAGTAAAATTTGTTCCCCATTAGTCTCTCAAGATTCTAATCCATGAAGGGAAGGGGGAAATGATCCTTCCTCATGGCATCATTCAGCTTCATGTAGTCTACAAAGACTCACCAGCCCGTGATAGTGTGTGTGGGGATGAGCTCATTCTTATCATTTGAAATCACAATGATACCCCCTTTTGGGTACCACTTATAGGGGACTCACCCATGGACTATCCTTGGGAAGCAGTTGGATTTTCTTCTTCATTCTGCACCCTGGGATTTTTTTTGTTGTTCTCATCCATGAGTGATCGTTGTCACCTCAAGATCATTTTTTCGATCTCTAGGTCAATTGGGAAAAACCCCGATGACTCAATGTTTTTGGAATGAGTGAGGTAGCTGCTCATACACCTATAGACCTTCACAATACAAAACACACCAAGTGTAAATGTGGAATAAGAAAGATAAATATAAATGAGATTAGAAAAGTGATTTTTGGGAATTTATAATTTTTATTTCCACTAAAATTTAATACAAATTTAATTAAAACAAGGAAAAATATTAACTTTTCATTCATTCCCCGACAACGACGCTAAAATTTGGTATGTCGTTTTAACGAAGGTATGTTATCGGTGTCCCAAATTGTGTTACCCTAATTAGTATAGTACCACTAAGGGGTCGATCCACATGGAAGAAGAAGTTATTCTTGTCTTTCTTAACTAGTTTTTATTTTTGTTTTAGTGAAGTGTACTGAATTTAGAGTCGATTTTTTTAATGTTTGGATAAAAAGGGTAATTGAATTTAAATTTCTTTAGAAAAGTACTTGACAGATAAAGGAAAATATGGAAAATTGGTTTTGTTGCAAATATGGAGGAAAAATGCACTGGGGATATGGATTTTTAAGAGGTTTTTTATTAAATAAAATTTCATATGTGTTTGTGTTGTTCATGATAACCCAACTCTAGGGGTTCCAATTTGTAACAAGGTTTCCTTGGTCTGGTAAACTTATGTTTTGAGTGGAGGAGATTGAATCCTTGGTCTGGTAGTCAGTGTTTCATAGTTATTTATTTTTCTTAGTACATTTTTGAGTCGATGAATATGTCCAATGATCATGGAAGTATTTATCATTATTCTTTTTTTGAATCCCTAAAAATTCTGTCATTGGTCTGGATCAGAATTTTCAGTAATAAGATAAAGTGATTAAAGAAGAATAAGAAGAGGCTAATAGAACAAACACATTCATAATAACTAATCTAAATTACAACTCTTTCATCACCCACAACCCCAACACACTGGGTTTTTAGTTACACATAGAAGAAAAGGTATGAACAGAATCCTCGATACCTGATGTGATCATCGCAGAAACTTCAAGGAGAGAATGAATCTTTGGTAGAATGGTAGAATGGAGAAGTAGTTAAATAATGGTAGCACGGCAGCAGAGCTTCTTTACTTCAGACCTTCACCCCTTTTCTCCACACATCTTGGTATGTAGTACAAGGCCTCTATTTATAGAAAATAAAAGTACACGATGTGTGTCCAAAGTACAAGGCGTGTACTTTTTTCCACTTGCTTTTTTCATTTTTTTTCTCTGTCAGTAGGTGGATTAACACACCATCTTTGACTTGGAACATGGTTCCACCTGGTAGGTAGATGTACATGGCATGTAGCACCGCCACACACATCTTTTACTCTCTTTAATCGGCCACCAAACACTTCTAGAAGGGGAGACACGGTGTATATATGCGTGTACACGACGTGTAAATATCAGCTGGCCACATGGGTGGGTAGACTTCTTCTCAACCACCAACTGCTTCTATAAGACTATACATGGTCTGTAGTTCTAGTACACGGTGTGTATAGGCTTATGGTAACTTGGTCATGTACTTGTCCAAGATAATCAGTGTTTGAGTCTGAATGTACACTACATGTATAATGAACCCACCGTGTAGTTGTATGTTTTTCTCATTTTCCCCCCAGTTTGTGTGTTTGGCCAGAAATCTACAGAAAATGAACAAAATCACCAAAATCAAAGTATTTGTTCACTAAGTAGTAGGTATTTTCTGAATACATGTTATTATTTTTATTAAAGTACGTGGAAATTTATGCACAGATTGGGTGAATTAGGCTCTAGACTTACTCATGTAGATATTATAAATTTTATATAATTCTAAACCTATATAAGAAAAAATAATATACTTTATACATGAGATTCATTTCGATGTGTTTAAATATGTTTGGATTATATTTTTAGGTGAGTAACACAAATAATGAGTTTTGTACAGAGTTAAACATCAATATAGTTTTCACATATTTAGTTGGGTGAATGACTAAGATTACAAATCAAATCACTAAAATCATGCCTACATAAAAGGAATAACATGAGATAAGATAGTGATATTAAATTACCTTTAAAATACTAAGTGTTAGATTCCCTTAAAATGACACATGTAAACACATTAATCATTTAACATGGTAGGTTCTTCCAAAGTAGGTTTCCCATGGATTATCTTGTGTAATTCATGGTAGAAATAGATAAACTTAAGAGTTAGGTAACTTAATATTGTTATTTTCTATGGGTTACTCATAGTTGGAAAATTATATGAGTCGATATACCTTAGGAATAAAGTTTATTTTATCCATATAATTGATTTTAAATATTATTATACACTCCATTATCCAAGATTCATATATGAAATAATTGGGATAACGCCCAACCCAAATAGTTAAGCGGTGAGAAGAATTCCAAAGTAGACTCATTTCTATGTGAAATATCAATATTGGTCCACTAATAGATATGATGAGTTTAAGTGGGGTTATAATTTTAGTGGGGTTCAATTTAATAAAACGTTCTTATTAAATATTAGTAAAATTAGATACTCATATGATAAAATATTCTATTATCAAAAAATATAATAATCACCATCATCATTAAACATAATTTTGAAAAGAATACTTGAAGTAAAAGCTTAATGTTAGAAACTCCTAAGACTGGTTAATTATGAAAAGTTTTTAAGTAAAATAAATTCTATGTGGTATAGAATCACTTTATTGAGTAACCATGTGTTCATGTTGTTCAAAAGGTGAATCAATATTCAGATGAGAAGCATATAATGTTTCACTTATAGTTTCAAAGGAATTTGATGAAAATAGACCTTAGGAATTTGAGTCACATATACTTAATTTTATTGGGTATCTCATTGATAATAAATATTATTTAGTGTGATAATGACATGGAGAGACCAAATATTTCCTATAAGGATTTTTATGGTTAAGTGTAGATTCCCAAATTTACCCAAGTTATATGGTTTAAGCGATCTCTTGTAAAACAACTAGGGTTATCGAATCCTCAGATACCTAAGGAAAATCCTAAATAAACATACATTCTGTAAAAATTATTTAGATATGAGGTAGAAAATTTTGGTTTTAATTGATTGGATAATTAATGAGTTTTAAATACTTAATTTAATTTAATTTAAGATAATTATTTTATTCAGGTTTCTCACTTGGGGTAGATTTTAGGAATTTCTTTTCTTAGAAAATTTCATGTTATTAATTCCAGATGTATCCAAAAAACAATATAAATATAAAAAATCATTCACCAATTTAATCCCTACACAATTACAATGCTAATAAATAATTAACTTATAGGATCAATTTAATGATCACTCTATGGAATTGGATCATACTATCACTCAAAATGTGATTTCATTAAATTTGGTGAAGATGAAGAAGAAAATAACTCAACAAGTGGAAATAAAAAAATAATGAACTAATTTAAAATATTTAATAAAATGAAATAAAATCCAATAAATACCATTTCTACACTATTTTATAATCCCATAATAGTTTTATACCTCCATTAATGTTATTCTATCAATGGGAGTAGAAAGTAGAATTATGAGGGCAGAATTAAAGAAGAAAAACATTGAAATAACGATCACTCCACCATTGTTTAAAGAATTTCACAAAATATGATGTGAATATATTAAATCCATAAGGAAATGGTATTAATGTTATATGAATAATAAATATAAAAATTGAATATGGATAACATTTATTAATATAAAAAAGTGATACAAAAAACTAACATGAGAGAATTTTAACATGTGATTCAAAGTCGACATTGTAACATTACAATTGAGAGAAAAACATGAATCTACAAATCCCATCACCATAATATACTTAAATAGAAAATTTTTGGTCCTATGGTCAATCCCCTATTATTAAATTCCTTCCCTATTAATTAGGAGTGTCAAAGGGAGAGTGATAAATCAAAGGAAATTTGAATTTTCAAAGTTGACTAGAAAATCAGATCAAGATTCTTTCTCTTTATTGAAATGAATTTATAAATTTGGATACAGACTAATTTTTGGAGGGTTTAGAAGAAAAATATTTTATTACATATTTTATATAATTTATTTATAAATTTTAGCACAATTGGCTCAACTGTTCAGATGTTATGGTAAAATTGGTGGACAAACTTTATGGGCCTTGAAATCTGGCCCATATTTTAATCTTCATATTTGACCTCCTGGATAACAATGAAAACTTAAAAATTAGCACTATCCATAGTTTTATGAAATTATCCCCATAATTTTATCTATCTGAAGTTAAAAGTTAAGCTTCATTGGGCATGAATTGTGGGGTCCACATATATTTTTTGGGCCAAAGTCCCATTATTCTTTGTCCATAATTATCTACATCCATGGCCAAAAATGTCCATATTCCCTTATGATTCATCAATTAATCCTAAAAGATAAAATGTTCCAAAAAAATAGGTTAATAATATACCAAAATTATAAAATTAAAATAATAAAAATAATTAATTCCACAAGAGGATGTTTAATTGGGGCCAAATTGACACAATTTAGACATGAATTGCACAATGATGTGAAATGAAGTACAATTTATGAAATGAACTAAAACTGGTGTTTGTGGACATTTAATAACTTGAATATTAAAATATAAAAAATTAATATTAGCATATTTTAGTGTATAATCACATCCCAAACATGTTTTTTTCTAGTTCTGATAACAAAGTATCTCAAACATATAAAAATTGAATTCCTTTTTCTCAAAAAAAATATTAACACACAATTCTCAATAAAATAAATCATGCCAAACAATCATGAAACACATCAATATCATTTCAAAAAATATAGGTTCACAATAATATCCCAATCCCAACCCAATTCCATTGTTTAAATTCATTACCGCGTTTTATTCATTTTCAATTAAGTATGATGATGTGGTGTGCATCACAAAAGACATGGAACACATTTTCTTATTTAAGGGGGGAAATGGAACCTCTATGTGGGAATCATATTAAACCTTAATACGAGTATAAAATTTTATCTTTATCTCTTTTTTTAACCATAATAGAGATGGAATGAATAACTATGGGAAAGAAAACTATAGGGTCATGATCCCTAAGTATCAGATACTACACATTTTGTCAATTAAATATTCTAAAATAGATATATAAATCCTAAATTTTGGAAATAAAATTATGGATTCATGTTCCCCAAGTTCTGAACACCAAAAATTTGAAGAAGAAAAAATGGTCTACAAGGTCATTATTTTCAATTTTTGGGATCCTCAAATTTAACTAAAAGTAACCGCAAACCCCATGCTATGATGAAAGAGACCTAATAACTCAAACTTATCATCAAAATATAATAGACATTCATTGTGGAATTTTTATTAAAAGGATCAAAAAATTTGTAGTGAAAAATCACATCAGACAACCACACTTTCCGAAATCTATTCTCATGAACTTAAAATTTCATTAAAATCATAATAAATGCATTCAAAATCATTTTACATTCAGTTTTCATGATTAATAATGTACATTAACACATTAAAGGATAATAAATTCATTTTTTTATAAAATCACATATTTTCACTACCCTTAACTTAGAGTGAAACTACCTTCAATGTTGAAATATAGGAGAAGAGAGATTTTAAAATTGGGAATAAATAGGGGGAGAATGTGATTCAAAATGAATTCATGGAATAAAATTGCCTAGTTTGAGTTGATTACCCATCAATAATAAATTTATCACTTTGGCTTCATGTCACAATTGGAATCCTTGGGTATGTTCAATGGTTGGGTTTAAACATTAGAATTCATGGGTTTCATATATAAATATTAAAAAGAGTCAGTTGATAAATCTCATATATAAGAGACATTATATCACATTGTAAACCCCAAGGGGGTTCCCTTAAAAAATAAAAAATCACACAAAATAAAAAAAACAACCCAAAATCTAAGTTGCCTCTCAAAAAGAGATTATTTTAAAGTATTTTTTTCAACTTGGACCCCCCAACTTACCCAATACCAACTTTTAATATTTTAAGGATTTAATTTTTAACTACTTATAAATGATTGAGTTTGATACTCCATTGGGTTTTTTGGGAAGGTTGGTAAATTAATTCAAGGAAAATCATATAGGTCCTGATAAATGGGAAAATACCATGAATATTGAAAAGGGTCTATCCAATTAATTTTTAAATATTTCTAATGAAATAAAGGATAATTTTAAATTTACTATCTTCAAGAGAATTTTAAATTATGATAAAATGTTTTTTATTATCCCCTATGATGGAAGACTTTGCAGAGGATTCATGGGCCATGAATTTGATCTTGGGTTGGGTAACACTTTCAGACATAGGTAGGGATTTATAATTAAACTCGGTTTCATTTTTCAAAAAAAATCAACATAATTGGTTCCCTTTGAATACAAATTTCAACCACAAAATTTTCTAGATGATTGTAAAGAATGGGTATCGACTTGATGTTTGTGATTTCCCCCAAGGTTTCATTCAGTGGTGATCCATAAAAATCACTATTACAGACATCTAAAATAGATTCCAGCCATGGATACAATTTTCCCTCATGTGAATATAGAAAATCAATTTCATCATGATTTATACACCCTTCATCAATTACCTCTGGTTCCTTAGGTTGAATTTAAATATTCCCTAACAAATTCACTTCATTTTCTATCTTTGTTTTCATATATTCTAAATTTGGTTCATCAAAATTACCATTTTATTTTGCTTCACCTGATGGTTTGAGATTCATTACATCAAGTTTTTTATTATTCATCCCACTCATGGAAATATTCATAGGATGGAGCTTTTAATGAGAGGGTTGTGCGTAAAAATATTCTTATATCAACATTGATGAAGGGACTCCCAGAGTGGGCATGATTTCTGTAATTATTTCAATGCTTTGTAGTTCTAATATTAATTATTAAACATCTGAATTAATTCTATCCATTTGTTCAAATAATTTTTCAATAAGTTTTTGTGGATTTTTCTAGATAGAATTTTGTACATCATATACTTTCCTATGAATGATCTCTTCATCTATCCTTGAGAGGGCTAGAAATTTTTCCTTTAAGCATTCATTATACAAAAGATTGTTCATCTCATTAGGTGTGTGGTAATAATTCAAGGACTGATCAAAGAAATTCCATATTTGTGGGGTTCCCAATGTGAATTTTGTATTTGATTCCATTATGATTTTATGAAGGGATGATTTTAAATATACAATATTGGAGTAGTAGGAAATGAGGATTTGATATTCTTTCAACACACACAAACATAAAGGGTAAAATATAAGAGAAATGGTGGTGAGAATAAAATATTTGGGTGAGAATAGAAGGTGAATGTATAAGATAACTTGGGTTTAAATTGAGTGAATAATTAAGGAATTTAAATAATGAATTGGATTAAATTTAATATAATGATTTGATCCTAGTTTATCGATCAGGGTGTATTAGATGAATTTATTTTCTTTGAAAATTTAATGTCATTAATTCAAGATATATCCAAAAAATGAGATAATTCTATAAAATTATTAACCAATTTAATCCCCACAAAATTATAATTATAATAACTAATTCACTTAGAGGATAAATTTAATGATAACACTAATGTATTTGATCATACTAGCACTCAAAACGTGTCATCATTAAAGTTTGTAAAGATGAAAAAGAAAATAACTCATCAAATGGAAATCTAAAAATAGTGAACTAATTTAAAATATTTAATAACATGAAATAAAATCCAATAAATACCATTTATACTCCATTATATAAACCCATAATATGGTTATACCTCTATTTATTCTATTCTATCAGTGGAAGTGGGAATTATACTTGTGAGGGAATAATTGTAGAAGAAAAACATTGTAATAATGATCACTCCACCGTTATGTGAAAAATTTCACAAAATATGTTGTTAATAACATCACTCCATAATGAAATATTATCAATGTGATATTAATAATAAATATAAAATTTTAAGAATAAGAACTTTTATTATGAAATTAAAGTGATACGAAAAACTTACGTGAGAGAATTTGAACGTCCGATTAAAAATTGACATTGTAAAATTACAATTGAATGAAAAACATGAATATCCGAATCCCTGCACCCCCGGATACTTAAATATGAAATTTTGGGTCATATTTTATATCCCTTATCAATAAATTTATTTCCCATTAATTAGGTTAGAGAAAAGGAAGGTGAGAAATCAATGGAAATTGGACTTTTCAAAGATGACCAGAAAATCAGATCAAGATTTTTTCCCCTTATTGACATGCATTTATGTCTTTGAATATGGCTAATTTTTTTGTGGTTTTGTAGATGATAAATATTTTATTCAATATATACTCAAACTTATGTATAAATTTCATCAAAATTGGATCGACCATTCAGATTTTATGGTAAAATTGGTGGGATGATTTTATAGGGCTTGAAATTTGTCCCATATTTTAATCTTCATCTTTGACCTCATAGATCACTATGAAAACATCAAAATTAGATCTGTACATTGTTGTATTAAATGATCCCCATAATTTTCTATATCTAAATTTAAAATTTTAGCTTCATTGTGTTTTAATTGTGGGGTCCACATTTATTTGATGGGCTTAAGGCCCATTATGCTCTGTCTAGAAATTTCTGAATCCATGGCCAAATATGTTCATCTTCCCTTGTGATTTATCTATTGATCATACAAGATAATTTTTTTAAAAAACATTGATCAAAAATATACCAAAATATAAAATTCAAATAATAAAAATAATTAATTCCAAAATAAGATGACTAATTGGGCCCAAATTGACACAATTTATACTTGAATTGCACAATGATGTGAAATGAAGTTTAATTTATAAAATTAAATGAAAATGGTTTTTATGGGAATTTAATAACCTAAAAATTAAAATTTTAACAATAAATATTATATTATTTCAGTGTCTAATCATTATGTAATTCACTATATTGACATCTATAGAAACGTTTTGACAATATGAATTAGTTCATAAAATTATTACTCAATTATTCTCAAATTGTTGAGGATAAATGAACTGAGAATACGATGTCTAATTTATTGTTTTGTATATAAAATAAAAAATTAAAAATTTAAAATCAAAATAATGAATGTAAGTTGGAGAGTCCAACAATTTTTCTTCTATTATCCAGTCATGGTCATTGATTCTCAAAAATGTTATCACGAAGGAGTAATGATTCCATATGACGGAATTAATTGGGATACATGAAGGGGTTTTAGAAACATCATGGAATGTACATGTTAGGTATTATTTTTATAGAAATAAATTCTTATATGTTTAATTTCATGTGATACCAATTGTATAATTTACATGTGTTTTAAATAAATAGATGTTCAAAATCATTACATGAATTGATAGATCTTTTAGTTTTCATTCAATTGATATAAAAAAGATTTGATAAATAAATAACTTGAATGAAAAATAATAAATCAAACTCATATGGATCTAAGTAATTATGTGTATCATTATCTCATTTCTATAATATGATAAGATAGGTTGTTTTTCTAACAAATAGTTTTTATCAACTGTATGAGATGATGAACTCTCTACACATGGTCTATGATTCATCTAATTATATAATTGGTTTAAAAAGGATAAAATGAGAAAATGTTTTATCCAAGATAAATTTTATTTATATATAATTATTAAAATATGATTAATTATGTTCCCACCAGCCATTAATGGATATTTTAAAGAACAATATCTTCTTTTCAGAGAAAAATCACTAAACACATAGAATACCATATATGTTATGGAACTAATAGTTTTTTTGTTAAATAATACTAATAAAATAAAATAATAGTTATTTTATATACAAAAAATAGTTTTCCTAACATATAATCATATTCTAAAGAGAATATAGTGTCTAAGTTTCTTGTGAGAGTATATTTGAACATAGAGAAGTTAAAAATTAAAAAGATGTACTAATCTAAATATAAAGTGATTCCCACTTAATATCTTAAGGAGTTTAGGATATGTAATGGTAAGGAGAAATATAAAAAATTACATTTAGTTATCAAGGAAAGTGAATATCATTATTTCATAAATGGTTATGTTAGTAAAAACACAAAGTGAATGTCACATTATCCTAAAGGGGATTAGTATTTTCTCATAACTAATAATATAATAGTTACATTAATTACTATGAGATCTAAATGGAAATTCTTGATGGAAAGTTTTAAAAGGATTATTATGTTAATATTAGAAATATTTCTATGTAAACAATAGAAATTGACATAAAACCTTCTAAATTTGTGGAGTTAAGGAGTTTGAATGTGTTCTAGAAGATAAAAATTATGAATATGATTCCAAAATATCATCATTATTAAAACTTTCCATCTTCATAGATGTTACTAAATATTTTAGTTGGAGGGTTTTATCTGGTGGTATTATAGAGATATGTCAGTAATTATATATATTATATGTAATGAATTATCAAAACCCCAAGAATTGTAGCAGACCTAAGGCTGATATGGAAGTCTTTCATATATGATATCACAAACAGGTTCTTATATAGGAGAATTTTAATTATTCTTAAAATAGTTTAATAAAATAATATTTATCATATAAAATTAAATCTACCATTTATCATACATTAACATTGTCATCGTATATGTATATATTGATATGAATTTCATGAAATGTAATTATAATTGATGTCTCAAAGTTTGAATTTGAGTTATGAATAATTGATGCTAATCTAGAAGTATTATAGATTATGAAAAAATTTAATGTTATCATGAGTAAGATTCTTGTATAGTGATATATAATATTCTCATAATACACAAAAAAATTGTTTTTTTGTGCTAGATAACCCACTAAATATACCATATTGAGTGTCGTAAAATATGTATTTGGTAAACTATGGGTTAATGGATCTTATTTTGAGTTAATAGTATCTTATTTTAGTGAGATAACTATCATGAGTACCTTTATAGATTTATACCTCTCTTATGAATTCCATGAGGGTTAGTTTATCAGTGAGTGGTAGGTTATGTTGTTGATCATGTCATTTATTAGAGCTTAACCAAAATTGGATTTTCCCTCTCATATGAAGAGTATGAAATTTAATAACCTTATTGAGATGGAATAGGGAGTGTTTGGATACACCTAGATACTATATATGATATAATTATCTTTTAAGGTGAGGTACATGTGATGTGTTTATCCATAAAAGAAAATAGCCTTTGATTTATTGAAAAAATTGGTTAGTATATACTCAGAGATTCAAGGATGTTTGAATAGGATTTATGGGATTGAAATACTCCTTGTCTCATTTCCAGTTAATGTCTTGGATAAAGGAAACATATGATAATTAATGTTATTATGTTATGAAGCTAGTGGAAACAAGTATAGCAATGCATGTGTTTAATGGAGATCATGACATGTCCAGTTCTATATTAAGAATCGTTGATTATTTTATAGAGGCCTCTCTTTTATTATATTTATAGATCGAGTGATTTTTATTTTATTTTAATTATTCTAAGGTCCATGGAGTTACACTTTTTGACTAATTTAATGAGGACTAGATTTGATTCAAATAGATTTTCTAAAAGTGTTTTAGAGTGAATCAAAAAGTGTTTTGGATGGGTATTCATAAGGTATTACGTATGATGTGATACATGGTCAATTTGATGATAACTTTCCAAAAGTTTTTTGGAAGATATCCAAGAGTATTTTTCAATATGGATTTATAATTTATTGTATATGATAATATATAAGGCTAAATGGAACAAAGTCTATAAAGAATTATTATAAGTGGGATATTGGAGGAGATATACCCTAAATCGATTTATGCATGTGATACACATGGCTATATCAAATCTTATGATTTTGGTATATCATAAAGGATTGAAATGTGATTTCATACCAATTCATTTCCAATCATAAGGTATGACTGATAGATATCAAAAGGTAAAGTTACGCCACTTCCTTTCCCAATAATATCATATGATTAGGTGATATCATATGGGATATTTTGAGAAAATTCATAAGGTATGATATACTCATTCATCCTATGATAGATATAGTGGTCAACAGGAAAGTGTTAACATTCAACCAGTCCAATAAATTGGATATAATTAAACATTATGTTTCATTAAGGTGAAAACATATGGTGGAGTTTCATTTATATGATAAATTCATTCATCGGATGAGTGAAATTTACTCTGTTATAACATATGAGTAAATTCCAGTTCATATGACAAGAATCCTCATGGGATTTATAAATAATACTTCCATGTGATGGTGGTTAGTGTTATTTTTCATTCATTCTTGGATGAATCTCACCTTGAACCTGGTTCTCTCTTTCTTCTTAAACCTTTTCACTAATAGCTTCCAATATGTCATGGTGAGAAGATGAGTCCTGCTCTTATGAAAAGAGATTAAAAAAACCAAATATATCTATAGAATAGGGTTATATTTTGGTTATAAATTCTATTATATTCATCAAGAAAGGATGAAGAATGATGAAATGGTTTCAATGGTGTAAGTTAAACATATTTAGAGTATATTACCAAGGAGATACGGGTTTGGGTTTCCTAAATTGGTTATGCTTCATCTAATAGTTTTTTTCAAACCCCTTTTAAACTAAAAAAATTCCCTAAAATATAACAATTTATGAGAAGTACAATATATAAAAAACATAACACTTAACTGTGTATGTGGAAACATAATATTTCCCTTGTAATATCACTTATGAACACTATATAAGGAACAATACCTTTCATAAATATATAATTTTCCAATTTTTTATTGTCAAGGAATTTAAAGAACATTAATGGAAGCTAAATCAAAACATTTATTATAAAGGACATAATTTTATAAATACATGAAAAATAAAATATAAAAAATTATCCCTTTCATATTATTCCTATATTAAAATCAAACATTACTCCTGGTTGAATAAAACCATTTCTAAAATATATACCTAAATAAAACCAATACATTTTAGAATACCCATTAAGTATATAAATATCATATTATATAAGAATTTTAAAAATCCTTTTGACTTCAAAACACATAATTATTTTAAAATATAAAGAGATATAAATACTCATTATATTATTAGACCAAAAATATATTGATACATATTTCATAAACCATCCATAAATGATAACTTTTGGAATAATTTCCTTTTAAATAATTGTTTTATAACAATATCATACATTATTCAATCCATTTAAAACATATTTACCCAGAAGTGTAAATTACCATGAGAATAAATAAATAGTAAGAATCTTGGAAGGTTTTACTCATACATCATGGATAGTTCAAATAATACTAGATACTCTAAATTCAATTACAAAAAAAAACTAATCCATAAAATTAATCAATAACCCTTTACAAATTAGGCCTATATTATAATAAGTCATTAAGTAAAATAAATATAACATATTTTGTGGCCTATAAATTGATGTAATCCCTATTTAATTTTATATATTTCTAGCACAACCATCCTTTTTTTTAGAAAATAAGTTCCAAAAAATTATTCAATTTACAAATTTTCTGAAACAAACCTTCATCATTATACATATCTTTATATAAAATCTTCACACAATTCAAGAAAATAATAAATCACACATATAATAAGGAAAAAATAAAAACATATTAAAAATCATAATGGGATATCCAAATTATTTAGAGCTATTAATATAAATATTAGATACTCATGAGAGGAATCTAATCAATTTGAGATAATTTTTCCTTTATGAAACTCAAAATAACCACTGATTATCTTGAACAATGAATCCCAACACACCTCACCATGCTAAAATAAAAGATATGCTAAGTAAGGGATGATGGAAACTAATTAATCCAAGACTCCCCATGGTAATAGGTGTTTCCACCATGGATGGGATGATCAAGTCCAGCTATAAATTACTTCCCAGGTTTTGATGATCCCACATCCACCAACCTCCAAATTGTTCTCTTATTCTCCAATACCATTTTATAGCATACCAAACTGAAAATAAATATTTCATAGTTGAATCTACATAACACAAACCTAAGTCATGTTCCCAATAACTCTAGGTGAACCCAGGTTCCATTGGTATCAAATGTGGTATTGTAAAGATTAACCCTTTATTCATAGTAAGGTATAAACAACACTAAATATGGAAAAATATACTCATAAAATTAAAAAATATAACATAAATTGTATATATTACTAAGATATGAAATGAAATAGTTCAAACATTGGAAATACACAACTAAATAAATACTCAATACTATCTCTCATGTGGCACATGATAACTTTGAAAACCACCTCCTCCATAGCCTCATTATTGATCTCAATGTCCAAACTGAATAAATAAGATCATTAATCAAACATATATAATGAATCAAGAGAAAAAAGTCTACACACACAAAGGTGTATATATAAGGTGTGAGATAATTCCTAATATAATATCACCTTGAATCAATGTAATCCATTTTATCATCTAAAATCAAAATTACAGTTTGAAATATAATTTAGAAAATATTTTTTTGTAAATTTTTTCATGTGTTAAAACCAATCAAATATTATTTTATTTCAAAAACCATCTTTCTTTACATTGAAAACAACTAAGTTTACCTTGGAAATTAATAAGAGTGTAAAATAAATTAATCAGAAACCATTGAGACAAAAATGTAAGTGTCAAAAGATAATCAAGGTAATAAATAAATCCAAATAAAAAATAAAACTCAATAAGTAATAAGTCACTTCATAAAATAAAAGCATAAGGTAGAGAAAATGAAACATGGAAATGACAATGAGATTGTATAGATAGTCTAAGACTGCAATATTGGATCACTTATTAGGCTATAATATAATCCTCATAGATTCATACCCAACTTACCCCCATGGCCTCACTAGGTGGAAATTCCTTGCTAGAGAGAAATGATATACATGGGACTCTATCCAAAGGAAAATCATAGTTAGGTAAGAAATCATTCATGATTTCACAATTAGTACACAAGGCTCTAATTTAATAAAACACTCTCAATCAATCGACCCTTTTATATATCCCATATTAAACTGATCTAGAAATCCAATTCCAAAAATTATAACTTAAAAAATGAAGTGACATAATCAATTAAACATAAAACAAGTAATAATGGGACCAATAATTCCAAAAAAAGCCTTTATATAGCATAACTAAATATGAATCAAAGTTAAATACCCTATATAAGTCCAAAAATAACTCAAACATCATTTATTGATTCTTTAAAATCAAAATAGTTCTTGGAAACATTTCATTAAACAACCTTATTTAATAAATCCCAACTTTTAAGAGAAAATAATTCGAATTCCATTGAAATTTCGTTTATATTAACAACCTAACCCAAGTTAGGGCTCAAGCCTCAACTACCCCAAGCCCACCTCCATAGGCCATGGGTTAGAAATAAGCACCAAAAGCACATTAAACGCAGGGAGCCATTTTCTTAAAAACTTGTACACATGCACACAGGAAACTCAAAGAAAAATTACAGAGGGAAAGAAATGAAGAATGAAGAACTGCTATATATATGCCAAATATGCATGAACTTATAAAAAAAGTATGGTAGTGTATAATAAAAATAAAAAGGGGAAAATACACACCAAAACCATAAATATGTTCCAAACTGAAAAAATTGTAAATGAGTAAATAGATGATAAAGCCCATCTTCTACATCCCAAGCTACAGCCACCATATGAGGTCCAGGAACCTTGTATCCTTAAGATCCTCTAAAGTCACAATCATCATATCCTTCATATGAAAAATACATGACACATGTTGGGTGAAGCCCATTTAGGGGAGAGTATGAACATACCAGGTAGTTCACCCTAAAAAGGGTAAAGGGGGAGAAATAAGAGATACAATTCAATAGGGAAGTTTTAGATAGAACAAGGTATTGTAAAAGAGCACAACTCAACCCAAAAAGAGGGTAAAATTAAACTCATCCAAACATAAGGAGCTCAACACGGTGATAAGACAAACATCTCATTGTCTCTTCACTACCTATAGTAGGAGAGTGGGATCATCCAACCACAAGAAGATAAAAAAGGAAAGCCCATGGAATACCATGTGCATCTTCACCTCTCTTGAAAGGAGAGTAAATATACCCAAAGAGTGGGTACTGAAGTAGGATATATATATATATATATATATATATATATTCTCAGACAAAGAATCCCAAATGAGAGAGTAAGGGGATATCCATCTCACAGCTCAGCCCAAGAAGAAGATTATCCAACAGTTCCAAGGTAAATCCATCTGTGATGCCCATCACCTCATGTGTCTTCTTAGGGAACATAAGTCAAATGGAATAAATCACAACACCTTGATACTATTTTCTTTGGGCAGCACTAACCCTCCTGCATGGTTTTAAGTCACATCAGAAGGATTCTTCTTAGTGGGAAAAGTGTGCCACTTTCTATGAGTCCAAAGGTACGTCAAACCATTCCCTATCACTGTGCTAAATAGTTATGGGGTCCCCATTTTTAGGAAAGTATCTCATTCACTGGTACGATAGGAGGGTCCTACTTTGGTAGTCGTTGAGGAATGCCAATGCCTAGTCCTACTGGAGGGTATAACTTGGAAAGGTCTTTAGGTAATGTCATTACCCTATTATACTAGATGGTAAGACTGGTAAGTCTTTAGGTAAATGCCATTTCCTAGCCTGGCTAAAGGGTTACGCCTAGAAGATATCATTGTGGAACTTCACTGCCCAGCCCTGCTGGAGGGTAAGCTCGGAACATCAAGGAAATCCACTGCCCAATCCTATAGGAGGGTAACTCAGAAAGATCATCAGGGGATGCCACTCCCCATACCATTTTGAGGTTAATCCTGGAACTACCATTGGGGAATGACACTACCTAGCCCAAATAGAGGGTATATCCGGTACTTCTCTAGTGAAGTTGAGATTTTTGTCATCATTGGGTGTCACATCAGCATGTTCCAAAACTATAAAATTTCACATAATATCTAAAAAATTTACATTCATGGGAACCATTGTGTTCTACATGAAAAAATAATCAGGATAGGCATCTCATGGGCCAAAATATGAGTTCAAATAAATAAGATATAGATGATCAAAGATCACTCAAAAGATCTCAAGTAGTACACAACATGTGAGGGGACCCACATGATGTGTGGTCCCACTTCATTGCCTAGTTGTGTCTCCAGTCAGTACATGGGTCCCATCCGTGGGGGGGTACATGTCGTGTAGGTGGGCTACATGGCATGTCCCACCTATCTAGGGACTAGGCCTTGTATGTTGGTTGTGTCCATGTACTCAGACCTCATTTCCGTGTACTTTGGTACATGGTGTATAGGACCATGTGGAATGTTGTCTGTGTGGCCAACCCATTTCAGTGTACTTATACATGGACTTCCTATCTATGTGACCCCTCACATAGATTATGCAACAAGGGAAGGGGTACATGGAATGTAAGGGAGTTCTACATGACATGTTTCCCTTAAATTATTCAAAACTCTAGCGCCACTGCTGAGGGGGATACATGTTATGTGTTCTTCTTTCTACATGGGGTATAGTCAATATTTTTCCATAATTCCTGAATTTCTCTCAATCTTCAACCGTGCTGCAAATCTAGTCAAACTACTTCAGATATTTACTTGATTCCTTCTGACATCTTCGAATCTAGCCACGAAAATCACTCATCGGTCGTCGTTCACTGGTAATCGGCCACTAGAATGATCGAGGGTTTCATTCCTCATTATACTCACACCCATCCATTAAATTATTGATAATATGGTTCCAAACTGTTGGATTCACCATCCATTATTTGAAATAATTCTTGATCAGTGCTCTGCTCAAAAATCCATTGACGTTTCGCTGATCCGCTACAAACCCAGCCACCTGATAAGCTCGGGTCACCCAACAATAGTTGAATTGGGAATTGTGGGTTTCCATTGGAAAAGAAAACGAATAACAGAGAGTTAATAATAAAAATAAAAAAAGTTTTAAATGACTCCAGCCAAGTTTTCTTGGTCATAAATCAAGAACGGGGCATTGGGGTTATATAAACAAATAATAAATTGATTAAATTTCAATACCCGGGTACATGTAAAGTTATCAATCATTAAATATCAAAGAAAATATGATGTAGTATCTCAATTATTTTAATCTAAAGGTTTAAATAAAAAAATTATGAGTCCTACCTCTTTTTTAGATCGTTAGTTGTTGAATAATGCACTCAAAAACAAATTTGTGGGAAGCCCCTTCCTTTGTTGTACTTCGATCCACCCAGATCCAAAGGTTTGTCATTCATCGCCAATAGAGGAGTGAAGGAGATCATTCTAGTGGATGGAATAATTATGAGTCCAACCCTAGACAAATATTCCTAATGACCTATATATAATCTTTTAATTAGGTCAAAAGTTAATTAGTCAATTAATTCACTCAACGCACCGCTAATGAGAGAGGGGTCTGAATGTCCCACGCCAACTCATTTTATATCCTGCCTAGGGTAAAAACCACATTATGAACACAACCATGGTCTTATATTTCTGATTTGATTAACCATTTAATAGTTATACCATTTTCTTTAATTAACTATGCATGTGAAATATTTAATATTTTTATAAAATTAATTATGGGCACACCGGGCCTTGGAATCACGCGTCGTCTCAGTTCCTAGATCTATAAATATATTTAGAAATATTTAAAATCCTTAAAGAGAAAAAACTAGGTCTCTACATCATTCCCTCATTCAATAATTTAGTCCCCAAAAAGAAAAAAATAGAAGAAAAAAAACTCATGATATTGATCTCTCATCTAGCTCTCCTACTCACAGGAACTCTCCTTCATGTTTTCATGCTTCCAAAACATCTAAACCAAAGGGATAGTCCATCCTTTCAAGATTTTCTCCCATCAGTACTCAATCACCACTAGGTGCTCTGCAAAGGTGGCTCTATCCACAATGTCCATCTCTCCCCAATCAATGACGTGTGTAAGGTCATTCATGTATTTTATCAATTGTGACACATGGAAGACATCGTGCACCGACTCTAGTTGTGGGGGTAGGGTGAGGTGGTAGGAAACCTCAACAACCCTCTACATGATCTTGAATGACCCGATGAACCTCATGGATAGCTTGTCTCACTAACTAACCCTATGTATTCCTCATCATGGGGAGACTCTCAAGAAGAGGTTGTCTCCCTGATTGAACTCCAGGGGTCTACGATGGTGATCTACGTAGTATTTTTGTCTACTCTAGGCCATCTTCATCCGTTCATGAATGAACCTGCACTTTCTTAGGGGTCACCTACACAAACTCTTGAGCCATAAGAGATGACTCTCCAATATCCATCCAATATAAGGTTAACCTACAGGGTCTCCTGTATAGGGCATAAAAATGTGTCATGTTGATGGTAGAGTCTTAGCTTTTATTTTACGAAAACTCTACCAAAGTTAGGTGATCCTCCTAGCTGTAGTTGAAATCCAACATGCAAGCCCTCAATATATCCTATAACACCTAGATAGTGCACTTTTTCTACCCATAATTTTTAGAGTGAAAGGTTGTAATCATCCACAACTGGGTCCCAAATACCTCTTATAGGACTCTCCAAAATCATGATGTAAACCGCACATCATGATCGGAGACAATCGGTGAGGGTACCCCATGAAGGCGGGTGAACTCCCATATGTAAAACTACCCCAAAGTCTCCACAGAACTATGATCCATGATAACAAGGAAATGAACTGACTTTGTGATTCATACTATAATCAACCAGATGACATCATGGACCTTAGTTGTGTGTGGAAGCCCTATGATAAAGTCCATGGATATGGCATCCCACTTCCACTCTGGGATCTCAAGAGGCTGTAACAAACCTTCCAGAACATGGTGCTCAGCTTTCACCTACTAACAGGTGAGGTACAATGATATGAACTCAGCTATGCTTCATCTCATTTCGGACCAAAAAAACTTCCATTTAAGATATATTCACATCTTCCCCACGTCGTGATGTATAGCTAAAGGAGAAGTGTCGAACTCCCGCATCACCTACTCCCACATCATGACTGGATCCATTGTTCACCCCTAGAATAAGATCTCATGATTACCTCCTTTATAATACCCATATGTTGCATCTATTTTGGAAATATGATCTTGTAGAATCATACAGTCGATGTCTTCCAACATGGACTCTCTCACACACTCGAGGAGAGAAGGATTCAACACTACCGACTGAAGAAAATGTGTACCCTCTTGTTCTACTAGAGCCAGCTACAGGGAAGCAAACTTCTCTGAAGCTTCCTATACTAAGCAAGCCTAATAATTCCTACTGAGGTAATCTTCTACCACATTTCCCTTTCCTAGAGTGTAGACTATCCTGAAGTTGTATTCTTGTAGGAACTCCAACCAATGTCACTACCTTAGGTTCAAGTCTCTCTGATTAAATACATACCTAAGCCTCTAATGGTCTGATTACACCAAAAAGTGATCTCTGAGAAGGTAGTGCCTCCACATCTTTTGGGAGAAGACTATCGCTTCCATATCTAAGTCATGAGTCACATAGTTCTTCTCATGGGGTCCCAATTTCCTCAACCCATATGTGATGACTGCCTCTCGTTGCATTAACATGAAACCTTGCCTATCTCTTGAGGCATCTCAATACACCATAAACTCAATACCTTCCTCCAGTAGCCTCAACACTGGAGCACCCATCAGCCTATGTCTCAACTCTTAAAAGGCTCTCTATTATTTCTTTGACTAGGTAAATGGTTTTCCCTTCCATGTTAGGGTAGTAAAATGGGCCATGATTTTAGAGAATTTCGCCAAAAATATCCTATAGTACCTTTCCAAGCCATGGAATCTCGACACATTTAATACATTCTTGGGTGGTTACCAAGAGAGCACTGCCTAAATATTTGTTGGATCCATGGATAAACCTTGTTCATAAATGACATGGCCTATAAAGTGAACCTCTTGTATCTAGAACTAGAACTTCAAGAGCTTTCCTTAAGGATGGTACTCTCAAAGAAAATCTAGGACCATCCTCAAGTGCTTTTTATGATCCTCCTCCATTAAAAAGTAAAAGAGTATGTCATCAATGAAGATGTAAACAAAATGATCCAATTATTGTTGGAATACCTGGTTCATCAAGCCCATAAATATAGTGGGGGAATTTCTCACACTAAAGGGCATCACAAGGAACTCGTAGTGTCCATAGCGACATCATAAAGGAATATTTGGAATATCAGCTTCATAAACCTGTAACTAGTGGTATTCAGACCTAAGGTTGATCGTGGAGAACCATATCACACCTTTAAATTGATCAAATATGTTGTTAATCCTTTCCAAGGGGTACTTTTTCTTTATCATGACATGGTTTAGGTGATGATAATCTACACATACCTATAGGCACCCATCTAACTTTTTCACAAACAGAACTGGGGCTGCCCAGAGGGACACACTGGGTCTGGTGAAACCTTTCTCATAAAGGTCATCCAACTACAACCACAACTCCCGGAGTTTGGTAGGTTCCATATGATATGTTTTAGAAGATATCAGGGTAGTCCTTGGTAGCAAGTCAATGAAAAAATCAATCTCCCACCTCGAAGGTAGTCTCAGAATTTCTTCAGGGAAGACGTCTATATATTCCTCCGCAACTAAAAAAACCCATATTTATGAATATTCTACTTTACAAAGGGTTACACTCACCAATTTATGGTTAATATGCTGCAACCACCTTCTCACAGTACCCACTACTCCTGCTACGAGGTCTCTCCCACTGAAAAAGGAGAAGATCGTCCCATCAATGTGTAGGCATATGATTGGTCTATGGAGAATGTCAATTTGGGATCAAAACATGGAAATAAAACCTATTACAAAAATGACATCATAGGGTTCTATCGTGAAGACCAAAAGGTCCCACATGAAACTCTCTCCTCCAAGAAATATCTCGTGTTGTCGGATGATGAAAGATACAGAGGAAGCATTCCCTATAGGAACCTTGAGACAATGATGTTATGCTAGTGTCTCTACTTGGATTTCTAACTCTCACACTAGTATTATAGAGATAAAATAATGAATGGAATCTATGTATACTAATACTGGGGAAAGAGTATAATAAACATAGATCATACCTCAAATCATCTCATGCACCATAGAATCATAGATGTCCAAATATTTCAACTATATGCAACCTCTACCACTGTCTCCCTGAGCCTAATGTGAGATGACTAGTGGTAGAAGTAGAAGGACCTCATAGAATAATTCTCCACCTCCAGGTCCTCCTACTCCTCTACCAGCTCCTCCTCTATGGGGACCACCCTGATCAGGGCATTGTCTCTATCATAGTGGTCCATCTACTATCTTCCTGGGATACACAGATCAGCTGGTCAGGCAATCTTGTGCCATGTGACCTCTACCATCACAAGAATATAATCATCCCTCCATATGATACCTTGATTCTATGCACTTCCACTACATTGTATGACCATGTCCCTGAGTCTTCTCACGGAAGGGTCTCTTGTTTTGAGATATCTTGCGCATGTATGCTATTGTAGATGGATCAACCATGTCGCACCCACTACCAACTCCATATAGCTGGTGTCCCTCTAATAGAAATATCTATGTCCCAAGTTCCCACTCCAGCACCCTGGTATAAGTGGGGATGCACAAGGGTATTATGTTGTCTTAAATCTCTCTACGAAGTCCCTGCTCAAACTTTCGTGGTCGGAAGTAGCCATGTCTAATAATGTCAAGAGAGTAGTGTGTAAGGTATGTGAACCTATCAACATACTCTTCCACTATCATCCCTCCTTACTAAACCTCCAAAATCTCTTAGATCATAATGAAGTGTAAGTGGTAGGGTTATTACTCCTCATGAAACATCCACTGGAAGTCATCCCATGCGATTGTCGACTCATTGTTCATATGGGTAATCAGGCTCCACTAATGCCTAGGTGATTCATGGAAAAGACTAGCTACAAAATCCACCATCTGACCCATCAGGTTCCGAATAAGTATGAACATATAGATCATTGACTTTAGCCAATCCTCTGCTACCTGAGGATCTTGCTCTCCACAGAACCCAAGTGGTCTTTGATTTTGGAACTCTCATAGTGTTCTCAGCCTACGCACATCCTCAGATTACTCTACTTGGAAAATATACTACTCAACAGGCGGAGGTGTTTCTACCTGCCCACCTGGAGGAAGGGTATTGTGTGATTGACCCTGAATTGAGGCCTTATTGCTCATAGGGTCATCGTCAAGGACTAGAGCTGGTATCCTAGCTATCTGTCATCGTGGAGGCATCCTAAAAATTAACAAGGAGTACTGTGGTCATATGAGAATATATATATCAAAAAATGGGGAGCTAACTAAATAAGGACAGTAAAAGACTAAATCCTACATGATGCATGTACCATTGATCCCTACAACAAATTTTTTGGCATTCCAAGTTGACAAGTATGTAGTCAAGGTCCTAGTGAATGGATATTTCAGCCTCCACATAATCATTGGACTCCCTATCTTGAGAGCCATACTCAAGACACTTTGAAACTATTTCCCAAAACCAAACCAAAAAAACCTTTTTAGGTAAACATCTTAACAACATCCCAAGGGTTGAACCAGCTCTAATACCAATCTGTCACGACCCAACCCAAGTCGGGGCTCGATTTGCAACTACCCCAAGCCTACCTCCATAGGCCATGGTGTGGTGACAATCACCAGAGGCACATTAAAATCAAGGAGGACTTTGCCTAAAAACCTACACACACACATAGACAAATAAATGAAAAAATGCAAAGGTAAAGAAATGAATAATGCAACACTGCAATAAATATACCAAATATGCATGGACCACTAAACTGAATGAATACGGTAGTGTATAATAAAAAGAAAAAGGGGGAAAATACATTTCCAAACCAGAAATATGTCCCAACCAAAAAACTAGAAAATAGTAAATAGATAAGAGAGGCCAGCTACTGTATCCCAAGCTATGATCATCATAAGTTGTCTAAGAACCCCATATCCCTAAGCTCTTCTGAAGTCATGATCGACCTGTCTGAAATCTATAAAAAACATGAAACGTATTGGGTGAATAACATTTAGGGGTGGGTATATACATACCCAGTACATCACCATGAAAAGGGTGAAGGGGGTCATTAAGAGAAACAATTGAAGAGGGAAGCAGTAGATTGAACCAGGTATGGTAAAAAATTACATCTCAACCCAACAAGAGAGTGAAAGTGAACTCATCCAAACACAAGGAGCTCGACAGGATGATAAGATGAATTTATCATTAAGTCTTTGATACCTATAGTAGGAGAGTGGACTCATACAACCATGAGTAGCTAAACATGGAAAGCACATGGAATACCTCATGTGTCTTCACCTCTCCTAGAAGGAGAGTAACTATACCCAAGGAGTGGGTACTAATGTAGGATATGTGTGTGTGTGTGTGAGTCTATATATATATATGCTCTATCAAATAATCCCAAATGAGAGAGTAAGGGGATCTCTATCTCACATCTTAGAACAAGAGGAAGAGTAGCCAATAGTTCTAAGGTAAATCCATCTATGATGCCTAGCACGTCATGCGTCTGCCCGAGGCACACAAGTCAGAGGGATTCAATCACCACACCATGATACTATCCTATTTTGGTGGAATTGACTCACCCAAACCATTTTAATTCATTTCACAAGGATGTGTCTTGCTGGGGAAATCTTCCCACTTTCTTGTGAGTCCAAAGGTACGTAAAACATCACCATGTCATTGTGCCACATAGTCGAGGGGTCACCAGTTTTACGAAAGGATCCCATGACCCGGTATGATAGGAGAGTCCTACTCTGGTAGTTACTGAGGAATTACACTTCCCAGTACTATTGGAGGGTACCACTTGGAAAGGTTATCAAGGAATGACACTAGCTAGTTCTATTAAAGGGTAATCCTGCAAAGTCATCAAGGAAACTCCATCCTATCTTGTATGGAATGTTATGTCTAGAAGATGTCATTGGGGAACTCAACTGCCCATCCCTGCTGGAGGGTAATCCCAAAACATCGAGGAACTCCACTGCCCAGTCCCACGATAGAGTAACTCTAAAAGATCATCAGATAATTCCACTTCCCAACCTAACTAGAGGGTAATCTTGGAACTTCCATTGGGAAATGACATTGCCTAGTCCAGCTGGAGGGTATTCCCAGTACTACTCTAGTGAAGCTACAATTTCTACCATCATCGGGTGTGCCTCAACATGTGCCAAACCTGAAACATTTCACATCGTATCTCAAAAAGACACTTTCTAGGGTATCATTGCATTATACGCAGAAAAACACTAAGGATAGGAATCCCTTGGGCCAAATCTGAGTTCAAACGAAGGAGATGTAGATGTTCAAAGATTTCTCAGAAGAGCTCAATCAGTACAATACATGTGAGGGGACCCACACATCATGTGGTCCATCTTCACTGCCTGGGTGTGTCTCTGGTCGGTACACAAGTCATGTCCATGTAGCGGTAAACATTGTATAGGTGGACAACACAATGTGTCCCACCTATCCAAGGACCGATCTGTGTCTGTTGGCTGTGTTTGTATACTCAAACCCCATGTCTGTCTGCTTTGGTACATGACGTGTAGGCCCACACAAAAAAATTTCCATGTGTCCAACCTGTGTCCTTGTATTTCTATGAGATTTCCCATTCGTGTGACCCCTCATATGGATTTTACAACTATGGAAGGGGTACATGACATGTAAGGGATTTCTACATACCATGGTTCCCTTAAATTCTTCAAAACTTTAGCACTACCATTGAGGGGGTTACATGCCATGTGTTCTTCATTCTACATAGCATTTAGTTCATATTTTTTCAAAATCCCCTAATTTCTCCCAATCTTCAACCCTAATTCAAATCTGGTCAAACCGCTTCAAATCCCACCATGATTCCATCCGAAATCATCAGATCTATCCATGAATCATGATCATCGGCCATCATTCATTAAGAATAAACCACCAGAATGATCGAGGGTTTCATTCTTTGTTCCACTTGTACCCATCCATTTGATGCTTGATAATCTGACTCCAAACCATCGAATTCTCTATCCATTCATTGTGATGATTACAAATATATGTTCCTCTCCCAAATCTATTGACATTTCGTCCATCCACTACAAACCCAAGCACCTGATCAAGCTCGAGTTGCCCAAAAACTGTAGAACCAGGAACTGTGGTGTTCCATTGGCAAAGAATGTGAATAACAAAGAGTGAATAAGCACAAGAACAAAGGTTTTAAACAACTCTATCTGATTTTTCTTGTCCTAAGATCATGAACGGGGCACCGGGGTGAGATGGAAAAATAGGAAATTTATTAAATTTCAATACTCTAGCACATGAAATGTTTTCAATCAGCGCATATCCATGAAAATAGAATAGATATACTCAATTATTTTAATTTAAAGGTATAAATAACAAAAAGGTGAGTCCTACCTCTTATTTGGATTGTTATCTATTGAAGAACGTTCTTGGTAATGAATTTGTGGGAAGCCACTGCGTTTTTTATGCTTTGATCCACATGGATCCAAAGGTTTGCCATTTTTCACCAATAGAGGAGGGGAGGAGCTCTCTATTTATGATGAGAGAATTGTAAGGCCAACCCTAGCCAAATACCAAAAATTACCTATTTATTATCTTTTAATTAGGTCAAAAAATAAAAAATAAATTCATTAATTAATCAATTAATTCAGTCAACACACATCTAATGATCGAGGGGTCTGAACGTTCTGTGTCGACTCATTTTATATCGCTCCTAGGGTAAACACCATGTTTCGAACCCAACTATGGTATCATATTTCCAATATGATCAATTGTTTAAGAGTTATCCCATTTTCTTTAATTAACAATGCACACACAATATTTACTATTTTTATAAAATTAATTCCGGTCACACCGAGCCTCAAAATTGCACAACACCTCATCACCTAGCTATGGAAATATATTAATAAATATTTTAAAGTCTTATAAAGAAAAAACTAGGTCTCCACATTTATAAAAATAAAACTTTTTGAGAAAACAATATTTTTAATCCACTTTAATCCTAAATAAACTCAAATTAATTTTATTAAACACCTTTTTTGCACCAAAATATACAAGTAGAAATTTCCATAAAGATTCTAAAATAATTCCTTTGACATAATATAGTTTTTAAAAGAAAAACTTGAACATATTTAAGGAAACCACTATAATAAAAACATTATATGTATTTAACAAGAATGGAAATTTATTTTGGAATCTCAAACCCAATTTCATTACAAATAAAAATTATTTTATGGAGATTCTTTATTTACTCTACATTTAGTAAAATATTCCACCTTACATAAATACTATGTTCAATATCTTGATCCACATGCAACACCAAAACCAAAAAATATATAGATTATTGTAAGGTAGACATAGAATTGGTGGTTATAAATAGTGGTAATAGAATTATGATATATATATATATGTAAGAATAAAACAAAATAAAATTCACTTTAAATATTGACTTAAGTAGTGTAGCTAAGAAATTAATAAAATATTTTTTATGAAATTTAATTTTTTGATAATATATTTTTATATGAATAATAGATTAAAACTAGTTTATTTAGTAATTTATTGGGAATGGGAATAAGAATAGATAATATACTAAAATTCATTTTCTTATAAAAATAGTTTTTTGTTATATTATATGTTTTTAATTAAAAATAAAATTTATTAATTTTCAAATGTGAATTTTTAAAATTTAACTTCAATTTTAGATTTATCATGGTAATATTACCTTGAAATTAATTATTGATATTTTTCTAAAAGAAATTGATTTTTAGGGGAATAGTGGAATATACTATTTTTACGAATACCATGCATTTTGTTGAATTATTTTTTTATTTGAATGATTTGGAAATTTAGGATGCACTTTTATCTACAAAATATTTAGTTTATGAGTTATATTATAAATATAAAAATATTTATTCTAGTTTAAAAAAATGTGTTTAATTTTTTATAATTTAAGTAACGTTTCTCTAAAGAAGTTGTTTTTAATACATTATATACTTATCATTTTAAAATTAATTTGAATAAATTTTAGAAATTTAATAAAATTAAATAGATTTTATATTTGGAATTATTTGTTCTAAATTTTATAATAAGGTCCATTTTATTTTTTTAATCATAAAGGATAAGTTACTTTGGTAAAAATTAATTTCTCTGGTAAAATTTTAAATGGTAAAAGTAAAAGATCTAAGAGTAAATGAACTAAAACATGTTTAAAACATGTGTGGGAATTTATGGTTGAGGCCTTGATCAACCATATCACTTCTACCCTACATTATTTCTCAATCTTGGATCAAATTTACTTGAGAGTGACTTCCCATTATTAAAAAGCTATGGGTATTTACAAAAAAAAGTTATCCTTTTCACTTATAAAAGGGGCTCTTCTATCCTCACATCCCTTCACACAAAATGCAATGAACCAATATACTAGTGTTTATTTAAACATAATAAAAATAATTTCGACTATATTATTTTATATTCAATATAAGAATAAACCAAAAACAACAAAACATTAATAAAATTTAATTATTCACACCAGTTTTTATAACCACTAAAATAGTGGGAATAGATGGTTGTAACTACTTTTTTAATAAATATATTTATAATACATTTAGAATTTTAATTAGACCAAATTAAATTCATTTTTATATTTATTATATCGATATTACCTTGAGGTGAATTTTTTATCCTTTTAAGAAATAATTTATTTTTAAGTGAATATTAAAATAATGATTTTGTTAAAAAAACTATTAGTTTTATTATACAAGAATGAAATAAATGTTTTTTAAAAAAATTATATATAAAAATTATATTTTATAAATTTTAATTATTCATTTATAATTTCTATATTGATATATAAAACTCACACATAACATTTTAGATAATTTTTGCAATGTATTAACAAAAAATGTTTTTTGTCTGTTTCTTTTAATAAAATTTTCACATGGTGTAATTGGAATTTTTAATTATTTTAATATTAATTTTATTTTATTTTAATAAAAAAATAATTTCAATAAAATAAATAACATTTAAAATTTTATCCTAAACATATATCTAATTCTTACAAATATGCTTTTTTTATAAAAATGGGTTTTTGTGCATTATATATGTTAATGCTAAATTAATTGTTCTCACACATGAAAATTTTATTTGATAAAATGGATTTCATATTTAGAATAATTTGGTTAAATATTTATAATAATACTAACATTATTTTTAATCATTAAAAATAAATTACTTAGGTAAAAATTATTTACCTTGGTAAAAAAATAAAATTGGTAAAGGTATAAATCTATGAGTAAATGAGTTAAAAGCTTGTCTAAAAAAATTGTGGAAAATAGATGAGGCTTGATGTACCTTAACTCTTATCAAACTCTATTATTTTATAATTTTTATTCAAAATCCATGTAAAACTTGTGCTTTATTTTTATTAAAGATTTTTATGTGTGAAAAATTCCTTTCTCTTTGTTTATAAAAGATACCACCACCTATCCACCTATCCACACATCTGAATCCCATTAGGTTACACCCGTAATATTTCATAGTATCTATTAAAACCTCTACCCACATATTCAAAGATTTTTACTTTCAATAAGACTAATCTATGGTGCCTTAATGTGGTGACCAAAGTAAAACATCCAAAGGGAGAGGTAATATTTTGCACCACACATTCTTAAATATTTTCAAATTATACCAACCCAAAACTATTATATGCATGAAGGTATTATAACAAAAATATTATTAATATTATGGTTTGTTTTATACTATTGTTATGTCCATTTTATTCCTTCCTTCAAATCCTTACAAAAAATGAAAATATTTCCACGTGTACTTAATGACTACCACCTCTATAAAATGATGTTTATATTTCATTTTTTATAACAAAAAACGTGGGTAAAATAAAAAATACATGAAATTTATAAAAAAAATAATTACTAAACCATTAAAAATATATAATTATAATATTATAAATTCCATTTGTGATTTTAACAATAAATGGTTATAGTAAATTTAACTTCTAAAAATGACATATCAAAGTACCTTTTCAAATTTGAGTCCATTTATGGAAAACCTATTTACCTATACAAATTATGTACTAATGGAATAATAATGTACATAATAATTTATAAAATTATATATTATTAAACCATTTTAAAACACTTTTACCTTGGTCAATATACCATGAATGCTTGAGATAAATTAAACAAAGAACTTCAAGTAACTGACATAAGTAGAAACGATGTAAAAAATCTATCACACATGATGATAAACAGAACATATAAAAAAATATTGATGAATAAGGTTATTAGGAATTTTTTAAAGTAACTAAATTTTATAATCTATGAAGTTAAGTAATATTTCTGATCACTTTTGGACAAAAGATAAGGTGTCTTTTATACCACCCTAGTTACCTTTGAGTTACACATTCTCTTTTTTTTCTCTATTTTTATGAAATAATATTCACATTAATTTTTTAAATTTTCTTATATATGTCCCTTTCATATTTACCTAGTTAAATATCATTTTCAATTTTTGTGTTATATATATTTTTAGTTCCCTATGAAACTCCCACTTTAAATTAAACATGATTTAAGGAAACTTTCCAACTTCCCGTCTCATGTCAAGAATCACCCCCAATGATTTTTTAAAACCATGAATATCTTATAAAAACTATAATATTTTATACAAAACGTTCTTGTTTAAATGTTTTTTTTATGATTATTTCCTTATTTAAAATATTATTTAATAATTTCATAAAGTTCCACCCAACTGGTTCATTTTTATTCTTTCTTATATGAATCTTTATCTTGAGTTTTTTACAATATAACTCTATTCTCAAGTCTTATGTACCTTTTTCAATTATGAAAATTCAAAAAAAAATTAATTCTTTCTTATTTTGGAAAATTTTCATGATTTATCCTTCGGTTATGCCTTGAATCAAAATTAGGAAACCCATTTCCTTCTCAAGGGTTTGATCATGATTAAGATTTATGTATGGTTTATTTTTCTAATGTGGAACAAATATGTATGATTTTAATTTATGTGAAAGGTGGGACATAAATTATATATCCCTCTAATTCATTGGGTAAAGATTTATATCTCATGAGATGTTATGTAAGGGGTTAATAATTGAACCTATTCCACTATGTAACTATATCTACTTAATATTTACGTTCCTGGGAGTGACCCTTGATTTATGATTATGATATCATGTTTTCTATTATTTCTACATGTTTATGATCTTATGATATCATTTCATGACATCATGTATCCATGATTATGATTATTTTATTTATTATATCATATTATTCCTCTTGGATCTCATGTTGTGATTTATTTCCATGTTTATTCCCTTATTGGGATTTCCCACTCACCAATTTCCTTACATATTTTCCCCATAATATCCTATATAGTTTCAGAATATCTATGGAAGTTAGGATCACTATTTTGAGTTTTAAATAAATATTATGTTTTTATGTTTAAGATGATGTATTTTTATGTCTAATCTTCCAAAGTCACCAAACCTATAGATCCCCATATTTTTTAATTAGAAAGGTATGTTAATAATATTGAAATAATATGTGTTTCAGTCTTAGGTATATATAGTTGGTATCAAAGTAAGTTATAGTTATTTTTGGAGATTTGGATGATAGAGTCGTTGTGAAAACCTTAGGGATAAGTCTAAGGTATAATCCTAATTATAGAAGAACATCCTAAAATTTTGATAACATAGATATTTTGTGGGTTTTCATGAAATTAAATCCCTATCTGGATAATGGAATATGGATACAAGAACTATAATATTTATAACTATGGGTAGTATCCCTGAAGAGTGTGTGTTGGGTGTTAACTCAATCGTGACCTAGTGCATGACAAAGAGTCCTAACTATACACATGGATAGAAACTCCTAGGGGGATATCTTTCAGATAATTCAAAGGTTATTTAAAACCATTGTGAACGAATATAGAATTTTATTATGGAAATTAATGATGAGATCCTAATATTAAATTACCATTGAAACCGTATATTTAAAGATAGAAACTCATAAGTTAATATATACATGACATTTATGAGTTATTCCTTTTAAGTTTATAGTTTCCCGTTTTTATGATTATTTTTTGGGTATTCTCATCCCTATGTTTATTTTGGATATAATAAATGATTATATCCATAATATTATACTGAAAGGTGAACTCATTATACATTGATAAAATTCAAATTAACTATATGATTATAGTTCTACACAATCTTTCATGTCATGAATTCTTAATATAACTATTGAATCTCCATTGAAAAGTATGTAGGTTAATTTATCAGTGAAAATTGATAATGGAGATATTGTTTCATTTCAAGTATATAAATATATCTATGGGATTAATATCCTAAAAAAACTAGTCATACTGCATATAATGGTATGTATTCTATGTATTTATATATATCCTACATCAACTACTGGGAGAAAAAATAGCATTCCATGTTCTAAATTCTCCTATGATTTCGTAAAAGTGTATGGTGGAGGGAGAGGGATTCCCTTTATATTTTTCATCCTAAGTATGGATATTGTTTCCCTATAAGCATGAATATCTATCTCTGATGATTAAAATAATGGAGATTAAGAACCATGTAAAACTTCCCATTATAAGGGAATTTGATAATGTATTTACTAAATAAATTTATTTCCATCATCCTAATATAGAGGTTGAGTTCTAAATTGAATTTATACATGGGTACTTATTGATATCAAAGACTCCTTATAGAATTTACCTCGCTGAATTTGAAGAATTAAAGAAGAAACTATAAGTAAATATATATAATGGATTCATACGACCATGCGCTTTTCCATGGTGTGGATGGGTTCTCTTTTTTAAAAAGAATGATAGGTTGTTGTTTATCAACATTGATTTTTATGAGGTCAAAAAAATCCTGATCAGGAACATGTATCCATTTCCACATATTTATGACTTGTTCAGTTAGTTATATGGAGCTCACTATTTCTCTAATGTTAATCTTTTCTTTGGGTATCACCAATTAAAGGTGAGGATGGAGGATATTCCCAAGACCACCTTTCATATAAGGTATGAGCACTATGAGTTCATAGTAAATCCTTTAGGACTCAAAAATTCTCTAGAAATCTTCATGGACATAGTGAATAGATTCATAATAATTTACCTCAATAAATTTTTGGTAGTATTTTTAGATGATATTCTTATATACTCCAAAACCAAGGATTAATATGGGGATCATTTTAATACTATACTAAAGACATTAAGAAATGATAAGTTCTATGAAAAGTATAGTAGCTGTGAGTTTTAGTTGGATAAATTATGATTCTAGGGAAATTTCATCATAAGTGAAATTATATCAACATATCCTTAAAATATTAAGGTAATGGATGAATTATCCATACCAACATATATTATATAAATATTTATTTTACTTTAATTAGCTCAATATTATGGGTGATTTGTTATAAACATCTCAGGATTTTCAAACCCGCTAACCAAACTTACTTGGAAGTGAGAAAAGTTTTTCTAGATATAAGAGTGTGATGAGAGATTCATGGATTTGAATAAGAGGATAACCATAACACCTTCACCCACCATACCCATGATTAGGGAATGATTTGTGATTTATTTTTATGCTTTAAAGAATGTATTAGACTATATAACATGTATAATATGAAATTAATATTCTATTCCTAAAGGAAGTTCAAGTTTAATGAACAAAACTATTTGATGCATGATCTTGAGATGGCCAAAATAATCATTGCATTGAAAATTTAAAGGCATTATCACTATGGAGATAAGTGTGATATATATACAAACCACAATATCCTAGAAAATATAATGACATTATAGGATCTCAACATGCATAAAAAAGATGGTTAGAGCTAATAAAGGATTATGATTGATCAATCCACTAGAATCTAGGGAAAGAAAACAAATTGGTAGATGATATAAGTAGAAAATATCATGTAAACCATATCTATGATGATGATTGATAAGGAACTGATATTATTGGACATGCAAAGGTTATACATGGGAATAATGAAAAAAATGAAAACCACCCTACCTTTATGAAATGATTTCATATACATCACAACTTGAGTAGATTAAGATGTCACAAAGAGATGATGTGGAGAAAAAAATAATGTGGATTCCATGAGGAAGGGAAAATCCTATTAATTTATGGTTAATGATGAAGGATTTGTGAGATTTGGTAAATTAATTTGTGTTCCATTAGATCTAGAGGTAAAGAGGGATCTATTGAATGATGATCATATATTGGACTTATACATCCACCCATGAATCAAAAAAATGTATATATATAATTAAGAACACTATTGTATGGAAAATATTAAGAATTATATTGTGAAATATACATTAAAGTACCTAGTCTTTCATTAGGTGAAGGTATAGAGGAAAATTTCCTAACAGATGATGAAACCATTTCCCATACCTATATGGAAATGGGAAAAAATCACTATGGATTTTATAATAGGTCTTATAAAGACATTAAAATGGAAAAAATCTATTTGGGTTGTGTTAGACCATATTATAATGACTATCACTTCAATTCCATTTGAGAGGACTTTTACTTGATTTCTTTTCAATGATATACATTAGAGTATTAGTGAGGCTCCATCGACAACCAATATCAATTATATCTGATCGGGATATATGGTTCACATTATTTTTATATAGGGGTATTTAGAATGCTCTAAACATAATGTTGAACTTTAGTATGCCATGTTATCTTGAGACTAATGGAAAATCTGAATAGGAAGTAGAATGCACCTGTAAAGGGCTCCCGGTCTAGGGTTCTCCTCTCGCCACCGCCGCCCCTTCGCTATGGATGGTGTGGAATTCCCCTCGAGCTCGGTGAGTCGTTCAGGATCTCTACGGTGTCGCGTGGTTTCGTGGTCTTCCCTTACTGTGGAGTTTCTCTTTGGGCTTCGGTGGTTGCTGGTTCAGACCTGCGGGTGTAAGACTGGTCCATGTCGACGACATACTCTTTGGAGCACTCCTAGGTTCGTTCTCGGCAGCTCGCTGGTGTCCTACAGTGATCTCCTCAGCGTCTGATGGTCACACTCATGCGTCGGCGATGCGTGGGGTCTCGGCTTTTCTCAGGTGAGTGCGGTGGGGTTTCGTTGTGTCTGAAGCAGCCGATTTGGTTGGTGGCGGCGGGTGCTTCAGAAACAGGGTGTTGCTTGCGCGGTTGGATGGTGTTTCTAAGTTCTACTTGGTTTCGTTCATGGTTTTTCTGCAATGTTGGTGAATCCTTGTTATGTTCTTATTTTCTAGTTGATCTGGATTGTGATGCGCACCTGTTGCGTTTGATTTTTTTGGATTTGTGATTATATGTCGAGCGGATAAGCTTGTGTTTTCTCATGGTTTTTGGTTTGGAATGGTGATGATCCAGTGTTGGGTTTTCTCCGATGGTGATGGTGATGAAGGACGTTGATATTGCTCGACGGCGATTTGCAGGTTGGTGATGGCGACGACGATCGTCGGTGTTGCTCTCCGGCGATCTGATTTGATGTGTTTTGGTTGGATGGTGCGTTTTTCATGGCCCGAGGCACTGTATTTCAAGGTACGCTTGATATTTTGGGGCTCATGGATCAAGGTGATGATGGAGGTGGAGATGAAATTTGAAATTTTAATGTGTAAGTTTGAATTTGAGAATTTGTATGGTTACCGGTTTTCCTTAAACCGGCTTTGAGAAATTAAAAAAATGATTTGCAGCAATAGAAAATCCAGACACTGGAGGATATTTTGTGGTATTTCTCTATAGACTTCAAGGGTGTTTGGGACAAACATCTTCCTTTAGTCAAGTTCTCTAACAAAAATAATTTCCAATAAATCGTCCAAATAGACCTATATAAATCCCTAAATGTTAATATATTTAGGAAACCTATTTTTGGGGTTAAATTTGGTGAATGAATGTCTCTTGGACCAAAGATGGTCAAAGAGAAGGTTGAAAAGGTCAAGGCCATTCAACAGCGCATCAAAGAATTACATGGTTTAGAAAATATTTATGTTGATAACCATTGAAAAGGCATAAAGTTTATAGTTTGTGTTAATTTGTTTCTCTATATATCTATTTTAAATAGGTTCATGTGATTTGGGAAGAAGAGGAAGCTATGTTCAAGATATATTGGTCCATTTGAGATTCTTGATCACATTAGAGATGTGGTGTAATAAATAGCATTCCCACCAAACCTATCCAAAGTATATGATATGTTCCATGTATCCCACTTGAGCAAGTACATACCAGATCCATCACTTGTAATGAATTTAGTGGTGGTACAATTATAGAATGAACTCTCTTACAAGGTGCATATGGTGAAGATCTTGGACTATAGAGACAAAGTTTTATACAATAAGATAACAAACCTTGTCAAATTACTTTGGAGAAACCATATGAATAGGAAAGTTTGTTTTCACATCTGTGTTTTCATTTTGAGGTATTAATTTTTTTATTTTGAGTCTAGCTCTTAACCATGGGTGTCCTCCTTGAATTTTGATGAAAAATTGAGTTTTTGGGCTTAAAAGCTGGTGGCACATGGTTTTCTCATGCTTAAAGAAAATTGTGTGCCTTTCCAAAGAAATCATGTGGACAAATAAAATTTTTAGACAGTGGATACCACAAAGTTAGTATATGGTTTATCAAAAAATTTGGTCTAACTCTGCATCATGTCCCTCTTATATAGTGAGGGCACATAGTTTCTTCATGGTTTGGAAACCCATGCGGGAAAACTGCGCGACATTTCCAAGTCATTAAAAATTAGAAAATTTCATTTGTGTTCTCTCATTACTTAACTCTAAACCACCCCCATTCTTCCCCATACACATTTTTTATCCATTAGATCTCCCTCCAAGATTCCCCTGACCTATTGGGCATCATTACTTTGGTTTTTTTGTCCTCATAAGTTCAAGGGTTATTCAAGTAATTGGTTTTTATGTTGATTCTTCCCTCTTTCTAGGGTTTTCTCTCCCTCTTTCTTAGGATTCTATTTTCTAGTGGATTTTGGACCTATATATGGGTTTGATATTTCTATTTTGGGGAATATATTGATAGTTTTTGTTTTATATTTCCTTTATAGGGTATTTTATAGGTGTGGTTGTGGTTTCACACAAATTTTCGTAAACTTACAAGTGTGAGGTAGGTGGTTCCATGCTCTAACATTTTTATATGCTTTTGATATGCTTGTTTGGATTTATAAATGTGTTCAATGAATTTATTGTATTGTGTGAAATATGTATTGGAAAGATTTTTACTTGTATATGTGATAAAAATGGTATTTTCATATTTAAATGGTTATTATTTTTATTTTCTTCATTTCGGTGCTTCTTGGAGGTGTTTTTATGATTATATGAAAGCATAAAAATATGTTTTTAAGGGAACTTGAGGTATGAATTTTTTAAGGTGGGTTTTCTTAATGAAAATGGATTATTTTGACATGTTAGTTTTTTTTGTGCACCTTGCAATTTGATTTGTGAATTTAGTAAATGATTTGAAGAACATTGAGAAGTTAATCTGGTTTTTGTGTGGATTTAGAAAAGTCTTAACCCATTTAAATGGTTAAAATGATTATGTGATTTTATTGTAATGCTTCCAAATAGGTTTCATGTATTGTGAAATATATGGAAAATGTGTTTTGAAATAGTTTTGGTGTGTGTAAAATGGAAATTGATTTTATTCGTGGAAAATGGTGGTTTCCATGTAGTTGTTTTGAAAGCGGTGATTTCCTTGTGTGCATATGTGGCATGTAATGTGTTTTTGAAAGCGATGGTTTTGAGGTAACGGAATTTGAGCACAATGAGAATCCTAATTATATAGGTGGGTAAACTAAAACTAGTACACTAGTGATTTGGAAGTGTAAATCCCATATTCTTCAAGTAGACTTGAAACTAGTTGAATCAAAAGTGGTAAGTCCTTGATTCACGTAGCAGGGTTTATGCTTTCAACACTAATTAAACTTGTGATATGATTAGAGACCATTAGGCCCTTAGGATGATCCCTCCTAGTGGATCATGCACAAGAACGTATTGGAATTGGTATATAATTTAGAACCATTGGTCTCTTGTAAATATCCCTCCAAGTGGCTCATGCACAAGAAAGTTGTTGGTAGTTGAGTTGGAGGACATTGATCACTGAGGTACGAGGTTCTTAATAACTCACTTGTGCTAGACTACCCTTAGGGATTTACCCATGGTGCTCTCTTGGGACATTATAAGTGTGATTTGGTGTCAACCATCAGTATATGGTGGACCTTGTACACATTATGGATTTGAGACTAGTTTTTTTGAAAAATGGTTTATCTTGAAATAATTATTTTCTGAAAATGTTTACTTGATATGCCCTTTGAAAATATTTCCAAGTGCTTTCATATACATGTTGATATTGATATATATTCTAATTTTATAGCATGGAATATTTTATTTTTGGTGGAATCCTACTGAGATTTGTCTCACACCCAACATAAACCTTTGGGTATATGTAGATTTTATTATGGTTGACCCATGAAAAGGAAAGATGTGTCATAGTGATGGTGCTTCTGTTTGCTAAATAGTTCCACTTGTTGCAGGTGTTGGTGGTGGTGGCTAGTTGGTGATTTCCCTTAGGTTGCATGTATATTTTTTTGTATGTTTAGTGGTTCCCTTTCCATTTTTTCACTTTAGATTTGGGTTTAAATTATTAAACATTGATTCTGAAAATTGGTGTACTAAGTTTGGTTATGGTTATTGGTAATGTGTTGATTTACTTTTTTGGGCTCATTATTATTATATAAAAGGGTAAAATCATCCCAAAATATATTTTTGATACCTGGGTATCATTTTACAGCCTATGAAGATCGGGAACACCCTTCATGCCTTTTCTCAGGTTGGGTTGGGTGTTAGGTTAGATGGAATCCTAGCTTGGTTCATGAAAAAATTATACCAAAGGGAGGTTACGCTCTTTTGGGTCCTGATATTTGGGATGATTATGGATATAATAGATCTATGTTTGTCAGTACTTGATGTTCTAGTTTTTATTAGGTATTCTAGAAAGAACACATCATGATAGGGCTTGAGTCACTATGGGATGTTGGGGTTTGACTTTTACTTCTCCTTTGGGTGATACATATGGGTTGAAAATCATATAAGGACACATGTGGGGGTGAATTAGTTTGGTTTTTTCACTTGTTATTGTGATGGAATTGGTTATTTCTTGATTTAGGAAAGAATTTTAGATTTTTTTTGTTTCTAAAAATTTTCAGAATAGTCATATTGATGGTTTTTCTTGTGGTTATTGCTTGTAGAAAAATGACTCCTTGGAGAGTTCCTATGCAGTCATGTGAAGAGGTTAGAGAGAGATATCCTTTTTTAATTGACCAGAGGCTAGTGGAGGTAGTAATTTGGGCTATCCATTATTTGGTACAAGGAGCTATCTCTAGTTCTACTAAGGTTAAGGAAGCCGAACCAGGTCCTAAAAAGAAAAATCATATGAGTTACTCAAGAGAAAGTCTCCCTCATTCTAGGGCAATGCACAACCTCAGGAAGTGGAGGAGTTTCTTGAGAAGATAGAGAGGATGTTTGAATTTATTGACACTCCTAAGGATATTAGAGTGAAATGTGCTTCATTTATGTTGGAAGGTATAGGTTGGAAGTTGTGGGACTCAGTGGTGTAAGATGGAAATCATGAGCATATGGGTTGGAGAGATTTCAAAATCACCTTCACCGAGTAGTATTTTTTGAAGGTTTTAGATTACACTAGGTCCTAGGAATTCATGGATCTTAAAAAAGGAGACTGAAAAATGATTGATTATGCCAACCTCTTCACATAGTTGGTATGGTACACACCTGATATCATTTCTAGGGAGCATATTAAAGCTCAGAGGTTCGAGAGGGGGTTGCGGATAGAAATTCATTATCAAGCCTTTTTATTTAAGATAAACACTAATTATAAGGTGGTAGAACATGATTTCATGGTGTAGATTTATCTCAAGGTAAATTATGGTTCCTTTGGGGATATTTTAGTAGTAGGCATTGGCATTTCATCTAAGAAGAAGGAGGAGGAGGAGGAGCGGGAGAAGAGGGGTGGTGGTGGTTTAGGCCATCCTTCTCATATTTCTTCATCCATGGATTCAGGTGTAGGTTCAGTGGTTTTTCATCAGTGTGGAAAACTGGGAAAAGTGATATTTATGTTCATCACCACCTAGAAATTTCCATCAGTGTGGAGATTTGGGTCACTTATAGCGGTTTTTCAAGGTGTCACCCCATATTAGAGTGGTGATGGATATATGGATTCCAAGGGGATTTAATCTCATACAAAACCTTCCAAGATAGTGGGATGTCAGTTTGGTGGTCATGGAGGCAAGGTTGGATCTTCATTTGGGCATAGTCACTTCAGGGTAGAGCTATAGGTTAGTGGTTGTTCTGAAGATCAGGCTAAGGCGTGGAATCTTCATATGGTGGATAGAGCACCAGTGGAGTCAGATGCATGGATTGTGATAGTTCTAGGTATTTTTCTTATTTAATACTCTTTAGTTGTTGTTTTTTATACCATTTCATCAGTATCTTTTATTTCTGCTTGTCCTATGGATGTGCTGAAGTTTCCAAATTGAGATTATATCGTATGTGAAGGAGTTGGTAACGCCGCTTGGTAAGAAGTGAGATAACATCCTTAAGTGTCCATCTTGTGCACTCATCATGTCAGGGGTATATTTGGAGTGGGATCTACTATTTTTAGAAATGGAAATATTTTATGTAATCCTCATTATGGATTAGATGGTTTGTTTTTAGGTTCACATCGATTGTTATAGGCAGCGAGTGAATTTTGTGGCACTTGATGGTAGTACCCAGGGTTTTCATGGTGAATTGGATCCTTGGTTGGGTCATGTTAGACCTGCATTTATAGAGTTAGGTAACCATGTGTATCAATTTTCATCACTCACATTAGAGGAAGGTGGTAGTAGTTCTGGATATGAATTACCTCCTGTGGTGTAAGAGTTCCCAAAGGTTTTTCCCGAGGATTTCTTAGGATTTCCTCCGGAGCAGGGTGGGAAGTTTTCTATTGATTTGGTGTCTGGAACACATCTGATCTCTACTCCCTCATACCATATGGTCCCCCACCGAGTTGAGGGAATTAAATGTACAATTTGATGATTTAGAATCCAAAGGATTCATTTTCCTGAGCATCTCTCCTTGGGTTTCCCCAGTTCTGTTTAAAAAACAAAGTTGATGGATCACTCTGGTTATGCATATATTACCACAAGTTGAATAAGGTGATTATTAATAACAAGTATCCATTTACCTACATTGATGACTTTTTTGATCATTTAAAGGGGGAAATGTGGTTTTCTAAGTTTAACATGTGTTCTGGTTATGAACAAGTGAGAGTCATAGAGGCGGATGTCCTGAAAAACAACATTTCAAAGTAGGTATGGACATTTAGAGTACTTGGTCATGCCCTTTAGGATGAAAAATGATCCATTGGTATTTATGGAACTTATGAATAGGGTGTTTCATCAGTATCTCAACTACTATTTTGTGGTGTTTGTGGATGACATCCAGGGTTATTTTTGATCTGAGGAGAATCATGAGCGACATTTGAGAATTATTTTAGGCATTATTAAAGATCATCACCTCTATGAAAATATTTCTAAATTTATCTTTTGAATCAGGGGGTGAAGTTTCTAGGTCGCATGATCTCAAATATAGTATTTTTAGTAGACCCTAAGAAAATTGTTGTAGTGATGTCATGGGAATATCCAAGGAATTTCTATGAGATTAGTATTATTCTAGGCCTGGTAGGATATTACAGGCGGTTTTTTTAGATTTATCTCGTCTTACTTCATAGATGATCACTCTTACTTGGAAAGGGTTAAATTTTGAATGGAGCCCCAAATTTTAAGCATCCTTTGAAGAGATTAATCAGAGGTTGACCACCACACCTATTTTGATTTTTCCAGAATATGGAAAGGGATATTTTGTTTATTGTGATGCCTTAAGTATGGTTCCTAGATATGTGTTGATGAAGTATGATCATTTTCTAGCTTATGGTTTACTCCATCTCTGACCACATGAAAATAATTACCCAACCCATGACCTAGAGTTAGTAGTGGTGATGCATTCCCAGAAGACGTGATTCCACTGTCTTTTTGGGGACAAATTTATGGTTTATTCTAATCATAAAATATTAGCCTATATTTTATCCTAGAAGGATTTGATCTTGAGGATGTGAGGTTGGGTTGAGTACCTTCAAGGGTTTGATTTTGATATAGTTTATCCCCCAGAAAAAGGTAATGTGGTGGTAGATACCTTGAGTGGAAAAGATTCAATGTAGGAGCTAAAGAAATCCAGTGATGAGTGTGCTTTGATGGAGATCTTTGATCAGATGTACTTGGTGACCAAGGAATATGGGGGAGGTGCGTTCTTGGATAGTGTGTATCTGAATCCTTCCCTCCTAGAATTGATTTGGATAGAACAACTAAATGATGAGTTTTTTCAGAACTCTATACATAATCTTCATGGTGGGGAGGAGCCTTGTGAGTGGTTATTTTTTCATGATGGAGATTTGTGTTTTAAAGGTCTCTTTGTGGTGACTTTTCTATTATGGAAGATGGTGATTCGAGATAGCCATCAGTCTCAGTGGGCTATTCATCCTAGATCCACCAAGATGTTTTATGATGTGTTCCAATAGTTCTGGTGGCCAAGCATGAGACGAGATGTGGCTGACTTCGTATCATGGTGTTATACATGTTAGCAGGTTAAAGCATAGCATCAAAGACCATGTGGTTTGCTTCATCCTATACATATTCCTACCTTGAAGTGGGATGATATTTCCATGGAATTAATTATTGGATTACCTCCTACGCCTTGGGGATGGAATTTCATTGGGGTAGTGATTTACCATCATACCAATTCATCTCATTTCATTTCGATCAGATATTCGACCAAATTGGATGAGTTGGTCTGATTATCTATTCAAGAGGTTGTGAGGATCCATGGTGTTTTATCAAATATTATTTCTAACAGTGAACCATGTTTCACCTCTTGATTATGGGAATTCCTTCAAAAGGTAATGGGGTCAGAGGTCAAATTTATCACAACATACCATCCTAAATAGGATGGTCAGAAGGAGTGGGAGAATTAAATTTTGGAGGACATTCTTCAGGCATGTGTTTTGGATTTCAGAGGTTCTTAGGATAACCATTTGGGATTGGTTGAGTTCACATATAACAATATTTACTAATATTAGATTAGTATGTATCCTTTTGAGGTGCTTTAGGGTCGATTGTGTCGGTCTCCATTATGTTTTAGTGAGGTGGGTGAGACCTCATTGTTGGGGCAGAGCATTGTGCATGAAACATTTGAGAAAGTGAAGTTGATCATGTAGTGGTTTTTGACATCTCATAGTCATTATAAGTCTTATTCCAATTAGAGTCATCATGATTTAGAAACATCTATGGGTGACTGGTTCTTCCTGAAAGTGGCACCCCACTTGGTTCATTGTTGTATGGGTAAGCAGGGGAAGCATTCACTAATGTATGGTGGGCCTTTTGAGATTACTGAGAGAGTTGGTAAGGTGGAATATTGATTGGCCTTTAATTATTAGTTAACAATAATTCATGATGTTTTCCATGATTCAAAATTGAAAAAAGTATAATACGGATCTATCCCATGTGTTGAAATGGGAAGAGTTAGAGTTGGAGCTTGATTTATCTATGTTTGAGCGTCTAGTGCAGATTGTAGATTCCCAAGATAAGGTGCTTCATGGGAAGTCTATTCCATTTGTCTGAGTTATTTGGAATCATGGTTGTGATGAACATGAGAATTTGGAGTAGAGTTCTTAGGTTGAAAAGGAGTACCAAATTTTGTTTTTGGATCAGGATTCAGGATGAATTTTAGGGGTGGAAATTTTTTATGGTGGAGAGAATTGTGACATCCGTGCTTTAATTTTGAGGTATTACTTTTTTATCTTCATTATAGTTCTTTACCATTGGTTCCCCCTTGATTTTTAATAAAAATTTGAGTTTTTGGGATTAACAGTAGGTGGCACATGGTTTGCGCATGGTTAACGGAAATTGTGCTCCTTGCATAGGAAACCATAAAGCCAAATGACATTTTTGGATAGTGGTACCACACAGTTAGCACACGATTTTTCAAACTATTTGGGATAATTATGTGGTATCTCCCTCATGAACAGTGAGGGTCTTATGGTTGCCGGATGGTTTGGAAAACCATGATTTTAAACCATGTGACTTGTCCAGGTCATTAAAAATTGGAAAATTCCAATTTTTTCAGCTCAGTATTAACCCTAAACTACCCCCATTCCGCCCTATATGATATTTTCATCCATTGGAGATCCCTCTAAGCTTCATTGGACCTATTTTTCATCATTCCTTGGGTGGTTTTGACCTTGGAATATCAAGGGTTATTCAATTAAGTGGTTTCTCTCTTGATTCTTCCCTCTTTCTCAGGTTTTATCTCCCTCTTTCTTGGGTTCTTATTTTCTAGTTGATGTTTGATCTAGAGGGGGTGGGGTTAATCTAGTGATTTTGGGGAAGATATTGATGTTTTTTGTTTGATATTGCCTTTATAGGGTCTTGTGGAGGTGCGGTTGTGGTTTTTCACCAATTTTCAGAAACATCCAAGTGTGTGGTAGGTGGTTCCATGATCAAAAATTTTTAGATACTTTTGATATGAATGTTTGGATTTATAAATGTGTTCTATGAATTTCTTGTGTGGTGTGAAATATGTTTTGGAATGACTTTGACATGAATATGTGATAAAAGTTGGATTTTCAAAGTAAAATGGTTTTTATTTGTATGTGATTCGTTGTGGTGATTATTGGAGGTGTTTTTAAGATTATATGAAATGTCATAAATGTGTTTTCAAGATAACTTGAGGGGAGAATGTGTTGAAGGTGGGTTTTCTAAATGAAGATGGATCATTTTGACATGTTGGTTTTTTTGTGTACCTTGAAATTTGATTTGTAAATTTAGTAAATGGTGTGAATAACATTGAGAAGTGAATCTGGTTTATGTGTCGATTTGGAAAGGGATTGGCCCATGGAAATGGTTAAATTGATTATGTTCTTTTCTTTCAATGTTTATATATGGATTTTATGGATTTTGAAAGTTATAGAAAATGTGTTTTTAAGTGTTATTGGTGTGTATAAAATGTAAAGTGTTTTTATTTATGGAAAATTGTGGTTTCCATGTAGTTTTTGGGAAATCGTTGATTTCCTTGGGTCCATATGTGTAATGGAATGTGTTTGGGAAGGTGATCGTTATGTGGTAATGGAATTTGAGAAAAAAGGTAATCTCAAGTATCTAGGAGGGAAAACTAGAACTAGTATACTAGTGATTCAGAAGTTGAAAACCCAGATTATTATTGTATACTTGAAACTAGTTGGATCAGAAGTTGAAATTCCCAAATTCACATAGTGGTATTTACGCTTGCAACAATAAGTAAAAATATGATATGATTAGAAAAAACTAGGCCCTTGGGATGGTCTCTCTTAGTGGCTCATGAATGAGAACATTTTTTCCTTGGACTATTATTTAGAGACAACTGTGCCCATGGGATTATCCCTCCTAGTGGATCATGCATGGGAAAGCTATTGGTAATGGAGTTGGAGGACATTGATCACCGAGTTATGAGGTTCATAATGAATCACTTATACTAGACTTCAATTATGGATTTACCTATGGTTCCCTCTCATGACATTATAAATGTGATGTGGTGCTAACCATCGGTATACAATGGAACTTGTATAATTTGTGTCATTGAGATTAGTTCCTTTTTAAAAATGGTTTATCTTGGAAAAAAAATTTCTAAAAATGTTTACTTTAAATTTCCTTCAAAAAATTTTCCAAGTGCTTTCATATAAATTCAAATGTTTATTTATCTTCTAATATTGTAGCATGGAATATTTTATTTTGGGTGGAATCTTACTGGGATTTGTCTCACAACATACTTACACCTTTTGGTGTATGTAGACTCTATTATGTATGACCCGGGTAAAGGCAAGTTGTTCTGTGGTGATGGTGGTTCTGGTTTCCAGATAGTTCCACATGTTGTAGGTATTGGTTGTGATGACTTGAGGTTGATGTCCCTCTGGTTTCACTAAGGATTTTGGGATGTTTAGTGGTTCCCTTTCCTTTTTTCACTTTGGATTTTGGTTTAAATTGTAAAACATTGATTTTGAAAATTATTGTACCTCTTTTGGTTATGGTTATTAGTTACATGTTTCTTTACTTTTTTGGGTTGGTTATTGTCGTCTAAATGGGTAAAATCATTCCCAAAATATGTTGTTGATACCCAAGAACTAGTTCCATCCCATGGGGATCAGAAATGCCCTTTGGGCATTATCTCGGGTTGGTTCAGGTGTCGGGTTAGATGGAATCCCACCTTGGTTCATGATGGTGGTAACCTAAAGAGACCATAAAACAAATGTACCCTCATTTGTTTTTACTCTATTATATGGAATGAAATTTTGAGGGTGAAATTTATTATGGGGGAATGTAACAAACTGAGTTACAAGTCAATATTTTCCATTAATAAATATTATGTGTAGTATATTATGTTAGATTCAATAATTAATTAACCAAAAACCATGAAATTTTAATAAAATTAAATTATTCAAGATGACTGTTATAGCCATTGAAATAACAAGAATAGATAGTAGTAACTAATTTTTGAATTCATATATTTATATTAAATTTTTAATTTTAATTTTAACAAATTAAGATCATTTTTAGATTTATAATATTAATACCATCTGAAGTTTATTTTATGATCATTTTCTAAAATAATTGATTTTTAGGTGAATAGTAAAAATATCGATTTTGCTAAAAAAATTATCACAATTATTATACAATAATGATAAAAAAGTTATTGAAACCATTTTTAATAAAAATATATATTTTATAAAGCTAAATTAATAATTTTTAAATACTATGTTGATATATATAACCTTTGTTTTACAATTTAGAAAATTTAGGTAATGTATTAATGAAAATTGTTTTACATTTGTTTCTTTTAATAAAAATTTTACATGATGGAATTAGGTTTTGGAATAATTTTAATATAAAAAAATTATCTGAATAATGATAAACATTTCAATTTCAATATAGCCAATAAAATTGATAATTTTATCATAATAATAAATCTTAGGCTTAAAAAGAAAAAAATTTCTAAAAATGGGGTTTTAGCTTGACATCCTCTTATGATAAAATTAATTACTATTACACTTTGAAATTGTATTTTATAAATTTTATTTAATATTTATAATTATTATGTTCAAATTATAAAATAAGTTTCATTTTTTAAGCATTAATAATAAATTACTTAGGTAAAAATTAGCTATCATGGTAAAAAAATGGTAATAGTAAAAAACTAAGAGTAAATGACTTAAAAGAATGTTTAAAACATGTGTAGAAAAGAGTGGTTGAGTATTTATCTACACTAAACATTAAAAAACTCTATTATTATATAATTTTTTTTTACATTCCATGTTCATCATGTTCTCTTTTTTTATTAAAGAGTTGTATGTGCCAAAAATACCCTTTTCTTCAATTATAAAAGGAACTATCACCTCTCCTCCTATATACACTTCCAAATACCCTCATTATAGAACCATAATATACCATAGTATCTCATAAACTATATTCCCACCTCTTAAAATCATTTTTTATTTCTAAAATTCTATGATAAGGTGCATTAAGGTGGTGACTAAAGGAGAACATCTAAAGTGAGAGGTAATATTTTCCACATCACCTTATTAATTAAGTTCTAATTTTACCACCCCAAACATTTTATATAATTGAGAGTTTAATAAAACCAGTATTATTAATATTATATTATTTTTTATAATGATATAAAATTCATTTTATACTTTCCTCCATAACCTTTCAAAAAATTAATATGTCATCATGTGTACATGGAGACTACCACGTCTACGTGATGACGTTTCGATTTTGTTTTCCAGAAAGACCAACATGGGTGGAATAAAAAATTTATTTAATGAATAAAAATTAAATTTTTTAATCCATTAAAATTATGTAATTAAAATATTATACATTCCATAAGTGATATTAACAATAAAAAGTTATATAAAATTTAACTGCTAAAAACGACATATCAAAGTGCCTTTTCGAATTTTAGTGAATTAATGGGAAAACTATTTAGTTGTATAAATTATATGATAATTTAATAATAAAGGACATAATAATCTATCATTTTGGATATTATGAAACTGTTTTACTATAATTTTACTTTTTTCAATATACCTTGAAATGTTTTGACAAATTAAATTAATTACTCCAAATAACCAACATAATAAGAAACTATGTAATAAATTGGTGTCACATGATAATAAATATAACTTATCAAAATAAATATATAATATTGAGTTTATTATTAATTTTTTTAATAAACCTAATTTTCTCATCTATGAAATTTAGTACAAGTGAATAACGCTTTTTGAAAATGAGGTAAGGGAGCTTCAGTACCACCCTCATTACCTTTATGTAACACGTTATCTTTATTTTTACCCTTTTATGAAAGATTATTATCCTGAAAATATTTTTATATATATTTCCCTTAATTATATACCTTGTTAAAAATCCTTTTCATTTTCGATATTTTTCATGTTTTTACTTCCCTTCAAAATTCCTACTTTAAATTAAACTTGTGTTTAGGGAACATTAGTATTTCTAGTCTCATGTCAAGCGTCACCCATGTAAAAGTTTTTGAAACCATGAATTGTTTATAAAGAATATATTTATTTCATGGATAAAACTAGTGTTTAAATTATTAGTTTTTAGTAAATAATAAGGTCTTTTCTTCTTTGAATGATCCTTTAGTTATTCTATAATGCTCCACCAATGTGGTTTATTTTTATTCTTTCCTCTCTAGATCTTTCAAATGAATTTAATATAATGGAACTTCGTTCCAAAGACCTATGTCAATTTTTTAATTTTAAATGTTTCAAAAAATTGAGTACCATATTATTTTTGGAATCATTATTAGTTATCCTTCAATTATACAATATATCAGAATTATGAAACCCACTTCCTTCTCATGGGTCTGATCATTATTACGATTTATGTATGGTATATTTTCCTCAATTGGAATGCATATGTATGATTTTAATTTATTTTAAGGATGGTATTATAATTATATAGTGCAATAATACATTTTCTAAAGCTTTATATAACATGATATGTTATGTAAGGGATTATAGAGTGAACTTATTCCACCATGTGACTTTTTCCACTTTATAATGATGGTCATGGGAGTGACCCTTTACATATGTTTATGATATCATGTATTATTTTGTTTCCATATTTTTATGATCTTATGATATTATTTATTTATTCAATTTATCCATGATAATGATATTCATATTCATGATATCATGTTATGCCTTTTAACTCTTATGTTATGCTTTATTTCCATGTTTAGTTTCTCACTATTTTCGTTATGTTTCTCTAGGATTTACTTTTTTTTAGAATATATAAGAGATTTTTGTGGAGTTTTAAATTAATTTGATTTTTTATATATTTAGGATGATGTATTTTTATTTCTAGTCTTCCAAATACTCTATAAATCTAGATCTTTGGCTTGTATTTTTTGTAAATGTATGTTAAAAATTATGAAGTAATATGTGATTAAGGTTTGGGTAGCTATACCAAAACACCATATGTTAATCCCAAAGTTTACCCAAATCTATTATAAACACTCCAATACACCTTAAAGTTATTTTTTTCTTCTCAAAATACCATCCCTATAAGGTTTAACCCCCTTTATAAGGGAGATTATCTAAGTAGTGAGGTATAAAATTCTAACCACTCATTTTTTGTATTTCATTTCTTTGTATACAATTATTCTTAATGAAATTAAATTAAAAATTCTTAAAATAATAACATAAATATCCCTAGTATATTTATATGTTATTATAATTATTGTATAATCATTATCCACCCTTCTATTTCCATTATGTAAAATAAAAATGTGAATCGTGGGTATGTGTGGACTACCTCCTCCAGGAAGTAATGTGTTCATTTTACATCACCTCCTGGAGTGGATAGTTAAAAAGGAAATTTAATGTATAAATATGATACTTATGAATTTTTATAATTCTTAAATTATTAACCATATCACTCCTCTCTCTTGTTTTATGAAAAAAAAATAATCACACATGTATTCGTTCAGACTACCGCCTCCATGGATCAATTCATTCAATTATTCATTACCGCCCTCCATGGATGGTTATAATAATGGGTTTAAAGTATAAATATGGCATTCATGATATGAATAATTTTTATTTATACAAACATAAAAACCTATTAATTATATTATTGATAAATAAATGTTATAAATTTTACTTTCTTAAATAAGAAAACTCAGAAGGAAAAATAATTTATTCATACTATATAATAGTTTTGTATCCATATATTCTTCACATAATTATTTATAATATTTATATATAAATTTAATAATAAACACTAAATGATATCATTATTCTAATTGTATAATTATATTTTAACTAGAACACCTCATGATCATCCATTAATCATGGTATGTTCATGTTTGGGTTGGTTTGACCACCAACATGAACAATATTATGAAGTTATATCACAGATGACTATATAGACATAATTAATAGAATAATATTATATAAATAATTAAATAATGAATTTTTTTATTTTATAAAGTATACATAAATATTTAACTCAGTAATTAAGAAAACATTTTTTTTTGTGAAGTGTTCTTATTTTTGAGTTCGCCTTCAGTGATAAAGAATAAAACACTCATAAAAGGAAATATAAACTTCATAAATCATTATAATTCATAAATAAAAATAAAATTAATTGTCTTAGAATGATAAAATTTAGAATAAGACTGAATACCAGCATCATTCCTCTGAAACTAGTACAATAGTTCTAAACTATAAACACATGATGTAGGAAAATATGTAAAAACTAACTAATATACATATAGATAATGTTTATAAATGAAAATTTTAAGAATTTTTAGGTATGTATATAGTTTTAAAAAAAGTTATTAATAAAGTTAAGTTTTTTATATTTGAGTCTAGAGTGAATTCATGTATTAATATATCAAAGGTAAGGGTTAGTTGTCTCAATTTTCATTCCCTTGAGACATACCTCTTTTTATAAACTTTTTTTCCTTAGAAATGTGTATTAACTACCCTATTTATTTCATGTGGAATAATAATCTTACATTTTATGAGATTTTAAGGATTATGTCTGGAACACCCTCTCAAATTCTGTTGATTCAAACATTCTTTAATTCGTAAGGAAGTTTGGTAAATCAAACTATTTCTTTGGATTATCCATTTTCTTTAGAAATTTAACCTTCACTATTCTCTATATTCTATGATCTCCATTTAAATATGATTTCTACTTTTATCTATCTAGGGAAAATTAGTTCTTAATTAAAATTACCTTCCATTACAGATTTTATTTTCAAGGGAATTGAAATATGTTTTGAATAATTCTCAACCTCTTAGGTGTTGATTTATCTTAAATAGATCATCCTTTAAAATCCATGTTTCCACTTACTTCTAATGTTCTCATTTCATATTTTGAGATACAAATATGTATCAATTTATGTGATCTCTAAAAATTCCTTTAATGAAATATTTTTTACTCTCTTTTATGATTTTGATTTTATTTTCCTATTTATCTTCAAAGGGATCTATTTTCTATGATGTTAAGTTTTATAAATAACCCTATATATAATTTTATGAAGTTCCTATTTTAGGTTATTGAACTCGGTATCAGTTCATATGGTTTATATTTTTACTTATGTGATACCTTTTTAAATATAATGTGAAATTCTTTCTTATTTCTAGGTTATAATGATGTGATTATTAGATATTTTCTAATAGAACACATATGTATGGTTAATTTTTAAGTGATGGTTGGGACCTATATATCCCTCCAATGCATTGGGTAAGGTTTTAAATCTCTATAGATAATGGTGAAATGAGTAGTGATGCTCGATCCATAATGGGAAATAGTTTGTGATTCCTAATTTACTATGGGAAATAGGTTGGGATTCCTAATCCTCTATGGAACATATATTTTGATGTTTGGTCTTCCATGGGAAATTTGTGGTAATGAATATTGTATAATTTTTCGTTTCCATGAATATATTATCTCCACACTCCTTTTATATTATATTATGTTAATCTCTCTAGATCATGGTTTATGTCTCATGTTTGCCCAGTCATTAGGCCGATTATATGTGTGATCATATTAGATTATTTATCTTCCAATCATACCATATTAACTATTTTCAAGATTCCATGTTATTTTAATCAGATATTTCTCTCCTAATTATGTTTTATCATATTAATTTGATCTCACCCTAGGTAACATGTTTAAACTTTTATTTTCCCTTACTATTTGTTTGAGATCACTACTTTATTGTGTTTCTATTTCATAGGGTATAAGGATGATTTTAACTGGGAAGTTTCTTAAATGAAGTTATAGTATGATGAAATTATGGGGAAATTTTCACAAACATTGTAAAATATGTTTCTTATATATCTAGTCTCCAATGAAAATAAACCTCTCAATTCTTAGGATATTGATTTTATTATTTATTGTAATGTTTAAATTATATAAATGATGTTTAATGAAGGAATGTTTAACTTGGTTCACCCCAATTGGTATCAACGTGAATCATTATATTTTTTAGGTTAGTTTAGTTACCATTGGTATTAGGGTTAGAGAACCTTAGTGAACATCTGAGATATGAGTCTAAGTATACAATGATATCCTAAAATATTGGTAACGTTTTTTGTAGGGGGTTTTCTTAAAAGTGAATTCTTTCTTAGATATTGGAAAGTGGATTCAACTATGAAATAGATGTGCCTAGGGATAATCACCTCAAAAAGTGTTAGTGCTGCATTTAATCAGTCATCACTTTAACTCACAATGAGTGGTCCTAAGACTACACACCTAGGTATACACTCCTTGGGGATATTCTTTGGTTTATTATATTCTCTATAAAAAAAATTTCAGTATTCATTTCCAAGTTACTTTAAGTTAATTTGGGATTAATGGTCAGAGAAGAAGTAATTATTAATGGAATGACCATTTTACGAGAATATATTGTTGTGTTATTTTATGAACAACCCAGTTTTCCCCCAAATAATGAGGTTGAGTTCTCGATTTAATTCATACCTAAATACATTCATGTAACACCCTGAGATTTTATGAGATAGATTATTTTAATTTTTTTATTAATTGTGTTGTATGCTACACCAATATTATCTTTCACTATACACAACACCGTATTATCTTGCAGTATACGCAACACTATTCTTGGCTTATGTTACACACAATTTCAAGTTCCTTTGATAGAATTCATTTCACGCAACATTGAGTATGGATTTTGTTAAATGTATAAATGAACTATGTTTGGATTATGTTATATGAAACACCAAAGGAATCTTTCACTACACTCAACACTAACTTGGCTTGTGTTACACGCAAGAGTGACCTTCCTCTATAGCTTGCATTGTACGCAATACCGAGTTTCACTAAACAACGATATACAATTAAAATATTATATAACTAGCCTTTATGAATATTATTAACCAAATTTTGAATTTAATATAACATTATCATTCATATTACACATTTTATAGAACATTATATGAGAACATAATCAATTTTTTGGATAAAAGAAGTTTTTTTCAAAAAATGCAGTTTTACCGCCTTTTGATGTTGTACCCATTTTAAATCTATTTTTGACACTTTTATAAGTTAAATTTGACAAGATAAACTTCTTATTTGAAATAGGGACATAAAAATTCACATTTTTGATTTTTTTTTATTTTTCTAATAAAATTAAAATTTTAATGAATAGTGAAAAATACTGCATTGTAACTTGAAATTGCCTTTTTATCTAATTTATTTATATAGTTAGATTATCTTTCTAAATAGTTTCAAAGCGTAATTGAATTATATTTTTATAATTTAATCTAATTTTGGTCATTGGAAGTAATTTCACTTTTAAATTGGACATACACACTTGTAAGTCCTTTAATAGTTATTACTTCTTAAAAAATCACTTTTTTTTACAACGGGAATTAATTTTAAATTAATTACTGCAACTTTTGTATTTTGAATTTGTAAAAATTGATTCCATATTTATAATCATAAGGTTCAAATTTTTTAAATAGGTACCTTTTATTTTTAGACATTATGAATAGTAACTTCGGTAATTATTTTATTTACCATGGTTAAAAGGATAAATGCGGTAAATAAGGGTAAAAAATAATATTATAATAATATTAAACAAACTAACACATTTTAAAATCCTATTATATGAGATATTTCCGACCATGGGCATACTTGGGTCGATTTTGGGACCCCATGGATTCACTTAGATGTGAAAATGACGTTTTATAATAATTAATTTAAAGAAAATATAATTATAACCAAAACATATATCTTTTACTAAATCGATTTTAATATAGGGTTATATAATTGACCTCTATGAATATAAATATTAATTAGAAATATAAAAATATTTTATACATCATGTTATTTTATTTATAATTTATAGACATGAGATAAATATTTTTATTTATGATACAATTATGATGTAGTGATTACCTCATTAATGAAAAATTCAAATAAATGAATTTATAAATATTAAAGTAAATTTAATTTGAATATTTTTATTTAATAAAATAATTTTATGGATTAAATTGACATATTATGGATGATTTAATCTCTTTTTTCTAAGGAATAAGGTTGTTGTGAATTTTTAAAAAAGTCAAATCTGAATAGAATCCAAAATTGATATAATTCATAACTTAAAACATAAAATAGTTTATTAAATGATATTAAATTTATAAAAATATAATATTCGTCAAAATGGTTAATATAAGTCCAAATATTTCATAAATAACTTTTTTTGGGTATTTTGATATGATATGGTAATTACATTAACCCACAATGTGTAAATAACATGATATCACAGTAAGATTAATAAGGGTAAAATAAGGGTTAAACCAAAAATATAAGGATAAAAAATATTAATAAACTTGTCTAAAAATTATTTTATGATGGTTATTTGAAGAAACATTGTCTTATATTCTAATTAGATGTGGTTTTGACCATTTTAAATTAAAATTGAATTTATAATAAATTAATATCTTAAGACTTCCCTAAAGTTCCCCTCTCCTCCCTTATAAAAGGGCACCTCCTCCCTCTCCTCTTAACTCCATTTTGAGCCTTCAATATCGGCCAACCCCTGGAAATTTCTCTTCTCAAATTTCCTAGTTACATTCTATAGGTTTTGGTATTCTCAAAAGACCAACTCTAGTGCCCTAAGATAAAATTTAAAGGAGGCACGTCGAGCAAGAGGTAATCTCTTCTACCGATTCTTTCAAATTTATTTCTTCTTAAAATTCATCTTCATTAGTTGTTTCATTATAAAGTAATAACATCAGTATCACTCTTATACTGATATGTTATTATAAATATGAAACAAAACTATTTCACCTTTTTATCCATCCTACAAAAAATGAAATCACTGCGTGTGCATACGTATGGCTTACCGTCTCCGCGTTGTGGTGTAATCTGTTTTTCACCACCACCTTACTTGGATGAGTATAATGGTGGAAATAATAACTATATATTATTATTATAACATTATACTAATTATGAGATATTATACACCATCCACTTCAATACCATTCAATAATTATGGGAATGATATCTTCATTCGTGTGTATGTATGGTTTACCGTCTCCACAACGCGATGAGATTCATTATTCACGTTAACCATTCAAGATTTATTATAAAGTATATATAATAAATAATCATGATAAATTTTAAATAATAATTATAATTTATTTATTGATATATATATATATATATTTCATTTACTTACTTCCATTCAATTTAATAAGTAAACGAAAACAGCGTTCATGCGTACGTATGGCCTACCGTCTCCATGAACGGTGTATTCCATTTAATTTATCTATATATTATATATATATTTATATAATGAATATATATGATATATAAATCATGTTTTAAAATATGTAAGTAATTAAATCATGATGTAAGTAATAATATCAAGAATAAAAATTCAAAACACGTGTGATAAATAAAACGATTATTACCCAAAACGTTGCTTTAACATGGAATTGAAAAATGAACGGGTAATATAAAGTTGTAAGTTAATCATATATGATATCATAAATATTATTATAGTTCTGTTACAAGTTAATAATATGTTTAAAGATACTATATAGGAGTTTCATACACATATGAAAGAAATCAGACCTAAGGTAAGGGATAATTTTGCAATCTCATTTTTATCTAAGATTGTCTATATAATAGTATTTATTAGGGATATATTTATCATCCATGTACATTTTTTTCTAATAGTGTTATCATAAAATGTTTATTATTTTTCTATGTATTTTTAAAGTCATTTTTACCCATTTTTTACTTTTACTACATGGTATGGAAGGAATCTTTCTTTTGTTTACAACAGGAGGTACTTTTTGACTTTTCCAACAAAAGTATGAGGAGAATGTTTTTTTAACTTATACGACATGAACGGATTTTTACACTTTCATATTGAATTGTTTACATGAATATTCCTTTACAATATTTCAATTTTATTTTCAATTATATTCTTTTCTTTTAAAATTTCATGACATTTTCAGAAAATAAAACATTCTTGAAGAAGAAATGATATTTTCCTCAGGAATTATGTTCATGTGTTTTATCAAAATTATTTTCCATAAAAGATGATATAGTGTTATGTCTCTATCTCTATTATTAATTTTATTTTATTTTTTAAAGATGGAATTATTTTTATGATTTCCATTTATCTTATATGGATTATTTTAAGATGAAATGATGTTTAAGAATCCCATTTTATTTCATGGGTTATGCTATGATGAATGATTTATGTTTTTGTGGAACATGTATGAATGATTTCATTATGAGATGGGTGGGACCTATATCTCCCTCCAATGCATTGGGTAAAGATTTATATCTCATGAGATAGACATGACTTGAACAGAAAGTAAATTTGGTTTAGTAATGCAAGGCTGGAATGGAAAGTAAATCTAGTTCAGTAATACATGCATGGATGGAACGACAAGTAAACCTAGTTCAGTAATGGACTATGTCCACTATGATGGTATTAGAAGCAATGCCATGGATACTATAGAAATAATATTATGTTTCTATTAGTTTTCCACAATTACAAGTTTTATGTCAATGCTATTTTATTATGGTTAATGTTCCTTTATGATCCATGCCTTATATACAGCCAAAATTTACTTCATGAATCAGGATTTTGATATTTTATGTTCATATTTTTATGTTGAAATGTTTATGGTTTGTTTTATGTTCTCTATGTTTACCATTACAAAGAATTTGAGCTCAGCTTTTCTATGTTTTCTTTTCCCCAGGATATAAAGAAAGTTTTTAGGCAGGAAAACAAAAGGGGAAGATCTTTATGGGAGATGTTGAAGATCTTTCACCATGATTAGAATATTTTGTTTCTAGTTTCCAAAGACACTAAAATAATACGACCTTTGGGAGTTTTTTTGTGTCATGTATTAATTATTTTTCAAAAGAAATTTAATCTCCATGTACATAAAGCTTGGGTATATACAATTCCTATATCAAAGAGTATGTATAGGATGGATTCTATTTAATTTGAAAATTTATAGAAGTATCTAAAAGATAATTTGGAAAAGTGTTTTATCTGTGTTAGTGCTCCACCATGGGTAGCACCAGTCCTCTTTGTTAAGAAGAAATATTGATCAATGTGTCTTTTTAATGAAAATAATGAGATTAACAGGATAACAATTAAGAATAAATTTATTTTACTCTATATTAAAAACATGTTTGATGAACTCATAGGAGATCATTACATCTAAATGATTGGACGTTGGTCTGGATATCATTAGTTTATGGTCAAAAGGGAGTATATTTCCAAAACAACATTATGAATGAGATATGGATAATATGAATTTATAGTGATTATATTTGGACATAATAATTATCCTTCAATATTTATTGATATAATAAATAGAGTCTTTAGAGACTACCTTGATCAATTTGTGTTTGAATTTATAGATGATATTCTTGTATAATCAAAAAGAAAGGTAGAGTATGAATATCATTTTTAGATTATGTTAAAGACCTTGAGAAAGGAGAAACTATATTCTATATTTATCATGTGTGAATTTTGGTTGTGGAAATGATAATTTTTTGTCCTTATAATCACAAGAAAGGGAATATAAATAGATCCATCAAAGACATGATTTATTGAGTAATGGCCAAGACCAACCACTATAACTATGATACGCAGTTTTCTTAGGTTTGTAAGGTATTTTCAAGGCTTTTGAGAAATTTATCATGAATATAAAATACATTAACTAAGTTAACATGGATGCTAATAAATTTCCTTTAGATATAGGAATGTGAAAAATCATTCATGGAAATAAAAAAGAAGTTGTTCACCACTCCTATACCTATATTTAAAAAAACCAAGAATGGATCCTTAAGTGATAAGGGAAGGTGATGAATGATATATTTAACAAATAAATGACTTTCCACCCATTCATGTAAATATTAAAACACCTAGAAATATGATGTACTGAAACAAAAAATATAAAGAAAATATTATATAGTTCAACATTGATAAATATAGAGTTATAAAGTTTGGAACCTAGATATGTGTCCCATAAATTCCAAAATTGAAGAAAGAAATTTTTTATAATGCACGTATCTCATCCTTTTCTATTCATCCAGGAAGTATGAAGATGTATAGAGAACTAAAATAGAAATACTATTGGGATAAAATGAATCGATAAATTTAAGAATATATATCATGATGATTGGTATGTAATAATGTTAAGGATGAATTGAAAATTTTTAAAGGTATGTTGTAACCATTACCCATACTACTATAAAAATGAGAAAACATCATCTTGAACTTCATCATAGGACCCCCCAAAAAAGTATAAATACTGTAATATTATTTAGGTTGTAGTCAATTTCCTTATGAATTCCTTGCATTTTATTTCCATCAAAGAATATTTCTACCATAACTAACTCACCATGATGTACATAAGGGAATTGGTGAGGTTTCATGGAGTATAACTATTCATTGTATCTGATTAGGATCTTTTGTTTACCTTGATATTCTGAATAAGTATTTTGAATGCATTAGATATAGAACTGAGTTTTAGGAGTAATTATTATCCTTAGATGGATCATCAGTCTAAAAGGACTATTCAAAATCTATAGGATACTCTAAGACATTTTTTTATGGATTTACATGGATGTTGGGATCAACACTTCCCATTGTTAGAGTTATCATATAAAAAAAATCCCATTCTATCATTCATATGGAATAATATGGGGATTTTTATTGGAAGTGATGTAGGAAACAAACATTATGGGATGAAGTTGGAGAGTGGAAGTTAACAGGTCCTGAACTTTTCTAAGAAATTATAAATATGGTTCAAATCATTTAGCGACATATAATTGTTATAAAAAGTTGACAGAATAGTTATATAGATAATTATTGATGAGATCTAGAGTTTGAAGTTATTAACAAGGTTTTCCTTCAAATATCCTTCTGTATGTGGGTTATGAGATTTGGGAAGAAGGGAATTTGGCCACTAGATACATCAATCCTTTTAATATCATTGATTGTGTTATGGTTAGAGTTTATCACTTAGACCTCCCACCAAACATATCTCATATGAATTATTTTCTCCATTTATCACATTCGAATAAGTACATACCAAATGCACCACATAAACTAATCTCATAGGTTGTACACCTATAAAATTCCCTTCTTTATGAGGAACAAACTATGGAAATCTGAGATTATAGAGGCAAGGTTATGAGAAACAAGAACACCCATCTAGTCAATGTTCTATAGAAAAATAAAAAATTTTAGGAGGCTATAGAGAACCTAAGGATGTGATAAAAGAAAGGTACCCTCATTTTTCTCTTCCATGTAATAAAATTTCAAGGATAAAATTATTTTTATGGGAGGTAGAATGTAAAGAAATATGTTTTAGTAAAATATTCCTCCTTAAATAAATACTATGTTAGATATTTTTCTCTAAATGTAACACAAAAATAAATAAAAAATTTACCGATGTAAGGTAGACATATAATTGTAAATTATAAATAGTGGTAACATAATTTGATATATATATATATATATATATATAATAAAAAAATAATTTTTTCTTTAAATTTTGACTCAAATTATGCAGCTAAACAACTAATAAAATATTTTTCTAAATTTTACTTTTTTTATAATATATTTTTATATAATGACTAATACTTTTTTAGTTAGTAATTTATAGGAAACGGTAAGAAAAATATATAATATACCAAGAGTCTTTTTCCTATAAATAACCAAATTTTAATATATATTTTATTTTAAATTTAAAATAAAATTTATTAATTTTATAATATTAATTTGTCAAAATTAACTTCATTTTAGTATATATCATGAAAATAATATCTTAAGGTAAATTTTTTCTATTTTTATAAAACAATTAGGTGAATAGTTCAATATAATGTTTTTATAGATATCATGTATTTTATGGAATTTTTAGTTTATAATAATGATATAGAAATTTATGAAACCCTTTTATAGAAATGAAATAAATTTTATAAGTTTTATTATAAATATAAAAATATTGATTCTAGTTTACAATCCTATATTTAATGTTTTATTACTTAAGTAATACTTTTCTTATGAAATTTTTTTTAATACATTTTATACTTATATTTTAAAATTACTTTTATCACTTTTAAAAATTGAATCAAATTAAATGAATTTAAAATTTGAAACCATTAGGTATAAATTATATAATAATGAAAATTTTATTTTTTAATCATAAAGGATAAGTCACGTAGGTAAAAACTATCTACCATGATAAAATCTAAAATGGTAAAGTAAAAAAGTAAGAGTAAATGACCTCAAACATGTTTAAAACATGTGTGGAAATATGTGTTTGAGAAATTTAAAACCCTTATAACTTATTCTATAAATTATTTCTCAATTTTTTTGCCACTTTCCTTAATATTAACTTCCCTTTATAAAAATGATATGATTATTTAAAAAAATTCATTCACTTTTCACTTATAAATGGGGCTCTACTCTCCTCACCCCCCTTCATGAAAAAACCCACTATATAAAGCCAAAAATCTACCCAAAAAACTCTTAAAAAATCCTATACACTTTAAATGGGGTTTTTTATTCAAAAAATACCATCTTTTAATGGTTTAACCCCCTTCATAAAGTAGATAATTTAAGTAGTGAGGTATAAATTTCTAACCGCTCCATCCAATTTTTTATTTATTAATGTGAACTATTTCTTCAAAAAATTACATCAAAAAAATTAAAATGTTTACATTATTATCACTAGTATACTAATATTTTATTATAATCATGGTAAAATAATTAACCACCCTTCCCTTTATCCATTAGGTAAAATGAAAATGTGAATCGTACGTCTTTGTGGACTTCCACCTCCATGAAGTAACATGTTCATTTTCATTCATCACCTAGAGTGGCTATTAAAAAATGGAATTTAATGTATAAATATAATATTTATTAATTATTTAATATTCTGAAATGATAATCCATTTTAATCTTCTCTTTAATTATATGAAAATGAAATCATCTTCCACGTGTGTGTACAGACTACCGCCTCCATGGATCAATGTATTTATTTTTTCATTACCAAATTTAATGGATGGTTATAATAATGGTTTTAAAGGATAAATATTATATTTATTTTATTAATAAGGGTATGGTAATATAAATTTAATATCCTATTAATTATATTAATGAAAAATAATTATTATTAAATTAATCATCTTAAACAAGAAAACTAGGAAGGGAAAACAATTTATTCATACTAGGAAATTGGTTTTTATCCATCACATATTCTAATAATTATTTATAATTATGATATATCACATCAATAAATACTAAATGATATCATTATTATTATATTATAATTCTATTGCAACTAAATCACCTCATAATCATCTATTAATCATGTAATGCTCATATTTGGGTTAGTTTGATCACCTACTTAAACAATGCTATGAAATTAAGTCATGTATGACTAGGAAAACTTAATTAATTGTATAATATGAGATTAATATTTAAATAATTTTTTTATTTGGTTTTAAAATGATACATCAATATTTAACTCAATAATTAAGAAAACACCTTTCATTGGTTATGAAAATCACTAATGCATGCTTATTATTGAGTTCATCTTCAAGGATAAATAATGAAACAATCATAAAAGGAAATTAAATCTTTATAAATAAACACAAGTCATACATTATATTAATTTTAATTCTTTTAATTATTAAATTAGTAAGAATAATGAATACTAACATTGCTCCTATGAAACTAGTACAAACTGTCAAAACTATAAGCATGCGATGTGGGAAAATTAGAAATAACTAACTAATATACATATAGATAATGATTATAAATGAAAATTATAAATATTTTTTAATATTAATATGGTCATAAAAAATTTTATTAAGATATTAATGTTTTTTTATAATATTTTATTTAAAATTCATGGAATAAAAGATCAAAGTCAAGGGTTACTTATCTCAATTTTAAATCCCTTGAGACATACTTCTCTTTATACACCTTATTTTATTAGCAATTTTGTATTCAATTACCTATTATGTTCATGTGGGATACTAATATTATGTTTCATGAAATTTTAAGGATCATTTATAGATTTCTCTCTTATATTTTTTGATTCAGACATTCCTTAATCCCTAAGGGACTTTGGTTACTCAAATATTTCTTTGATTTATGAAGTTTCTTTTTAACTATGAACTTCAATGTTACCTATATTCAATTACATCCTTTTATTTATAATTTCCACTTTTATGTCTCTAAGGAAAAAAATTTATTAATTAAAATCCCCTTCTAGGAATGATTTTTATTTCTATAAAATTGTAATAAGTTTTGAATATTTATTATCCTCTCGAGTGTTTTATTTTCATAAATGAATATTTATTTCAAGTATATGTTTTCACATACCACTAATATTATACTATATTATTTGGATATAAAAATATGTATAAATTAATTTGATATTAATACTTTCATTTTAATTATATTATTTATTACTCTCTTTTATTATTTAGCTTCAGTTTTCCTCTTTATCTCAAAATGGATCCATCTTCCATTATTTTATTTTTTATAAATCACCCTTAAAATGACTTTATATTTTTTTTGAATTTAGGTTATTTAATTTAGTATCAATTAATCTGGTTTATGTTTTTATTTATGTGATACATTTTTAAATGTAATGTGAAACCCACTCTTATTATATAGTGTTATGATTTCATGATTATGTGTTTTCTTATGGAACACATGTGTATGGTTAATATTTAATGTGTAAAGGTGGTACTATATATCCCTCCAATGCATTGTGTAAATCCTTAAATCTCATGATATAATGATTAAATGAATAGTGATACTCGATCCAAAATATAAATAAGATTTTTATTCCTGATCTACTATGGGAAAGGGGTTGTGATGCCTGGTCCACAGTAGGAAACGGGTTGTGATGCCTGATAAACTATGGGAAATATATGGTGATTCATGATTTATTGTGTTTTTATGTTTATATTGGTTCCACAATCCTTTGACATGAATCTATTCTATTCTCCTTGGCTCGTGATTTAAGTATCATGTTTTCCCAATCTTTACTCTATGTTATATGTTTGATTATATGATATTACTTATTCCCTATTATTCCATATGAACCACTTTCAAGATTCCATGTTCTTTTAATAAAATATTTCCCTCATGCTTAATTTTCTCACATGCCTCTAATCTTACTCTGGGTAACATGTTGAGATTCTTATTTTAAATTCTTAAGAGTTTGAGTTCACCCCATTCTTATATTTCCATTTACTAGGGTATGAGGATTAGTTTAACTTTGGTTATGTTTAGAAAAAGAGATAGTATAATGAAATTATTGGGAAATTTTCAAAATCATTTTAGAAAAAATTTCTTATGTATCTAGTCTATAAATATATTAAACCACTAAATTCTTGGGATGTTCAATTTATTTTATGATATAATGTATTAATTATGTAAATGATGTATAATAAAGGAATTTTTATCTTGGGTCACCTAATATTACTATCGAAATAATGATGAATTCTCTATGAATTTATAAAGAAAACATGAATCATGGTGGGATATGATGTTTACATCCTCTTAGTATCAAAATAACTATGAAGAATAGAGGTTTTTTCTAAACATGAAAAAACCCCATATTAACATGAACCCTAGGTCAAAAGAGACATGTGAGGGGGAGGATGAAGGTTTGAAGAGGATAAAAATAAGAGAATGTAGAGAGAAAACCACACATATAACCATATTTATGGTTCTCATTCAAAGGTTCATAGAGATTATAGGAATATAGGAGGATTCTACCCCCACCCCCATGAGTGTCAGAACCAACTATATGGAATGAGGGGAAATCCCATCTTTTGTGTTTAATCTAAAAAGTAGTAATAATAGAAAAGTTTAATAATAATAATAAACCATTTTATAATGACCTATAATTAAAAAAGTCATCTAATAGTAATTATAATAATAATTCACCATAAATTTATATAAAAAATAAGTAAAGTTACCACACATGAATTTAATTTTTTGTTAATTAGTCAATAATTGATTGACGATGCAATGATGTGATGATACATGGAGGATTTTTATGGATTAATGAGTTGTAATTTGATGTTTCATTTGTTTTCAATGAGTTAATATGTGTTTTTTAATGGAATCAGGTGATGATTCCTATGGATTAATGAGTTTAATTTGGATTTCATGCTTAATAAAGAATCCAAACCCATTGGTTGTTTTGAGGATGGAACTTGAATAACACATGTATAGAGTTTCAAGATAATATAAGAAAGTCCTAATGTGTTTGATAAGTGTATGAGATTTTCCTGGATGATTTTTTATCTAAAATAGTTACCTATGTAAAGGTAAATTGAACATTTCATTACCTACTTAAAGGTAACTTCATTTCATACAGGTTGTGTAAAGTTTTTTTTTGAAATAAATTCCATATTTAAAGGTATTTTAAACCTTATGTCAAGGTAATGATAATTTTAGAAACCTACATAAAGGTAAATCCATGAATTCTATAATTCATGTAATGGTACATAGTAAAATTAATATCAATGTAAAAGTAATTCTGGATTTTCAATGTTGTTGAGGATAACTGTGAAGCTACAGAAATTAAACCTATGATTTCACTAGTTATAGAATGTAAAAAAAAAAGAATCAGTGTCTAAGGAAATGTGAATTAAAAATTTTGATGCCTGCTGAAGGGAAAATTAGGATGGAACTAAGCTAAGGAAAAGTACTGAGTTACCAAAAGAAAGGTAGGTTGGGTTATCTAAGATTTACATGACCTATCTAATGATAATAAATGAGTTGTGGTGGATAGATGAGGTTAAAGGTAGACATTTTGTGAAGGTTGTAAGATATGAAATCAATCTTGATTTTTTCAATATAGTCAATCTTGACATTATTCTTGTGGTCAATACATACTATAATTCACACGATCGATTTCCACATGGTCAATCTAGTGACCTCCAATTGTCTAATTCTCAAAGTAGGTTTGGCACAGTCGATAAAATTATTGTATCTTCATATGGCCATTTTTTTGTTAAATAGATACATGGATTTGAGGTTTCTAGAATAGTTACTTCTAACTATGATCTATTTTTTTATCTTCATGGGTTTATATATCTTGTTCGGATGAAATGACCATGATCCAAGATAATAATAAATGCAATTTAACTAAGGGATATAGTGTATGATGAGATGTTTTGTATGATTCTATTGGATCGTACCACATCAATATGAGGATATTAATGATTCCATGCATGTGAAATATTTAAAATATTCAATTTATTTAAAGGAAGGTAATTTTTTTAATAAATATGAGATGAAATATACAAATATCACCTAGAGTTATAAATACTTTAATGAATGATAACAAAATTAATATTATTTCTATGAAACATAGGAAGAATATGAGTAGTAGTTATTTACATACTATATGAGAATTTTATTTTGAGTCTTTAAGCGATTTAAAATTAGAATAACATGGAGATTTGATGTTCAAAGAAGAAGATGGAGATCCAACCAAGATTTATAGAATATTAAATATAAAATAATATTTAGGAATAAATGTGACAGATTATTTATGATAATATTATTTTTGAATATATATTCACGTGAGTGAGAATAATTTTTGTGTCATATATCTGTGAGAGAACTCACAAAGAACTATGTGAGAATTTTGAGATCTGATACAACATTTGAATCAAGAAGGGATAAGGAGTTTTAATAAAATAGATATTAAATAAGGAATAAACATGATGTTCCCAAGTATTTGAATAATGAGGAGGATCCAAATAATTCTGAATCTAGGAAGAGGTTCAAGACATAAAGATCTTTTTTATTGGCTATCGAAGTTCTTGAAGATTTTACATAAGAATACATGTTGATCCATACTGCATGTGGAAGAAGATCAATAAAAAATTGGTGTAAAAGAAACTTAGATCTTATCGACCTTCTTCTATTATTGTATCAAAACTAAAGGATTTTGTGATTATGTTGTATACATTGTTTCTAAAGAATTGTAGTTTGGGTGTATAGCCAACTATTTTTATTATGGGATTATGTTATCTGACCAGTTCCTATTTTAGCCACTTGGGAATTTAGTGGTGAATCCATGTTTGGTCCTCTAACAAACATATTAAAGAGTATGATTTTATTATGAACCATGTAAATATAGTTTTTTGGGATTTAGATTATTATTAATACATATTAGGTGATGTTGTGAGATATTATTAATTGGATCTATAAATTTTATAGTTTTAAGAGGCATAATTTATAAGAGTAATAATTTGTAAAATTAAACAACAGATTTACCCAACAGTGGTCATCTGGCCTAGGTAATTACCAGTGGTGTTAAAGTAAAGGTACTCTATAAAGATCCAAGAATAATTTTGAGTCATTTTAAATCTTATCCTAGTCAATAATCGAGGTCCTCCCATATTTTATGGGAATAATTATCACAGGTTGAGGAATATGATGTTACCCTACCTCTTATCACTTTTCCTCAAAGTGAGGGATGTTACAAAAGTTAGTTTTCAACCCATTTTTTAATATGTTTACATTAAAAAATTTCACAATAAACTTATGGATTTATATGGAAATTCCTAAAATTATATCATGATGTCTCTATAAAAGAATTTTTTTACAAAGTTTATGAGTCCCAATGCTACTAAATAGATCTAGAACAAAATTGATAAGTAGTTATGTATGTAATATAAAACTCAATGAATCTATGCTATAAGTTTGGAAGAGACAATAAAAATACATAAATATGATTGATGATGTGACCATTGACCACTATATTACAATTTTAAATGAGATTTTGAAAAATATCCAGGGTTTTGGTGAGAATATAAATTACTCCACCATTATTAAAATATTGATGAATAATTTTTTAGATTGATTTGAATAAAAAATATCAGGCCTAGAAGAAAGAGAGGATTTTACAATAGATGAGTTATAAAACATACACATATCTTATTAGATGAGGAAAATTACATATTTCAAGAAGAAATAAAAAAATGATATGGCCTTTGAAGAAATGAGAACAAGAAATTATAAAGAATAAATGGTTGTCAAAAAACGAGTGTAACACCCTAAACTGAACCACTAGGTCCAATACAAAGATCCAAAATACCTCATGCATGCCTATCCATATGTAAAAGGTTGTCGACATGTAGAGAGGTTCCAAATTCCATCAGTGAGGAGACTATATCCTCAATAATCATATACATACACAAAAAATAAAATAAAAATAACAATTAGAATATCAAGTGGAAGAGTAAGTATTATAATATAATAAAAAGGAACCCATAAAATAAAAATAAATAACCAATCTCCCAAAGTGTAAAGATAAACCATAGTATGAAATAAATAATATGATAAAATAAGAAAACACTGTGGAAACCCTCTAGATTTTATCCTGATACTACTATCAACCCCATGCTCCTCCACTTAGCTATCTATCATGTTACCCTTACCCTTACCCTTACCTATATCCTAAATCATTATATTTACACACACATTAAGATTATAATTCATGGTGTGATTAATAAAACCAAGTAGGATTCTACCAATGCATTCTTAACATGTGTGAATAGGTGTAACATGGGTATTCCATGACATAATAAATGTGTAAACAACCATAAATAATTATCTATCGAGAAATATTTAGATAACCAAGACACCCTGATCCATGGACATTAATACCTCAACTCCATGTCAGAAGGATAATCATAAAGATATCGGAAATAACCAAGATCTATCCACAAGTCTAGTGAACATATTTGTCGGTAGTCTCAAGGCATCAAGTTAGATTAGGCTGTAGGGCTATTTCATCCCACCACCATTATAGATCTCACCTCAAGGAATTAATATCCTATCAATGAATAGGGTAAGGACATAAGTCCTTTATACTCCCAATGTCTCTTTCATGGGTCCATCCTCAAGGCCTTCATGTGCCAACCCCATGTTCAGGTCCATTTTCATCATCATCTCATTTTGTGAACACTCCCCCTCTAAGAGATAACCATATCATGATGGTCCAGCTATTTCGAGTGAAAAGAAACAAAACTATAAAGGAATTTTAATTACAAAAAAATATGGTAGAGCATAAAAATGCAGAACATAGAATAGAATCATGAGAATCGGTAGAAACATACAAGAACATCTGATCAAAATAAAACATGGCTAAAAATATATACATGCATACTCATGGAATCAAGCATCATATATGGATTTCATGGGATGAAAAAATACACACATGAGATCACTATTAGGCATAGTAAAATATGTTATTCCAACACAAGAATCATATCAAGGAATCAAGTGTATACATGTGGCCCAAATGGTAAGGAGCTTTCTACCTCAATCTTGTTGATTGAGTACTCTAATATTCATCAAAAAATATAATCCCAAGTCACATTGTTCACCCAGGGAAAACTAATTCACATGTCAAGTATTCCTATATCAGGTTACAGTTTATCAAATAAGGGGTTTTTGGAAGATACCCAAGAAGATTACATACCAAGTAGGTTAGTTCTAGAATAACATACCTCATAGAGTCTATCAATGGAACTAGTTCTAATACATATCCAAGAAGAGGAAACCAATTCACTAGATTCATTGTAGATTAAATAATGAATCATGAATTTATCATCAAATATAGAATAGAACCTTAGATCTATTCAATAAACATCGATCCACCATTTATTTTTCAGTATAATAGATATCCAAGATGATATTTAATAAGAATAAGATCTCAATATGATCGATCTATGATAACTTACCCGGAAATTTCCATCGTTCATGAGGGATCCATCCCTAGTCAAGGGGGTTTCATTAACACATCAATCCACCATAAATATATCAAATAATAATGAATACCACATTTGATCCAAAAGGATCAAAATGTTATTGAAAAAATATTATAGTTTTATCATCAATCCACCATTATGAAGATTTTTAAGAAGAAGATCCAAAATCTCATACCCATAATATGATCATAGTTGATGGTAGATCTTGATCTAATCAAGATATGTCATAAACTTTCTATATCCATAACTAATCTATGATGGAGGGAATAAATCATCATAGAATCCATATAGAAATCATAGCAACATTATAGATCCATGAACATTAATCAAGAAAGAAGATAAATTTTATGTAGATTTATAGGGAACTTATCGATCTAGTGTAATCAGAATGATAAAATATTCAAAGGCCAAGGGGAGATGGATGGGGGAGATAAAAAATTAAGTAAGAATGAATTAGTTTTTAAATAATGTTTTTGGGGTTGTATTTGGGTATTAATTATAGAATAAAACAAGTGTAATTAAAAATCAGTAGAGTATATTTAATGCACACTCAGCAAGGATCCACTGGAAAGATGGTGGGACTCATCAGTCAGCTGGTGCCTGGCCCTCAGCTGTCCATTGTGAAAATAAAAAAAATGGTTTCTTCCACCACAATAGGATGGTTGGTGGTACCACACCCACTGGTCTATGGTACCTGTAGTTTTTTGTATACCCACTACAAATCCACCGGATGGCTGGTGGACTCCCATCGGCGAGTTGGTGGTAGTTTGGAACCACCAATTAGCCTTGACTCAAGTCACCTCTCCAAACATTAATTCATATAACATTTTCATGTAAACATTGACCTATAAAACACCCATAATAGAGATAAACCAAAAGATAAATGGAGAATTTAAAAAACTTAAAACATCCCATACCTTGAATTAAGAAAGGATGTTGTAGTTTTACCCCTATAATGACTTCTTATACTCTAGAAGTACCTTCAAAGATTCTTCTAAAACAACTTTGGCTACTAAGATAAAACATCTACCTCCCACTTGAAATTATCCTCTTATATCCATAAATGATGAAATGAAATCCAAAAAAAATGGTACCATCTTCCCTCATAGGACTTCCTCACTCCAGTATACAGTCCACCCAAGGTGTTACATGTACAATACATCAGGCTCTAGTTATACATCCTCATTGTCAATAATATCCATAGGACTGATTATGTACCTCTATAGTTGAGACACATGAAACACATAGTGTATACCTTGATAGTGAGAAGAAAGATCCTGATGGTACACTACTGTTCAAATCCAATTGATTATCTGAATGGGTCCAACATATCACAACATCAAATTCCATTGATTTTTCAAACATTAATGGCCTAACAAAGGATTAACTCTCATAAAAATCCAATCACCTATATAAAACTCCAAAGGTATCCTCCTATGGTTGGTATAAGATCATTTCTTACTCTAAGATATGAGCAACCTTTTCTAAATTACTTGCACTCTCTTAGAGGTCCCCTGTACCATATTGAGCCCTATAATTACTACCACACTATTTCCATGCCAACAAATAATTTAATGATGTTTCTAACCATAGATACTCTCAAAAGGTTCTATCAGAATAGTATTCTGAAATATTTCATTATATGAAAATTAAACTAATTCTTGATGATCATCCCAAGACACATGCTTGATGAATATCCTCAAATATTTAGATCTTTCTATTGGATTCACCATTGGTCTGGGGGTGATATGTTGTGCTTTATTTTATTTGAGTAACCAAGTCCTTTTATAATCCCTACAAAACCCATGACATAAAATGTGTGTCTCTATTTGAAACCATACTAATGGGAATTCTATAAAATCATATAATCTCCCATGAATACAAAATTCCCATAACAACTACTAAGTGAGTCTCATGGATCATTAAGAAATGATTATTATTTTTTTCAATCAATAATAACCTAAATAATGTCATGACTCCTTAAGGTTCTAGGTAACCCTTCCACTAAGTCCACTATGACATCCTACAACTTCCACATGGGAAAAGTAAGTGGTTGGAGAAAACCACCAGGATTCCAGTTCTTGTAATTTATCCTTTGGAAGGTAAGGAATCTTGAAATTAATCCAAAAATGTCCCTATTTGTTCATGGGCACTAGAAATACCTTCTAAGTGCTTGGTGAATCTTTTTTACTCCAGGATACACCACCCACTTAGAGGTATGGATGTATCTCACAATCCCTTACCTGATGGAAGAAGGGACATCACTCTCTCATGTGATGCGATCACATCAAAATCATCCAATGACCACTCAAGAATTAGGTCACCGCCTTCATGGTGTTCCTGATCGTACCACGATTCACTATTTTATTCCACCCTTACACTGCAGTTTTAAACTAGTTTTGTAATGAATATTCCAAATATAATAATAAATTGCACTTCATGTTTGAATAAATCAATTAATATTAATCAATATTATAATGGGAAATGTTACTTGTTTTTATTGTTTCAATGTAGGTGGAGGTGATTTGGAGGGCCTTTGATGAAGTGGAAGAAAAATGGGCCAAAATTGCATGGATCCATGGACATCTGTCCACTTTTTTGCATAGTACACGAAATACGTGCATCCAAATGGTCTGATATTTTTTGGGTCTGTCCAAAATTTAATAGGCTACTTTTTATATTAAGTAACCCAATGCTGATTCGGCTTCTATGGGGCACATCCGAACTGATCTGTCCAAGCCACCGAATTTGGACCAAGTCAAATGAGGTGTTCTGTATTTTATCAATATCTTGAGATGTAGTTGTCCAAAGGGTGATAAAATTTCGGTGGAGATATTCAAGAGGTAGGTATACAACTTTTCTATTTTCTCCAAAGCGAGATAAGACTGTATGAAGGCCAAAACGTGTGGTACAAGTGGATTGAAGAAATCTGTGTGCCTAAAACCACCTTCCATTTTTCCTATAAAATGGAACCTTGGGCTCCCCATTTGCAAGTTCGGACAAGAGGCAAGGTGCTGCCATTTTGGAGTCCCCAAAGAGTCTTCTCAAAATCCCTAGAAATTCTAGAGGCTATAGGAAGTTCTACCCCAACATCTTTCTCTTCCTCCTCTCCCATGGGTTTCTAAACCCCTTGTGATCACCCGGGGAGGAACATGATGTACATCCCAAGCTTCATGTTTGTAATATTTGAATGATCTTTTAAATTCCAGGTTGTTGTGTTGTTTTTCATCATCCTATATTCTAATTTTATTGAGTTATGTACTGGTATGTCATTCTCAACTCATATGATCATGTTTGGGGGTACCCATTCATGTGATGTTTTACACACCGTTCACCACTTTCTTTCCCCCTTTCAATTGCGGTGTTTGTGTGGTTTATATTGGTAAATTGAACTCACAAAAGCACTGTCAAGTCCATGTACATTTATTTCATGGTATCACAATTAAATAACATGCAAACCTGGAGAGAACATCGAATTCTTCATGTGTTTCCTTGGTGAGTTTCGGTTATGATGTCGAACACAAATCACCCAATCATCGGCAGTGTCCGGTGAATCGTTATGTGTTTTCGACTGAACTCTAGGAGGTATCCTAGTACAAACTCAGTAACATTATGGTTATAGGTGTTACAAACCTGTTATTAAAAGACCATAACCCCATCCCTTGAAGCAATGAAGGATGAGCATCAGGAGACTTCCCCGGGTTGATCACGCTTAATCAATCTTGTTCATTTCTACTTTGTTTTATCGCTTTCATTTTCTATTTTCATCATTAATAATAAAACCCCCAAGTTTCACAAAACCTAATTCACCTTCTACTTTCATAATCAGAACCCTCTTTTTAAATTAATGATCTAAGGCTCCGTCGAGAGACGACCTAGGGTTGCTGCTATACTGCAGAAATTCTAGTCAAAATTAAACAACTAATTTGACGCGCTCGACAACGCGATAAAATTTTGGCATCGTTGCCGGGGAGCCAAGATCATTTTTTTATTTATTTAATTTTATTTAGTTATTTTACTTCTTAATTAGTACTCCTTTAAATACCCCACCCCCATTTGATTGTTTTTGTTTTGGGTTTTGTCTTTATTTTTTTTATTTTTTTGGTGTGTTCTTTCTCTCTCTCTCTCTCTCTATCTATCTATCTCTTCTCCATCTCCCTATCTAATTATATAGTATAACATTCTATTATTATTTCACCCTTATTAAGTTTTTTTTTCTTTCCATATCAAATAAATAAAAAAAACTTAAAAAAACAATCAATCAATCAAACTGGACATCATTGTTGCATGACAAGATCTGGTAAAGGAACACTACTTGAATTTGATCCTGAAATCGAAAAGTCACTTCACACACAAATCAAGGCATCTAGAGAAGTTCAATCAAGTAAAATTGTGGAACCCCATTTATAACCTCAAGTGGTTCTAAACCAACCCAAAATTGAACCCAATCAAACCCAAGAAAACATGGCTGCAAATAATAGAACTTTAAAAGAACTTACTACCCCTGATGTGGAGTACCAACCTGCGTACATCCAATATCTCGAGGAAGCAGCCAACTTTGAGCTTAGATCAGGTCTCATCCACCTTCTTCCAAAATTCCACAGTCTTCCCGGTGATGACCCTCACAAACATTTAAAGGAGTTTCACATAGTGTGCTCCACCATGAAACCACAAAATGTGTCTGAGGACCTCATTAAGTTTAGGGCCTTCCCTTTATCCCTTGATGGTGTATCCAAAGATTGGCTATACTATTTACCTTCCACAATTGGGGGATGGAATGACCTAAAAAGACTTTTTCTAGAGAAGTTCTTCCCTGCCTCCCGAACTTCATCAATTAGGAAAGAAATCTGTGGAATTAGGCAATCACAAGGAGAGACCCTTCATGAATACTGGGAGAGATTCAAGAGACTTTGCTCAAGCTTCCCCCACCACCAGATTAGTGAACAACTATTAATCCAATAATTCTATGAGGGACTTATCCCCATGGATCGTGGAATGATTGATGTTGCGGCTGGTGGTGCCCTAGTTGACAAAACTCCTGCCACTCATGACTTAATAGCCAACATGGAACAAAATGCACAACAATTTGGTACACGAGCTATTGCACCAAACCAAGGAGTTCATGAGGTAAGTCATTCAGCCCTAGAACAAAAGGTAGATACTAAAATTGATGAGATTCATACCCTTATAAGGCAATTAGCTCAAGCACAAGGTAACTCACACTCTACTTCTATTCCATTGCATTGTGGTATTTGTTCTGATAACACTCATTTTTATGACCAGTGCCCACAACTTCAAGATTCATCTGAGTCCTGTGCAGTTGTATTCCCAGGGCGTTCATTCCAATAAGCACCTCCCTTCAAGCAAGAACCATTCAGGCCAAATCCAAACCCCGGGTGGCGAGCACAACCACAATACCGACAAGGAGGAAACTCAAGCTACCCCAAGCAGAATTGGTATCAACAAGGCCAAGGTATGAAACCTTCTTATCCTTAAACATCTCAAAACAATACTCCTCCTCCCAAGTCTGAACCAAGCCTTGAGGATATAGTGAATCAAATGGCAACCCAGAACCTTCAGTTCCAACAGACCACACAATCAGCTATTCAAGACCTACGAACCCAAGTGGGCCAATTAGAAAACACCATCGGTGAGCTTAAGATGCAAGGTTCTGGACAACTACCATCCCAACCCATTGCCAATACAAAGGACAAAGGTAATGTATGTGCAGTTACACTTCATAGTGGTAAAGAAGTTTCTCCTTCTACTGATTCTGCACAGCAGGTATGTCCCCCTCATGAAAACTCTCTTTCCCAACCCTCAAAAACTTCATGTAAAGAAAAACAAGACAAAAATGGTAATCAAATAGTCATTGATGATTCAAATGAACAATCCATTCCTCTTCCTTTCCCTCAAAGACTCTCTAAATCTAAGAAAAACTTTGATAATGAGATTGACAATGAAATAATGGATACATTTAAAAAAGTTCAAGTTAATATTCCATTGTTGGATGCAGTCAAGAAAATTCCCCGTTATGCCAAATTTCTTAAAGAGCTTTGCACCCATCGATGAAGGCTGAAGGGGAATGAGAGAGTCAACCTGGGAAGGAATGTATCGACCTTAATTCAACCGGCAGTGCCAACCAAATGCAAGGATCCCGACACATTCACCATACCCTGTACCATAGGGGAGACCTTATTTTCTGATGCTATGCTAGATTTAGGTGCTTCCATTAATGTAATGCCTCACTCCGTGTATACTTCTCTACAGGTTGGAGAGCTTCAACCAACAGGCATTGTTGTGCAACTTTCCAACCGGAGTACAACACATCCAAAAGGAGTGATTGAGGATGTCCTTGTTAGAGTGAAGAATATCATCTTCCCCGCTGATTTCTACATTCTTGAGATGGAAGATACCCAAACCCAAGGACATGCCCCTCTCATACTTGGGAGGCCATTCCTAAAAACATCAAATATGATCATCAACGTTCACAATGGTACGCTGTCCATGGAATTAGGAGGAGAAAAGGTAAGTTTTAACATCCTTGAGGCTATAAAACATCACGTTGAAGAGCACTCCACTCTTCTTGTCTATTCGATGGAAGTTCTCTCAAACGATGTACACACACACAATTCTATCCTCAACCCAAACTCTGATTCCTTTTTTTATCTTCACCCTTGGATGATTTGAGTTTTGGTTCTTCTTTTGAATGTTGTGTGGGTTCAGAAAAATGTAAATTTTGTGCTTTAATTGATGAGTGTGTTTATTATAAGGTACCCATGACTATCGATGATTTTGCAAATCTCATTTCAATAGATTCTCTTTCCTTTGAGAATAAACATGAGCAGATAGATAGTTTCATGGACCTCACTCCCCCTAAATCCCCTCCCTCAATTCAGAAACAACCGGTGTTTGAACTTAAACAACTTCCTTCTAATTTAAAATATGCATATCTTGAGGGTATTGATGAATTTCCCATCATTATTTCCAATAACCTCTCTCCACAACAGGAATTGAAACTGCTCAAAATTTTGAGAGAGTGTAAAAAAGAAATAGGATGGACATTGGCTGATATTCCTGGGATTAGACCATTTATTTGTATGCACCATATACTTTTGGATGATGAGGCTAAGCCCATAAGAAAATCTCAACGTCGGTTGAATCCCACTCTCCTTGAAGTGGTAAAATTGGAAGTCAGTAAATTACTTGCTGCAGGGATCATTTATCCTATATTTGATAGTAAATGGGTTAGCCCAGTGCAAATTGTGCCTAAAAAAACAGGAATAACAGTTGTTTCAAATTAAAGGAATGAATTGGTTCCAACACGTGTGCAAAACAGTTGGCGAGTCTGTATTGACTACTGTCGACTGAATCAAGCCACGCAGAAGGACCACTTTCCTTTACCTTTCATTGACCAAATGTTAGAACGATTGGATGGTAATTCCCATTATTGTTTCCTTGATGGCTATTTGGGTTATTTCCAAATCCATATAGCCCCTGAGGATCAAGAAAAGACAACATTTACCTGTCCATTTGGAACATTTGCATACAGAAGGATGTCATTCGGTCTATGTAATGCTCTTGGTAATTTTCAGCAATGTATGTTGAGTATTTTTCTGAGTACCTTGAGAGTTGTATGGAAGTCTTTATGGATTCTTTCACGGTTTATGGTTCTTCTTTTGATGATTTTTTGGAAAACCTAGGTTCTTTCCTCTGCCGCTGCATTGAAAAAGATCTTGTTTTAAATTATGAAAAATGTCATTTCATGGTTGAGTGGGGGATAGTTCTTGGGCATATCATTTCAAATAAGGGAATTCAGGTTGATAAATCTAAAATTGAATTAATTTCATCCCTTCCATTTCCAAAATGTGTTCGTAAGGTGCGGTCTTTCTTGGGTCATGCTGGTTTTTACCGCCGATTCATTAAAGACTTTAGTAAGATCACACTTCCCTTATCTCGATTATTACAAAAGGATTCTGAGTTTGTGTTTGATAAAAATTGTGAGGATGCATTCAATTCACTAAAAAAGAGTCTCACATCACCTCCTATAATCCAACCACCTAGGTGGGATCTCCCCTTCGAGCTTATGTGTGATGCCTCTAACTTTTCCGTTGGGGCAGTTTTATCACAAAGGGTTGAAAAGGCTCCTCATGTCATTGCGTATGCCTCACGTACCCTTGACCCTGCCCAGGTAAACTACACAACCACAGAAAAAGAACTCATTTCTATTGTGTTTGCCTTGGAAAAATTCCATTCATATCTTCTTGGGTCAAAAGTGATTGTGTTTTCTGACCATGCTTCCCTTCGTTTCCTCCTAAAGAAACCTGAAGCCAAGCCCCTCCTCATTAGGTGGATGCTCCTCCTCCAAGAGTTTGACCTTGAGATTAGAGATAAGAGAGGAGTGGAGAATTTTGTAGCTGACCACATTAGTAGGATTTCCCCACCATTGGACCATCATGTTGACTCACCCCTACCCATTGGAGAATTCTTCCCTCATGAGAACCTTTTTGATGTTGTGGACCTTACCCCCTGGTATGCGGACATTGTGAATTTTCTAGCAACATATAGGGTCCCCACTGATTTTAGCACTTCACAATCCCAGAGACTTAAAAATGATTCTCGATGGTACATTTGGGATGACCCATACTTGTGGAGAATTTGTAGTGACCAGGTTGTTCGTAGGTGTGTCCCTGACCATGAGTTCACCTCTGTTTTGACCTTCTACCACACCTTGGCATGTGGGGGCCACTTTGGCTCTCAACGTACAGCTCGAAAGGTCCTTGACTCAGGATTATATTGGACAACATTGTATATAGATGCCCATAGGTTTTGTAAATCATGTACTCGATGTCAATTAACAGGGAATATCTCTAAGGGGAATGAAATGCCCCAACAACCCATGTTATTCTGTGAAATCTTTGATGCATGGGGCATTGACTTCATGGGGCCTTTTCCAAATTCATTTGGCTTTGTGTGCATCTTATTGGCTGTTGACTATGTATCTAAATGGGTGGAAGCAAAGGCCACCAGGACCGATGACTCTCGAGTGGTTGTTGATTTTGTGAGGTCCCAGATTTTCAGTAGGTTTGGTCTACCAATATTCATCATTAGTGATCAGGGTTCACATTTTTGCAATCGTAACATGAAAAAATTGCTTCGTAAGTATGGGGTTGTTCATAAATTCTCCACTTCATATCATCCCCAAACTAACGGACAAGCAGAAATTTCAAATCGGGAAGTTAAACGAATCTTGGAGAAAACGGTACAACCCAATAAGAAAGATTGGAGTTTGCGCTTGGATGATGCACTTTGGGTGTACCGTACTGCTTTTAAAACACCGATCGGAATGTCACCATATAGGATTTTGTTTAGAAAAGCTTGTCACCTCACGGTGGAGGTAGAACACCTTGCATATTGGGCTGTTAAACAATGTAATATGAACCTTTCAGATGCAGGTGAGAAAAGAAAGCTGCAGATTCAAGAGTTGGAAGAAATTCGACGTGATGAATATGACAACTCCCGAATCTATAAAGAGAAGACAAAGTCTATTCATGATAGCATGATTCACCAGCGGAAGTTCCATATTGGTGAGAAGGTCCTCATGTACAATTCCAGGCTTAAGCTCCACCCAGTTAAGCTTTTTTCCTGATGGCTCGGTCCTTATACTGTTACTAATGTTTACCCTTTTGGTGAAATACAGGTTTTGAATGAGCAGAGTGGACGAAGTCTTACCGTCAATGGGCAGCAACTTAAACACTTCTATGAGGATTTTCCAAAGAATCTGGTGGAGGAAATCCACCTTCTCGACGCATCATACCAATAAAACACACCAGGTTTTATCCTTCCTTCTCACATTTTCAATTATTTCAGTGAGGACACTGCACATTCTAGGTGTGGGGGGTGGATACATTCTTGGGTTAGTTAGGATTTTTCATCATTTTCTCCTTTTGTTTTCTCTTTTTGGCCTTCTTTATGGTATTTTTATTTTTCCCCATCAATAATTTCGAAATTCCATGATGTGGAAACCATAAAGTGGGGAAAATAAAAATACCATAACGAAGGATAAAAATAATTTGTGTATGAGTTTACCATTAAGGAGTTATTTTTAGTGAATTGGTTTTCTATCAATGATATAAATGGTTGTATCTATGTGAAACCTTTGAGATGATTGATGCCCTTTTTGTGAGTAGTTTTTTGGAAAACTGTGTCACTAATATCTCCACAAATTTTTGCACCAAACCACAAAGTGTGATTATTTCTTACTTAATATAAGGTGAATATATGTTGGGTTAATATTTTTCAGCTTTAAATGATATTTCCATACGTTCGTTCCTTATCTGATCTGTTTCATTACTGTACCAGATTGACCTATGCGTGTTTACCTAATGTCCGACTGTTGTACGCCCTCAAAAAAAATTGTTGTGTCTTGGGCAGGTCAAAAACCACTGCTCATCAACCTTTGATCTTGTTATAACTATTTCAATTAGTGTCGTGAGGAGATCAAACAAGGGTTGAGAGATGAGTGTGAGATTTGTTCCAATTGCAACTTCAAAAAAAATATAATAAATGAGGGGAGTGATGAAATGTGAAACATATGGGGATATATAGGTCGGGAGCTTATGGTTTGACTTCTGGGAATGCTTAAATGAGTGGGTCTTGAAATATGATTGCAAATGATGTAGGACAGGTTCGGTGACAAAATCATTTAAGCTGAAAAATGTTAAAATAACATATATTTATTGGATAGCAAGTGGAAAGAATAGCATGGAATGGTTTTCACACACACACATGGAGATTTAGTGTCATGGTTTACTTCTGAATTCCTTTCTCAATTGGGTATCATGAATCTTTTTGAATTTCGCTATGATATGATTTATGAGACATCTTTTTCTATTTTCACTAGGAAGAACTCCTTGGTGTGGTTCGTGCATTGATCACTTTACTTTAAATAAAATTTCATCAAATGATAAATCTTCAGGATGTTGGAAATATATATATATGAATCATTGTATTTTGATATGTGACTTTACCTAGGAGTGCAAATGTTTAGGTGTGGGGGTGTGATCGTACCACGATTCACTGTTTTATTCCACCCTTACACCGTAGTTTTAAACTAGTTTTGTAATGAATATTCCAAATATAATAATAAATTTGACGTAATGTTTGAATAAATTAATTAATGTTAATAAATATTATAATGGGAAATGTTACTTGTTTTTATTGTTTCAATGTAGGTGGAGGTGATTTGGAGGGCCTTTGATGAAGTGGAAGAAAAATGGGCCAAAATTGCATGGATCCATGGACATCTATCCACTGTTTTGCATATTACATGAAATCCGTGCATCCAAATGGGCTAAAATTTTGTGGGCCTGTCCAAAATTTAATAGGATACATTTTATATTAAGGAACCCAATGCTGATTCGGCTTATATGGGGCCCATCCGAACTGATCTGTCCAAGCCACCGAATTTGGACCAAGTCAAATGCGGTGTTCTGTATTTTATCAATATCTTGAGATTTATTTGTCCAAATGGTTCCAAACTTTCGGTGGAGATAGTCAAGAGGTAGGGCTAAAACTTTTATATTTTCTCCAAAGCGATATAAGAATGTATGAAGGCCGAAACGTGTGGTACAAGTGGATTGAAGAAATCTATGTGCCTAAAACCACCTTCCATTTTTTCTATAAAATGGAACCTTGGGCTCCCCATTTGCAAGTTCGGCCAAGAGGCAACGTGCTGCCATTTTTTAGTCCCCAAAGATTCTTCTCAACATCCCTATCAGTTCTGGAGGCTATGGGAAGTTCTACCCCAATATCTTTCTCTTCCTCCTCTCTCATGGGTTTCTAAACCCCTTGTGATCACCCGGGGAGGAACGTGATGTACATCCCGAGCTTCATGTTTGTAATATTTGAATGATATTTTAAATTCCAGGTTGTTGTGTTGTTTTTAATCATCCTCTATTATTATTTTATTGAGTTATGTACTGGTATGTCATGCTCAACTCATATGATCATGTTTGGGGGTACCCATTCATGTGATGTTTCACACACCGTTCACCACTTTCTTTCCCCCTTTCAATTGCGGTGTTTGTGTGGTTTATATTGGTCAATTGAACTCACACAAGCACTGTCAAGGCCATGTAAATTTATTTCATGGTATCACAATGAAATAACATGCAAACCTGGAGAGCACATAAAATTCTTCATGTGTTTCCTTGGTGAGTTTCGGTTATGATGTCGAACACAAATCACCCAATCATCGGCGGTGTCCGGTGAATCGTTATGTGTTTTCGACTAAACCCTAGGAGGTATCCTAGTACAAACTCAGTAACATTCTGGTTATAGGTGTTACAAACCTGGGATTAAAAGATCATAACCCCATCCCTTGAAGCGATGAAGGATGAGCATCATGAGACTTCCCCGGGTTGATCACGCTTAATCAATCTTGTTCATTTCTACTTTGTTTTATTGCTTTCATTTTATATTTTCATCATTAATCATAAAACCCCCAAGTTTCACAAAACCTAATTCACCTTCTACTTTCATAATCAGAACCCTCTTTTTAAATTAATGATCTAAGGCTCTGTCGAGAGACGACCTAGGGTTGCTGTTATACTGCATAAATTCTAGTCAAAATTAAACAACTAATTTGACGCGCTCGACAACGAGATCAGTTCCCACCTTAATATACATTCTGGGTCATATTTCAAATTACCCATAAATTGGTCTAATAAAGAAGAATTGATCACTAATAGGCACATGTCATTGATCATTGTTCATCAAAATCATTCATCCTCCTAACGCTCAACAAGCTCATTAGGCACCACACTTCCTTAGAAGGTCATTCACCAAGATCTTAAACTACTTTCATATTATGGATAAGATAATATTAAATGATGTTACCCTTACTTTGTGTATAGGGAAACTCGATGTCGAATGTCTACCATCTAACTTCTTAGTGAAAAAATAGTTACTCCCCATAGTGATGTGCTTGGCCTAGTAAGACTGTTCTTTTTCAAGTCCTTGATATGTAATTTATGATCCTTCAAATAATTTAGTTCCATATGACAAGGGGATATCATAATGGGCTATGCACTTGGCATGATTTATTTCTTGAATTCAACTCCCCTATTCAGGGGAAGACCTTTGAAGTAATTTGGGAATATCTCCTTATAGATATCCATAATGAGAGGAAAATATAAGGAGGATACCTTTGATCCTGCTAAAAGTTCCAATCCTATAATCTATTTCGTAATCATCTAAAGAAATATCATATCTAGATCCACTCTACCTGCTCCAAACTCCCACTCATGGGTAATCATGAAATTCTCTCCTAGGGTGATGTAAATGATACCCATATCCAGTAGAAATCAATGTCGGCTCTATAAATTATCATCTAAACCATGCTAAGAATCAAATTGAATCTTATAATCTACAGAATCAAGAATTACCACAGATGTAAACAACAAAAAGCTTTGGGAACCACTAAATATGGTTTACTTTCTTATCCATTGGTGTATCAGGGGAAATAAACTTAGAATATAACTTGAATGGTAAGTCAATTTCAGTAAAAAAAATTATATATAAACAAATGGTAAGCACCAGTATCTAATAAAGTATTAGAAAATGTAGAAGTGATCGATTCCATACCTATAACTGTAGATAATCCCTCTCTGCCATTTGTTGGAACTAGATCCAAGAATACACTCAACCTGCATCAGCTCCTCAACCCTAACTATAAGTTTCATGACTTTCCTGATTTTTCATTGTTTGAGCCCGCTTCTGAGGACCCCTTCCAGATGCTTGGTTCATAGATGAAACTTTTCTAACACCCCTATAGAAACCTAACCTTGGATCTCTAGAGAAAAACTTCTCAGGATACCCCTTCTTTCCACAATGTTGATACTTTTATGATGTGTTATACAAAACCTTTGATAATATACAACCTTCCCATAGTTTAAGCTCTATAGAACTCCTCCCAATGGTTATAAAGAAGTCATACTCTACTAAACTAGCTTACCACTACCCCACTACACATCTCTGGTCTTTCTCTTCCTACTACCAGAAGATACACTCACCACTATAGTAGGAGGTCCACACACATGAGTATAGAAGGGTAGAAGGAAACCAACTGCCCAACCCTCCTCTAGGACCTTATCAAAAGTCAAGGTCTTTTATAGATATTTCAAGTGTTTTTTTAGTTAAAAACTTCTACCATGTTGTCTAAAATTTGGATGAACAATTTTCTCAAACTTCCTTGACTTTTGTTCTACGTTTTTGGACAAGAGAGTAGCAAAATGAATTATTTTGGTTAAATGAGATGTGTATATAGATACTGAATTGGATCTGTATATAATGTTCATGAATTCTTGGGAAACTTATAGCTTATATGTGTCAAGAATGAATCCCCTGAAGAAAAGGTTCATGAAGGCCTCCCATAAAAGACCATCACATCTACCTGCTTGGCCAATGACACTCCACTATCACTTGGTAGGTCCCTAAAGAATAAATGATGTTGGATTGATCCATACATCCTATTGTGTCTCAAACAAGTCAAATATTTACTCAATGATGTCTAAATAGACCTCAACATATTGAGGTTATATAGTGACTTGAAAGGCTGGCGGATATTGGGGCTAGAAGTCATGGTTATAGTTAACCATGGTTATATGTACTCCTCCTCTATGGGAAGGTACAACCTGAAAGACTTCAGTATAGAGGGGATCCAATTCAATAACCACTTTAGAATGTGTAAGATCAAACTCAGTTTCATCCTTCTACATAGACTATGCCGGAACTAGCTTGTTATCCCCCGAAGTAGCATTTAGACGTCTATCAGATGACTTTTTTTGTGAAATTCCAAATGAACATTTAAACACCTGAAGCCATTATGAAAAATCCTAATCTATCTATGGGATAACAAAAATGTTCTCCTATTAGGATACCCATAACCCATGGTATATACCTCCTAGAACTATACATGGTTCACTGAACCTGCACATTTGTCACAATCATATATATAAAAATCATAATAGTATGTTTAGGTTCAACTAATTAATTAAAAAACTAGATATATCACATCTATAGAGAAAATAGATATATGACTTAGTAAATAATAGAAGTCTACCCTAAATAGATAACACAATCAGGATATTAAATTAAAGAAATACTAGGTAGTACAGAATAGGTATATATATGACATGTGATCCTTAATGACTACTCTTGATGCATGAATGCACTATAAACCCATAAAACTGTAATAGGAATCCCATATATGGTAACTTAGAGGTCTGTTACACATTTTCTAGCAAGACAGATAGAGACTCCCCTACCCTAGTTCCACATAGCCTATTTCCTTTCTACCATGTCCCAAGATAACCGAACAAAAGAAAGGAAACTTAGGCTCTGATAACATTTTGTAAAATCTTGACCATAACTAGAAGGTCTGATCCGAAAATCCACAAGACCTCATGTGAACCTCCCTGTACACAAGAGGCTACTGACTAGTAGTGAGGGTATGAATGCCTTCAGTGGGGATACTATACCCTTGGTAATCATAGACATAAAATAAGAATGAAAATAAAAATAAAAATGAAATATCAATAGGAAGACTAATTATCATAATGTAATAAAAATGAAACTAGGTTATAAAAATAAATAACTAGGATCCCAAAGTGGAAACACAAACCAGTGTATACAAGGTACAAGTAGATAAATAAGAAAATAATACAGAAACCTTATAGAATATTTCTTGGTACCACTACCAACCCCACACTACACTGATCAGACATATGTTATGGGCCCATTTACCTTACATGGATCTTTAATCATGAATTATGCATGTGCATTGAGATTCTAGTGGAGGGTGTGAGTAATAAAACCAAGTAGGACACCACCAATGCATCCTTATCATGTGTTCATGAGTATAAGAGCTGAATTCCATGATATAATAAATGAAAATAAATTATAAACAATCATATATTGATCACTCATGTTCTAACCAATCCACCACAGGCCCTATCAATACTTTCCACTTATTCGTACTAGAAGGATAATCAGAAAGTTGTCCAAAGTGACCAAGAGCTATCCACAAGGCTGGTGAACATTTCTCTCAGCAATTTCAAGGCATCGAGTTGGATCATGACATATGGTCCTTACATCCCACCTCCATCATAGGTCCAGCCTCAAGGACATTGTATACTGTTGATGACTTGGGTTAGGCCATAATATTTTCGTACACCCAATGTCACTTCCACGAGTTTGGCCTCGAGGTCGTCATGCCCCTCCCTTGTGTTCATCCCCATCGTTGCATGTTGTTTTCACTCCCCTTCTAAGGTGTAGTTATATCACAATGGTTCACCTATTCCATGTACCAAGAACAATAGTTCCAATGGCCTAGTAATTATATATAACAAGATAGAGCATAAAAAGGAATAACATAGCAAGAAATCAGGAGAATTGGTAGCAACATACAAGTAGTTATGATCAAAATCAGACATGGATAAAAAGATAAAAAATCATACTCATGGAATTAAATAATATATACGGGTATCATGAGCTACACATGCACACACAAGCGATCACTATCATGCATTGCCAAACAAGCTATGCCAAAACAAGAATCATGTTAAAGAAACAAGTGTATATAGGGGACCTAAATGGTAATGAACTTCTTGCCTCATGATCATTGATTAAGTAATCAAACATTAATCAAAGGATAGAAGTTTGAATAACATTATGGACCCACAGAAAACTTTTTCACATATCAAGGATGTCAATATAAAATTTTGGTTCATTAAAAATGAGGTTTAGGAAAGAGATGCAAGAAGATTCCTTGCCAATGAGGGTAGTTTTAGAATCACATACCTCATTGTAGAGACCCGAATCTTGACGTACATATACATTACATTACTTTTGTGGAATACTTAGTACATAACAAAAACATACACACAAGGACTGTAATAGTTTAGTGTCTTTGGAAACTTGGAATGTAATCTTCTAATCGTGGTGAAAGATCTTCAACATCTCCCATAAAGATCTTCCCATTTTTGTTTCCTTACCTAAAATCTTTCTTTTAATCCTGGGGGAAAAGAAAACATAAAAAGGGTGAGCTCAAATGCTCAGTAAGGGTAAGCATGGATAAAATAAAACATACCATATACATTTGAACTTAAAAAAAAACATGAACATTAAAAATCTTGAGCAACGACATAAAACATGGAAGTACATAAGGCATAGATCATAATGGAATATAAATCACGATAAAATAGCATGGTAATAAAACATGTAATTGTGGAAACCATTAAGAACATGATATGATTTCCATAGTATCCAAGGCATTGCTGCCAAGACCATCTTAGTGGACAAAGTCCCTTTCTGAATCGAGTTTACTCCTCGTTTCAGTCCTGTTTTACTGAACCGGTTTAACCTACCGTTCCATCCATGTCTATCTCATGAGATATAAATATTTACCCAATGCATTGGAGGGAGATATAGGTCTCACCCATCTCATAATGAAATCATTCTTACTTGTGCCACAACATAAACATAAATCATTCATCATAACCCAAAGAATAAAATGGGTTTCATAAATATCATTCCATCATCACATAATCCATATAAAAGAAATGGATATAATTTCATAATAAGAAAAGTGAAACCATGTAAATCATAGAGACATTATACTTGAAACATACACATATTAAATAAAGTCATCTTAGATGGAAAAATGGTTTTGATAAAACACTTGAAATGAATTCTTGAGGGAAATATCCTTTCTTCTTCAAAATTAATTTCTTTTCACAAAACATCATGCAATTTTAAAAGAAGGAGATTTTGTTGAAAATAGTCATGAAATCTTTTTGAGGAAGCTTCATGAAAATAAATCTTTATAAAACCATAAAAATCTGTTCGTGCCATATAAGTTAAAAAAACATTCTTCTCATACTTTTACCGGAAAAGTCAAAAAAGTACCTCGTAACGTAAACAAAAGAAAGATTCCTTATATACCATGTAGTAAAAGTCAAAATGGGTAAAAAGGAAATTAAACATACATGAAAACACTTTTATAAAACATGGACATGGATGATAGAAATAACCCCAGTAAATACTTACGTATAAGCAATCTCGGATAGAAAATAATTGAGATTGCAACATTATCCCTTACCTTAGGTCTGATTTGATTTGTAAGTGTCTGAACCTCCTGTATAATGATTTAAATAATGTTATTGACTTACGAAAGAATCATATTAATTGTTATGATATCATATATGGTTCACTTATGACTTTATATTACCCGTTCTTTTGTAAATTCCATGTTAAAGAGCGTTTTGGGTAAAATCGTTTCATTTGTCGTCCGTGTTTTGACTTGTAATTATTCATATGATTACTTAGATCATGATTACTTACATACAGAATGTAAAACATGATTTATATATAATATATATTCATAATATACATACATATAATAGATCGATAAATGGAAATAAATACACCGTTCATGGAGACGGTAGGTCGTACGTACGCATGAACGTTGTTTTTGTTTCCTCATTGAATTGAATGGAATTAATTGGATGACATAAATATATATATATATATATATAAATAAATCCAGTATCATTATTATGTCATATATTTCATTATTACTTATTATATATGCTTTATAATCATTTATGAATGGTTAATCATTGAGAATGAAGCTCATCGCGTCGTGGAGACGGTATTCCGTACGTACGCACGAGCGATGATATCGTTCCCATGATCGTGGAATTTTATTGGAGTGTATGTATACTATTACAGAATCAATATCACTTTATAATAATCATATATTGTTATTATTTACACCATTATTCCCATCCAAGTAAGGTGGCGGTGGAAAATAGATTACACCACAGCGTGGAGACGGTATTTCGTACGTACGCACGCGCGGTGATTTCTTTTTTCGTAGGATGGATAGATGGTGAAATAGGGTTGTTTCATACATATAATAACATATCAGTATATTATTGATACTGATGTTATTACTTCATAATGAAACAACGTAAGAAGAAGAAGTGGAAGAAGAAATAAAGTTGAAAGAATCGGTAACGGACATTACCTCTTCTTTGAAGCGCCTCTTTGAGACCTCCTCTTAGGGCACTAAAATTGGTCTTTGAAGAATAACAGGACCTCTAGGATGTTTATAGGGAAGTGGGGAAGTGAAATGGGCATGGGTTGTCCAAGCTTGAAGCCTCAAATTGGTGTGAGTAGGAGAGGGGGGAGGTGCCCTTTTATAAGGGAGGAGAGGGGCACCTTTGGAATTATTAAAAATATTAATTTATAATAAATCTAACCCCACTTAAAAACCTCCAAAAATTACTCATATCCGAATATTAGATGGGATAGGGTTGTAATAACATCATACAATTAAATTTAGACATGTTAGGAATTTATTTTAAACATTATCAACTTGATTTATCCTTATTTAATCAGTTTAATTTTATTTATGGTAATAACATTCTAAATTTTAAATTATAACAAAAAATTACATATTTGTTGTGAATTGTCCATAATTGGATACTTTACAACATTTTATACCATATAAATTTAAATTTATAATTTTTAAATATTTTTGTGATTTTTAAATAATTTTATAATATGTTATTTTTATAGAATAACAATAGTGTCAATTTTGACACTATTCATTTATTTGAATTTAAATAAAATATATACAGAAGATATGTTCGAAATAAAATCTTTAATAGATTCATAAAAGGTAATATGTATCTAGAAAATTAGTGGAGCACATTAAATAGTTCATATAATAGTTATTTTATTATTTTTAAAAACCATTTATTTGGTTTATCTCTTAATAAAATAATTACTACAACATTTTTGTATAATTATTTAATATACATATTTGTTGATTTAAAATTAAAAATAAAATCTTATGATGAAGATAAATCTATCTCCTTTCACAATAATACTTTTACTCGAATTTATCATCTTAAAATCACAATATTTAAATTGTTATATTTATTAAATTATGAAGGTGACAACTTTGGCATCATTTAAAATAAAATAATATAAGTGTCATAATTGCCTTAATAAGGATCCAAATGGTCAAAAATTTGGCCAGTGGATGATTAGGGTTTTTATATACACTAATAATAAGTTTTGTGCAGATTTTTGGGCCTTTTGATATGTATTACTATTTCAATAAAAACTATATTATTGATTTTTCACTAAATAAATAATTTCTGCATCATTAATGTATCACTATTAATGACAATTATTTAATCCCAAAAAATTCTAAATAAATTATCATGATGTAGATAATTTGATTAGATTTCTGGAGACTATTCATGTTCGAAGTTTTATGATGTTTATCACTAAATTAAAATTATTATACTTATAAGATTTAAGAGAGTGACATGTTGTCACTTTCTTTGATTTTAATAATAATTAAATTATTTTCAAGGTCAAAAGTCCATAAAATGAATCTAATACGACCCTTAGGTGATATGGGTATACTTTTATCCATCCAATAGAATTTTGACATGTGTTGGGGTAATTTTATAATATTATATTTACCCTTAATTACCCGATTTACCTTTAACTATGGTAAAACAAATTTACTGTAGTTACTATTCATAATTCCCAAAAATAAAAAGTAGCCTATTAACATAATTTGGACCCACTGATTCCAAATATGGAATCCATTTTTTTAAATTCAATACACAGAAGTTGCAGAAATTAAATTAAAATTAATCTCGTTGTCGAATGAAAACGAGTTTTTGTTTAAAACATTGCAAAAGATTGAATTGATTTAACCTACGAATTCAATGTAAAATCAATTCTAATGACATAAATTATATTAAATGGTAAAAATATATTCTATTTATACTTTAAAACCACTCAATATTACAATTTAACCATATAAATTATTACGATGAAAAAAGTTGTTTTTAATTAAAATATAGCGTGTTTTTACTATTCATTAAAATATGAAAGTTATCAGAAAAATATCAAAACTTTATCCAATGTAAATTTTTATATCCTGATTCAAAAGAAGAATTTTATTTTTTCAAATTGAACTTATAAATATGTCAGCAACTAGATTTAAAGTGGGTGCGCCATCAAAAGGCGGCAAAACTACATTTTTTGAAAAATACATATTTTACCCCAAAAAATTATTTTGTTCTTATACCATGTTCTAGAAAATGTTTAAGATGAATAATAATGTTATAAAATTCAAAATTTAGTTAATACTATTCATAACGGCTAGTTCATAATAATATTATAATAATATATCGTTGTTTAGTAAAACCCGGTATTGTGTACAACACACGCTATCGAGGAAGGTCACAATTGCGTGTAATGCAAGACAAGTCAGGGTTGCATGTTGTGCAAGACTCCTTTATTATTTCATATAAAAGAATCCAACCATATTTCATTTATACATTGAATATATATATATATATATACCCTCAATGTTGCATAGAATGACTATTATAAAACGAACTTGAAATTATGTGTAACACAATCTAAGAATAGTGTTGTGTATAATTAAAGCTAATACAGTGTGGCGTATAGCACAAGATAATCTTATTGTAGCATAAAACACATGACATCAAATAAATTAAAGAGAATACTTATCATAAAATATCGGGTTGTTACATTCTACCCCCCTTAAAATGAATTTCGCCCTCGAAATTCATCGGGGTTATAAATCGTTTACTATTCATAGAAACCCACATCGTAAAAAGGAATATTGAAACTTAATTTTAAAAACTAAAGTATGAAACGTAACGATTACCCAATGTAACTCATCACTAGGTTTCCACGTAGGAGAATATAGGTGAAAATATGGATATGGAAGAAAAATCTAACCATCAAGTTATGATGGAGAGTGGTGGAGAACATGGATATGAAAAATCCATCGATCACAAAGCCATAGATTTGTGATGATATAAGGTACCATCTGATTTATCGGATATAAGGGCACTAGGACAACATTTTTGGTTTTCAAGATCATTTCCCTAAAGTTGATGAAATTAGAATTAGAAGAAATACTTTCGTGATTTTGGTACAGTCTCACCATTGGTTGTTCTTTGGTCAATTTACACTTCATCTTTTAAAGAAATGAAGTTGAATTTGTCATTCATGAAGTTTTAGCAGATCATGTGATAGAATGATGGGTCATTCCATCTGTCTCAAAAAAAGGTTATAAAAGTTATCAAAAATATATAAGTCCATCTATAGTGAGATTAATCATATATGGTTCCTAAAATGGACTTATAATTCATATATCATACTGCTTAATATAATAAAACTAGTTTCTACTAAACAGGGACTTCCTGTAGGCCAGTGGTAGGCGATAAAGGCCAGTCTCACTTCGGTTGTGGGTTCGATTCCCACAGCCTTGTCTGACGCGATGGGATGTCGCCCGTCCTGCAGGTTGTCCTTTTTCTAAAACTACATTACTATAACATCCGATCAATAATATCGAAAAAAGTTCTATCCTTAAACAATACTAACTTATGTCCAACATAATTCATTCCAATCTTTAGGCTTATCTACAATACTTCGGTCCAAGCTCATAGTATAAAGAAAATGATTACTTAAAATATCATCAACCAAGCATGTGAATACCATCATTTATCCCCCATATATCTTGTTGGTCACATTCCAATCATGCGAATACCTTAATCATGTATTATATTGAAAAATGAATACCCATTAAACCTTAGTGAAAACATAAATGTTGTCAAAAGTTAACTCTTTCCACATACCAAAATCCAAAAATTCTATATACTCAAACCATGATATAACCTTCTCCTTATATCAGTCATGAGCTCATGAATACTATCAAACATTTAATTTTCTCCTTATCCCTTCATTATGCGCATATCATCTACTTTCCAAAAATATCTGAATAACCTTTCATGGTTACTGGTACCATTAATCATACATTTTTAAAACTTAAGGAAAGACAATAGTGTAGCAATCCTTAGATGTCTCTTTATTCCATAGTACCATGAGATTACTTATACAACATTACACTTGATAAACATGTAATCATTCCACTACCTTCTTAAACCATTGACCAAACTTCAACAATTCTTTCATCTTACATATCATTTGTAGTCTCTTCATCATCATCAACATAAATACTACCCATACGACCGTACTGATTCTCTTCATGAGACTTTCCCTTAGGGCATTGGTTTGCATAATGCCCATCCATTCAACATTTAAAACATTTAACCATTGTTGATGTTGTAGCAATACCATTATCCTCATCCATGGTGTTAACTGAACCTTTTCCTTTGCACTTATTGGCTTTTTGTCCTTCTTTTCCACACCTAAAGAATCTTCCAGTTCCCTTGAAACATTCTCCTTGATGCCTCTTCCCACATGATTTACATAGGGGAAATTGAAATTTCTTTCCTCTATGATCATCATGAAACTCCATCTTTCTCTTATTATCTGAGTCGGGAAACATACCAAAGTTGAGATTATTGATCATATTATGAGATTGCTGATTAGGCATAATAACGATGTTTGGACTTCCAAATCCCGTTTCATTTGGTTTCTCATGAATAATATCATTCCATTGTCCGTCATATCCTCTATTATCATGAATCTTCCCGTTTCCATCCATTTTCTAAAACCCAAAAAGAATAGTGTGAGAGGCAAAAATCATGCTAGGGAAAATAACATAGTAAAGGGGAAACACCCTGAATATCTAACATCTTAGGTTAAATTCTAAGATCGTTACCATAGTTCTAGGACTATATTCTATACGTATACTTATCCTTAGGGACATCCCTAGACATACCTTAGAAATATCTCTAGGGATCTCACTAACGTTTTCGCATCCTAGTTTCCAAAGGTTGACTAAACCTTTCCTCTGATACCAACTGTAGAGAACCGAATATTGATGTACATAGACATTACATTACTTTTGTGGAATACTTAGTACATAACAAAAATAGACACAAAAGGACCGTAATAGTTTAGTGTCTTTGGAAACTTGGAATGTAATCTTCTAATCGTGGTGAAAGATCTGCAACATCTCCCATAAAGATCTTACCATTTTTGTTTCCTTACCTAAAATATTTCTTTTAATCCTGGGGGAAAAGAAAACATAAAAAGGGTGAGCTCAAATTCTCAGTAAGGGTAAGCATGGATAAAATAAAACATACCATATATATATGAACTTAAAAAAAACATGAACATTAAAAATATTGAGCAACGACATAAAACATGAAAGTACATAAGGTATAGATCATAATGGAACATAAATCATGATAAAATAGCATGGGAATAAAACATGTAATTTTGGAAACCATTAAGCACATGATATGATTTCCATAGTAGCCAAGGCATTGCTGCCAAGACCATCTTAGTGGACAAAGTTCCTTTTCTGAATCGAGTTCACTCCTCATTTCAGTCCTGTTTTACTGAACCGATTTAACCTGCCGTTCTAGCCATGTCTATCTCATGAGATATAAATCTTTACCCAATGCATTGGAGGGAGATATAAGTTCAACCCATCTCATAATAAAATCATTCTTACTTGTGCCACAACATAAACATAAATCATTCATCATAACCCAAAGAATAAAATGGGTTTCATAAATATCATTCCATCATCACATAATCCATATAAAAGAAATGGATATAATTTCATAATAAGAAAAGTGAAACCATGTAAATCATAGAGACATTATACTTGAAACATACACATATGAAATAAAGTTATATTAGATGGAAAAATGGTTTTGATAAAACACTTGAAATTAATTCTTGAGGGAAATATCCTTTCTTCTTCAAAATTAATTTCTTTTCACAAAACATCATGAAATTTTAAAAGAAGGAGATTTTGTTGAAAATATTCATGAAATATTTTTGAGGAAGCTTCATGAAAATAATTCTTTATAAAACCGTAAAAATCTGCCCATGCCATATAAGTTAAAAAAACATTCTTCTCGTGCTTTTGCCGGAAAAGTCAAAAAAGTACCTCGTAACGTAAACAAAAGAAGGATTCCTTACATAACATGTAGTAAGAGTAAAAAATGGGTAAAAAGGTCATTAAACATACATAAAAACACTTTTATAAAACATGGACATGGATGATAGAAATAACCCCAGTAAATACTTACGTATAAGCAATCTTGGATAGAAAATAATTGAGATTGCAACATTATCCCTTACCTTAGGTCTGATTTGCTTCGTAAGTGTTCGAACCTCCTGTATAATGATTTAAATAATGTTATTGACTTATTACAGAATCATATTAATTGTTATGATATCATATATGGTTCACTTATGACTTTATATTACCCGTTCTTTTGTAAATTCCATGTTAAAGAGCGTTTTGGGTAAAATCGTTTCATTTGTCGTCCGTGTTTTGACTTGTAATTATTCATATGATTACTTAGATCATGATTACTTACATCCAGAATGTAAAACATGATTTATATATAATATATATTCAGAATATACATATATATAATAGATCGATAAATGGAAATAAATACACCGTTCATGGAGACGGTAGGCCGTACGTACGCATGAACGTTGTTTTCGTTTCCTCATTGAATTGAATGGAATTAATTGGATGACATAAATATATATATATATATAAATAAATCCAGTATCATTATTATGTCATATATTTCATGATTACTTATTATATATACTTTATAATCATTTATGAATGGTTAATCATTGAGAATGAATCTCATCGCGTCGTGGAGACGGTATTCCGTACGTACGCACGAGCGATGATATCGTTCCCATGATCGTGGAATTTTATTGGAGTGTATGTATACTATTACAGAATCAATATCACTTTATAATAATCATATATTGTTATTATTTACACCATTATGCCCATCCAAGTAAGGTGGCGGTGGAAAATAGATTACACCACGGCGTGGAGACGGTATTTCGTACGTACGCACGTGCGGTGATTTCTTTTTCTGTAGGATGGATAGATGGTGAAATAGGGTTGTTTCATACATATAATAACATATAAGTATATTAGTGATACTGATTTTATTAATTCATAATGAAACAACCTAAGAAGAATAAGTGGAAGAAGAAATAAAGCTGAAAGAATCGGTAACGGACATTACCTCTTCTTTGAAGCGCCTCTTTGAGACCTCCTCTTAGGGAACTAAAATTGGTCTTTGAAGAAGACCAGGACCTCTAGGATGTTTATAGGGAAGTGGGGAAGTGAAATGGGTAGTGTTTGGCCGAGCTTGAAGGCTAAAATTGGTGTGAGGAGGAGAGGGAGGAGGTTCCCTTTTATAAGGGAGGAGAGGGGCACCTTTGGAATTCTTAAAAATATTAATTTATAATAAATCTAAACCCACTTAAAAACCTCCAAAAATGACTCATATTCGAAAATTATATGAGATAGGGTTGTAATCTCATCAACCAATCAAATTTATACATGTTAGGAATTTATTTTAAACATTATCAACTTGATTTATCCTTATTTGATCAGTTTAATTTTATTTATGGTAATAAAATTCTAAATTTTAAATTATAACAAACAATTACTTATTTGTTGTGAATTGTCCATAATTTGATATTTTACAAAATTTTCTACCTTATAAATTTAAATTTATAATTTTTTAATATTTTTGTGATTTTTAAACAATTTTATAATATGTTATTTTTATAAAATAACAATAGTGTCAATTTTGACACTATTCATTCATTTGAATTTAAATAAAATATATACAGAAGATATGTTCGAACTAAAATCTTTAATAGATTCATAAAAGGTCATATGTATCTAGAAAATTAGTGGATCACATTAAATAGTTCATATAATAGTTATTTTATTATTTTTAAAAACCATTTATTTGGTTTATCTCTTAATAAAATAATTACTACAACCTTTTTGTATAATTATTTAATATACTTATTTGTTGCATAAAAATTAAAAATAAAATCCTATGATGAATATAAATATATTACCTTTCACAATAATACTTTTACTCGAATTTATCATCTTAAAATCACAATATTTAAATTGTTATATTTATTAAATTATGAAGGTGACAACTTTGACATCAATTAAAATAAAATAATATAAGTGTCATAATTGCCTTAATAAGGATCCAAATGGTCAACAATTCATCCAGTGGATGATTAGGGTTTATATATACACTAATAATAAGTTTTGTGCAGATTTTTGGGCCTTTTGATATGTATTACTATTTCAATAAAAACTATATTATTGATTTTTCACTAAATAAATAATTTCTGCATCATTAATGTATCACTGTTAATGACAATTATTTAATCCCAAAAAATTCTAAATAAATTATCATGATGTAGATAATTTTATTTTCTTTCTGGAGACTATTCATGTTCGAAGTTTTATGATGTTTATCACTAAATTAAAATTATTATACTTATAAGATTTAAGAGAGTGACATGTTGTCACTTTCTTTGATTTTAATAATAATTAAATTATTTTCATGGTCAAAAGTCCAGAAAATGAATCTAATCTGACCCTTAGGTGATATGGGTATACTTTTAGCCATCCAATAGAATTTTGACAAATGTTAGGGTAATTTTATAATATTATATTTACCCTTAATTACCCGATTTACCTTTAACTATGGTAAATAAAATTTATCGTAGTTACTATTCATAATTCCCAAAAATAAAAAGTAGCCTATTAACATAATTTGGACCCACTGATTCCAAATATGGAATCCATTTTTTTAAATTCAATACACAGAAGTTGCAGAAATTAAATTAAAATTAATCTCGTTGTCGAATGAAAACGAGTTTTTGTTTAAAACATTGCAAAAGATTGAATTGATTTAACCTACGAATTCAATGTAAAATCAATGGTAATGACATAAATTATATTAAATGGTAAAAATATATTCTATTTATACTTTAAAACCACTCAATATTATAATTTAACCATATAAATTATTACGATGAAAAAAGTTGTTTTTAATTAAAATATAGCGTGTTTTTACTATTCATTAAAATATGAAAGTTATCAGAAAAATATCAAAACTTTATCCAATGTAAATTTTTATATTCTGATTCAAAAAAAGAATTTTATTTTGTCAAATTGAACTTATAAACATGTCAACAACTAGATTTAAAGTGGGTGCGCCATCAAAAGGCGGCAAAACTGCATTTTTTGAAAAATACATATTTTACCCGAAAAATTTATTTTGTTCTTATACCATGTTCTAGAAAATGTTTAAGATGAATAATAATATTATAAAATTCAAAATTTAGTTAATACTATTCATAACGGCTAGTTCATAATAATATTATAATAATATATCGTTGTTTAGTAAAACCCGGTATTGCGTACAACACATGCTATCGAGGAAGGTCGTGATTGCGTGTAATGCAAGACAAGTCAGGGTTGCGTGTTGTGCAAGACTCCTTTATTATTTCGTATAACAGAATCCAACCATATTTCATTTATACATTGAATATATATATATATACCCTCAATGTTGCGTAGAATGACTATTATAAAATAAACTTGAAATTATGTGTAACACAATCTAAGAATAGTGTTGTGTATACTTCAAGCTAATACAATGTGGCGTATAACACAAGATAATCTTGTTGTAGCATAAAACACATGACATCAAATAAATTAAAGAGAATACTTATCATAAAATATCGGGTTGTTACACTCATGATGTCTATCATCGAAACTGATTTAGAGATATATTGAAGAATTGGATTCTAATTCACCAGGTCATGAATTTATAATTAAATCATTAAAAGAACCTCAGATATAGTCAATGAAAATTGATCTACCTTTAATTTGTCATCATAATAGATATACAAGATGATATTCAAGAATAATAAGGTTTCAAGATGACCGGTTTCTGATATCTTACCCAGAAACATCCACCGTTCTTGTGAGATACAACTCTGGTCAAAGGTATGTCATTGAAATGTCAAAGCCACCATCAATCTACCAAAGGATCACCAATATCACATGTGATCTTGAAGGAGAACAATGATATTTCAAAGGGATCATTATTCTATAATCAATATAGCATCAAGACAAGGTCTAAGAAGAATATCTACAATCAAATACTTGTAAGATGACTGTAGTTGAATGTATATCTAGATCCGATCAAGTGACATCATGAACTCACTAGATTTGTCACTGATCCAAGAAGGATAGAAGAAATTCTCATAAGATCCACATTGAAATCATAGATCCATCATATATCCATGGACATCTCTCAAGGAAAAAAAGGGATTTGGTGAAGATCTAAATAGAACATACTGATCTAGCATCATCGAATTGATCTAGTATTTAAAGGCCAAGGATAGATGAATGGAAGAGCTCAAGACTCAAGGGAGAGTCTATTAGGTTCAAAATACGGTTGTTGGTGTTAGATTTGGGTATTAATTAAAAAGGAAAACACATGGAATAAAAAATCCATCAGGTGAATTTAATACAAAATCAGTCAGGGTCCACTAACCAGTCTATTGGACAATGGTGTTTGTAGTTTTCTATGGACCACTATAACTCCATCGGATGGACAATGGACTCAAACTAGATAGTCAGTGGCTGTTTATAGCCACAACTCATCCTTACCTCATTTCACCTCTCCAACTTTTAATTGTTGGACCCCTTTCACATAAAAACCAACCTCTAAAGCAACCACAACATAGATGAACCAAAATAGAAATGGATAATTTAATAGACATAAAAAATCTTATACCATGAATTAAACGAGGATTTTACAAAGATATTCAGATACTTAGGGTAATGAAGGGCATAAGGAGATTATTTCCCTTTTATCAAGAGGGTTCAAAAAGGGAAATTTTAAAGAGAAATGAAAACATTTACTAAAATGATGTAATTTTGATGGAATTAGACACTTTTCCAGAGATTGTCCAAAGAAAAGGACTGTTAAATCTGAATCTGATGAGGAAGATGAGAAGCACCGAAAATAGGAAAACGATAAGAAGAATAAAAAATATTATAGTAGCAGGAAAGAGGATTTGTTAAGAAATCATGAGAAATCCTATTCAACTTTAGGTAGCACTTTAGATGATGAGGTTAATTCGTTTGCTAAAGTTGAAATAAGGGTTTAATTCATCAAGTAGTGATTATGATGGAGAAGAAGGGACATACATGGAATGGTAATTTACATGTAAGTTAGAAGCCTATATTATTGAAATTACAAAGCTCATAAAAGAAAAGAACAAATTACTAAAATAGAAAAATAAGGATGCTAAAGAAAATGAAGAGCTAACCAAGAAAGAAGCAACCTATGGTGATGAAATTAGAAAAAACGGGATGAAAGTGGCTGAGCATAAAAATATTGCATGTGATATTGAAGAAAATATAGTTCTAAGGGAATAATAACTGGAGGAGACACAATCTATCACTACTGGAAATGCTGTTTTTCCCAACGGGAGTTTACCAACGGTTTGCTAAAACCGTTGGGTTTGAAGGATCAAGGAAGCCTTTCCCAACGGTTCATTGAAACCGTTGGGAAAAGCCACCCCTTTGCCAACGGTTTGAAGAAACCGTTGGTAAAGGGGTGTGTTAATCACCTTTTGCCAACGGTTCTTTTGAACCGTTGGGAAAGGGTTCCTTAGCATCTCTTTCCCAACGGTTCTTTAAAACCGTTGGGAATTATTTCCCCCAAATCCAGCTCTCCCCCATTCGCACAGAACCTAATTTCATCCGCTCCACTGCTCTCATCTCGCGAAATCCCCTATCCGAAGAGGTGAAAACCATCTGAAATCAGGTATCTTTTCATTTATACACATATAATTCCTTATTTTTATTGTTATTGCTTTAGTATTTTAGTTTTAAGTTATCAATCCACCACCAGCTCTCTGCTGCTCTCCAAATCCCCCATCCGAATAGGTGAAAACCCATTTGAATCATCTCAAATCAAGTAATTTTTTCTTTATACACATATGGTACCTTGTTTTTATTGTTATTGATCTAATATTTTAGTTTTAAGTTTGGATTTTGATGTGATTTCACCGTGTAAAATAGGGAAATGAATAAATATTTTGTTAATTAATTAGTTTCCCCTAGAATATCAGTTGTGTTATAATGTCCATGCTAAATAAAGGGGTAATGTAATAAAAGACCTTGAATAAATAATTTGTGGAAGTTGGGGTATGTTGCCTCTATGAGAGGTTTTTTGTTGTGTTTCATTGTATGTTGTAGGCTGTTTTATGGGGATTGAGGTGACCAGTTGGGCTTTGTGATATGTGGGGTTGTAATGTGATGGTTAGTGGGCATGGATGTGTCATATGAAGTTGTATGATAGTGATGATGTGTGGTGGTGTTGTGTCGTGTGGAGGTGTTGTGTGATGAAGTTGTGGTGTATAATGTGGTGAGGTGGTTTTGGTTGTGCGGTGGTTTGTGATGTGCAATATTTTTATTGTGATATGTGGTTGTTTTGGTGAGATGGTTGGTCGATGTAACATGGTGTCGATGGTTATTGTGAGATGGTGAGTTGTTGTGTGGTGGGGTTGTCCAGGGGGTGTGGGCTGTCCTGGGGGTCTGGGTGGGGTGTCCTGGTGGGGGAGGGGTGTGTGGGGTGTCCAGGGGGGTTGGTATGTTTAGGTGGTGGTGGTGGGGTTGCAGGGGAGGGGGGTGTGGGCTGTTTGGGAGGGTGGGCGGGGCTATCCCGGGGGGGGGGGGGGGGGGTACGGGGTGTCCAGGGGGGTACGGGGGTGGGCGGGCTGTCCACAAGGGTGGACGGGCTGTCCACGGGGGTGGTCGGGCTCTCAAGGAGGGGTGGGCGGGCTGTCCAGGGGGGGTGGGTGGGCTGGCCACAGGGGGTAGGGGTGTCCAGGGGGGTGGGCGGGCTATCCAAGGAGGTGGGGGGCTGTCCATAGGGAGAAGGGGTGTCGAGGGGGGTGGGTGGGCTGTCCACGGGGGTGGTTGGGTTGTCTAGGGGGTAGGGGTGTCCATAGGGGTGGGTGGGTTGTCCATGGGGGTGGGCGGGGCTGTCCTTGGAAGGTGGAGAGAGCTTCTGCCCAGGAGCCACCGGCTGGCCGGTGGGAAGGCCACCGGCTGGCCGGTGGTGAGACAGTAGGTCTCACTATTCCAAAGAGTTCCACCGGCTGGCCGGTGAGGAGGCCACCGGCTGGCCGGTGGTCTGGACAAAAGACATCCCATTCTGTCTGGGCCCACCGGTTGGCCGGTGGCCAGACACCGGCTGACCGGTGGCACCTGGCAGAGGGCAAGCCCTTCTGCCTTGTCCACCGGCTGGCCGATGGGCTGGATCCGGCTGGCCGGTGCCCTTACCGGCTGGCCGGTGGTCCTACACCGGCTGGCCGGTGGACTTGAAAAAAGTCCACTTTTCCTTTTTTTTGCCACTTCTTGCTCCTGAAATCATGCCTATTAACAAGAACACTTGAAACAACATTAGATCACTATGAGAGTGATTGTGATCATTAAAATCCAAGAGAGTGGGGTACAACATTCCCTACTCTTTCTTCAAAAGTGATTGACCATGTGTTTTTAGGCAAGATGCGATGTGATTGTCCATGTGTCTTCAGGTGAGATGTACTATGATTTCCCTAGTGTTTTTCGATGAGGTGTGATGTGACAAGGCAGAAGGCCTTGCCCTCTGCCAAGTGCCACCGGTCAGCCGGTGTATGGCCACCGGCCAACCGGTGGGCCCAGACAGAATGGATTACCTTCTGTCCAGACCACCGGCCAGCCGGTGCCTGACCACCGGCCAGCCGGTGGAACCCAGACAGAATATCATGCTTCTGTCCAGACCACCGGCCAGCCGGTGGCTCAGCACCGGTCAGCCGGTGGAGCCTACATCAACTACACTCACCTCCGACCCAACATCCATCAGTCATATGTGACATGTACGAGCCCACTCGGGCTCAATCCGAGTCGCGGTGTGGCCGGGATCAGTCTAAGTGGCTCTCTTTTGTTTAAAATGGACATCATTTTAAGTACATACGGAAAACCGACCAAACGCATTCGGTTTCCATTGAAACTTTAGGAGAACGATTCATGGGTCATATGTGAGGTGTACGAATCATCCCCGCCACAATCCGAGGCGCGGTGTGGTCAACACTGCTCTAACTGTGTCTGTTTTGTTTAAAATGGGTAGGATTATAAGTGAAAAGAACTGACATACGCAAAACCGACCAAACGCATTCGGTTTCCATTGAAACTTTAGGAGAACGATCCATGGGTCATATGTGACGTGTACCAATCATCCCCGTCTCAATCCGAGACGCGGTGTGGCCGACACCGCTCTAACTATGTCTCTTCTGTTTAAAATGGGCATGATTATAAGTGAAAAAGAACAACTGGCATACGCAAAACCGACCAAACGCATTCCGAATCTTTTGATAATTTATCACAACGATCCATGGGTCATATGTGACGTGTACGAGCCAACCCGGGTCAATCCGAGTCGCGGTGTGACCGGGATCAGTCTAAATGGCTCTCTTTTGTTTAAAATGTACACCATTTTAAGTACATACGGAAAACCGACCAAACGCATTCGGTTTCCATTGTAACTTTAGGAGAACGATTCATGGGTCCTATGTGACGTGTACGAATCATCCCGCCTCAATCCGACATGCGGTGCGGCTGACACCACTCAAAGTGTCCGTCTTTTGTTTCAAAAGGACGTCATTTTAAGTGAAAAATATCAACTGACATACGGAAGACCGACCAAACGCATTCGGATTCTATCGATACTTTAGCACAACGATCCATGGGTCATATGTGACGTGTACAAGTCAACCCCGTCTTAATCTGAGATGTGGTGTGGCCGACACCGCTCTAACTATGTCTCTTTTGTTTAAAATGGACATGATTATAAATGAAAAGAACAACTGGCATACGCAAAACCGACCAAACGCATTCGGAATCTTTTTATAATTTATCACAATGATCCATGGGTCATATGTGACATGTACGAGCCAACCCGGGATGAATCTCAGTCGCGGTGTGGTCGGGATGAGTCTAAGTGTCACTCTTTTGTTTAAAATGTACAACATTTTAGGTACATACGGAAAACCGACCAAACGCATTCGGTTTCCATTTAAACTTTAGGAGAACGATCCATGAGTCATATGTGACGTGTACGAATCAACCCCGCCTCAATTGGAGACGCGGTGTGGTCGGCACCACTCATAGTGTCTGTCTTTTGTTTCAAAAGGACGCCATTTTAAGTGAAAAACATCAACTGGCATACGGAAAACCGACCAAACGTATTAGGATTCTGTCGATACTTTAGCACAACGATCCATGAGTCAAATGTGACGTGTACGAGTTAACCCCGCCTCAATCTGAGGTGCGGTGTGGCCGGTATCACTTCAGGTGTATGTATTTTGTTTAAAATGGACATCATTTGAGGTAAAAATATATGGTATAGAAAAAACCGATCATATTATGAATTGAATTTCAGATTCCACGTATAATTGTCATCTAAATTTTAAATTGAATTCTATATGAATTATGTATGTTTATGAATTGTAATTTAATTATGGATTTGTATAGTTTCAGGATCCATTATATGTTAAATGTGTATGAATTTGTTCGTAATTGAATATGTATGTTTTATTTTATTACTGGTACAATAGTTGGATCGAAAATGAGGTGAAAATGAGGTGAAAATGAGGTGAAAATGAGGCCTGATGACCGGTGGTGCAAATTGCAGGGTGCTGCAATTTGCAGCATAGGGTATGCCAACGGTTTCAAACCGTTGGCATATAAGTTTCTAGCATGTCTTTTCCCAACGGTTCTAAACCGTTGGGAAAGACTTCACCAATTCCCAACGGTTTAAAACCGTTGGGAAATTGTTCCACATGGTATATCCCAACGGTTTGGAACCGTTGGGAAAATGTGTGGCATTTGAGTTTTCCCAACGGTTTGTGAGAACCGTTGGGAAAAACTAAATTTCTATGGGCTATTGCAACGGTTTCAAGTAAACCGTTGGGAAAACCTTTTCCCAACGGCTTACTTCCCAACGGTTCTCATAACCGTTGGGAAAACCTTTCCCAACGGTTTGAGGGGCTTTCCCAACGGTTCAGAACCGTTGGGATATAGTATATTTCCAGTAGTGTATATGTCTTACTATTCAAAATATTATGAACAGAATTATATAAGACTACTCAAAGGATACTTATATTATGTGAGATTCATCTTATGTTGGAAATATGAAGGGTTTTAATTGGGAAGAAATTTTTTAACCTAATATACATCCCATGATAAATATATCATCTCTAACTGTGAAGGTGAAAAAAAGGTACAACCTAGTTGGACCAATAAGAATCATGAGAGATGCCCTTCCTCAAACAAAAAAGGAAGATATGAAGATTGGAAGACCACTTCTATGTATGAAAAAGACTTACATTGAAGCAGTACATTAGCAATATAATGATGGACTCATCTGGGTGATAGATGGATCATTCGGCTCCCAATGAGAACGCGCCCTATGCACCCCCTGATTTTCAATTTTTTGCGGGGGAATGACATGTAAGGACCAAAACAATCCCATAATGCCAATTAAGAACCTGCATATTTTTGGACCAAACTAAAATCACATTTCCATTAAAAAAACATATCTATTTTGGTCCTTAAATGACATTTCTCATGTGTTTGGTCCAAAACTGTAATTAACGGTCAGTTTTGGTCTTGCTGTGTCATTTTCCCTCTTTTTTTTTTTTTTTTGGGGTCCATTTCCCTCCTTCCGTCGGCTCCATCTACGATGGCGATCCCTTCCGAGGTGATGGATCCTTGTCTCCTCCATTCTCCTGGTTGTCCGATGATGGTCGTGAAGTCTCCCCGGGAAAGGTCTGTCTCTTGCACGTTGTTTGGAGTGTCCAAGTGGGGTTCTCCCTTCAAAGATGTTTTCCTTCGCCCTCGCCGTCTCCTCCCCCACCACTTCTGGAAATCGATACGGTGAATACCCGGTCAATCTCGGCAGGCGACATCTAGGAGGCCTTCTTCCCCAGTGAGTCCTTGGATACGGAGGACCTTGGTGGCCCGATTTGGGGTCGATAAACCTACATTGGGTGTTTTCCAATCCTCTGTGGATACCTGGGGTCTCGATGATCCGGCTAGGGTCTTGGCGATGAACTCCAAATCCTTCTGCGTGGTACTTTCCTCCTGGGCCGATTTTATCAAAGCGTGGTCGCGACCAGGTAGATCTATTGGAATGTGGCGATTATCTCTTTTCTAATGGTCAATGGATGTTCACCTTGGAAGATATATGTGTTCTTTATCGAGCTTCCGGGTCTCCCTCTCCCCTTCCATAATCTGTATTTTCTTAGAGGGATCGAGAACTCCTTGGACCCCTTTCTCTGCGCGGCGGACAACACTCTTTGTCTTCTTGGTGAGGGAGCTTCTCGTCTTTGTGTGGCGCTCAAAATCTCCAAGCCTCTTCCGTTTTTGAGTCACCTCAATGTTGGAGAAATTTTCTCCTAGAAGTAGGCTCTCTGTTATCCCTCTCCAGCTAGGTTCTGCTCTCTTTGCCACCTTCATGGGAACCCCATCTCGGTTTTCATAAGAGGTCGAGCTTCTTCGAAAGAATCTGGGAAAAGTCCTGTCTCCGGCAATTCTCCAGCTCGGTCGCAATCTTCTGGAAACACTCGATCAATGTGGACCAACTTGAGATTTCTAACCAGCATATGTCGACAAAGGTTTCCATGGGGAACATTTCCTTCTTCACCTTTGTGTATACGAAATGTATCTTTGTGGAGAGGGAATTGTTATGGCATGATCTTGGAACTTTTAATCCAAGGGATGCTTCTTGGTTTGTTGGTGGTGAGTTTAATACGGTTATGGAGCATGACCCGGGGAAAGACAGAGTAGTTTGGTTCTTTCAATTCAGGTAATGGTATACTAGATATGTGATATTCAGGTGAGAAATATATTTGGAGCAACTACCAGTAAGGCAGCCGCTGCACCTGGAGCAGGCTCGATCGGTGTTTTGCAAACTTGCATTCGTTATCATCCTTTTCGGATTACTTGTGTATCCAATTTGACTCGGTCTATTTCTGATCACTCACCCATCCTTGTATCTCTTGAGTCCAGTAGTGGGGTTAATAAGCAGTTCTTCTTCTCTAGCCGGTGGACAGTGGATCCATTCATTTTCAATGCGGTTCACAAATCCTAGATCAAGCCCATGCATCAAAGATCCTGGGAGGGTTTCCAGAACAAGCTTAGGTGGTTAAATCTGATTCTCAAAATGTGGAGTAATAATCATCCTTCGCGAATGATGAGGATGGAGTCATAAAAGAGGATATTGAACGTGTGGAGGTTAGTTTATCCGAAACGATCTTAGAAGAGGAACATGTTTCTCATGAGCTATCCAGAGCCCTGTGTCTTAAATAAGCAGATCAAAGTTCAGCTTATTATCGTGCATGAAAATCTTTTCTTGCTGAACCCAATCCTTCTATGCAGACTAAGTGCCAAATAAGGAAGTTAGATATCCTTTATTTTATTTCCACGGTGGTTATTGATATGTTCAACAGTTATCTTGGCATCATCCTTGAGTAGCAATAGGTGTAAGAGGTGTTATGTTCCCTTAATTCCAAGAGCTCTCCAAGGCCTGATGGATTCCCAAACTCATTCTACATGGCTTCCTGGGATATCATCAAAATGGAGCTTGTAGGGATTATCTAAGATTTCTTCAGGGGTGGTAGTCTTCCAATGGTGGCTTGTGCTACAACCGTGGTTCTCATTCCAAAGGTCAATAATCCATCCTCTATCAAGCCGTTTAAACCCATAAGTGTGTGCAGGTTTTCCTATATGGTTCTTGCAAGCATAATTAATAGAAGGCTTTCTCTTCACTTGAACAACTGGGTGTCAAGGGAACTTCATGGTTTTATTAATGGCAGATCTATTCATGCAGCTATCAGTCTATCTTAAGAAATGGTTGGTGATATCAACATTAAAACTCCAAGCTCCAACATTGCAATCAAGGTCGACATGAATGAGGCATATGATAGAGTGTAATGGTGTTTTATCATCAAGGTAATGTCGAAGATGGGTTTCTTCAATGGAGTTGTTCATCTTCTGGTGTTATAGCTTTGCATGGATCTCCATTACACTCATGGGAAAAAAGTGTGGATTCATTAAGTTAGGGGCCTTAGGTAGGGAGATCACATTTTCGCCTAGAAGTTTCATCTTGGTCCAAGACTCAATTAGCAGATATATCACAAGGAGCATCTCCAATGGTACCATTCTTCTTTTCCGGTGCAGGTCAAATTTTGATGTTATTTCCCATATTCTCTTTGTAGGTGATATTTTCAAATTTCTCTTTGGGAATAACAAATCTATCCAAAATCATAATAAAATGATTGAGTACACTAAGTGGAGTGACAAAATTATCAACAAAGATAAAAGAAATGTTTATATTTCTATCCAATTCATTGAGAGAAGAGTAAAAAGGATTGTTTATTCTCTAGGTGTTAATAGAAATCATTTTCTAACAGAGTACCTGGGGGCCTCGATTGCATTCAGAAGGGTCAGTATCCATCATTTTGACTAGTTGGTTGACAACATATCGAATCACATCCTCAATTGGAAGATCGTTTTCTATCATTTGGGGGCCACATTACTCTAATTAATTATGTTCCTACTTCAATTCCCATGCATGTTCTTTCCACCCTCTGGGTGCCCAATGTTGTGTTAAGAAGAATGGAGAATATCATGACTAAATTAATCTGGGATGCACACAATGAGGGGAGGTACCACTAGGTGTGGGAGAGGATGGAAAAAGATCTGGAGTTAGGGCCATTAATCTCAGAAGTATTAAGGATACCATGCATAACATGTAGTCCAGGTTGGTTTGAGAGGCCATGGAGGTAACATCCATATGGACCAAGTTCATTTCACTCAAATATGGTTCAATTATTAATGACTCGAATGAGTAGAGATATGGGGTTTGGAAAAGTATCCATGTTCACATAGGGAATCTCCGACAGCACTCACGATGTATTATTGGTCACAGAAACATCAACTTCTAGCATCCCAACTAGATAGGTATGTTGTGGGGATTTCCGGGATATTCGATTCCTAACATCGCTTTCTCTCAAGCTAGCAGGAACCCATATTTTATTCAATCAATTCTAAGTCCGCACCAGATTGAGCTCTTCGGGAATATTATTCTAAATAACATTCCCAATAAACTGGTATTCACAAACTCATCGTATGTAATTTTTTCGGTCAAGGCATATCATTCCCACAGGCAAGCTTCTTCTTTCAAGGATGAATGGGGTGGTATTCTATGGTGTTGGGAGCTCCGTTTGAAATTCCACTTCCTAGTCTGACGTATCAGGGGTCATGCAATTCCTATCGATAAGGAAGTCATGTGGAAGGGAATTTTTCTTGCTTCAAGGTGTGCATGTTGCAGGGACCCTAAGGAAGAATCAACGGTTCACATATTTTTTCAAAGTGAGTGGGAGGGCGTGGTGTGGAGAAATCTTGGGGAATGCTTCATCTTCAACCTCCATAATGGAACAATCAATTAGTCCATACTTAACTAGTTTCTTGGTGTTGGGAACAACAAACACGAACAGAAAGCCAGGGTGGATCTTCTGGTGGCGAGCTGCTAGACCATCTTGAACACTCAGAATAAGGCTCCCCATGAGGGTTCCTCTAACTCATGGATGAATATGGTTTCTAGACCTCAGAGTGTAGACACAGATCTTGAGTTAATCCTAAAACAATGGGACAATGCTCCCCCTCTGAGGGTTGTCGTTGCTGGTAGCATGCCTCCTACCTCAATATAGTATTTGAGCACACAAGGTAGATGGGTGAAATGGTGTCCTCCTGGATAAGGTCTGTAACATAGTACTGATAGGTCTTGCATGGATGGGCTCATGTGGGGAGGTGGTGTGATATGTGATCCCATGGGACCTATCATTGCAAACTTCTCTGCTGTCTATAGCCATGGGAATTCCCTTCTCGCAAAGGCCCATGAATTGCTTAGTGGTAATCTTCTCTACTGGGATAGAGACCTCTACCTGGAGTCGGTGGAGACTGATTCCTTGATCATATAGAATTCTAATCACAAGGTCATCTCCACTCCTTGGACCATCAGCTATCTCATTTGGGGAATTAATCTTCTTCTGGATGATCATGTGGAGGTTCTTTACACTTGGAGATAAGGTAATAAGATGGATGATTTCCTCACCTTTCGAAGCACCCAGGTTGATCACTTCATTTAGTCTGGTGAGGGCATATTCCCTTGGTTTACATTATTTTCATCTTCGCTAACTTGATATGTTTTGTGGAGTACCTTTATATGCTTATGTAATAAAATATTCAAACTTTTGATGATGATGGATTGATCTGAAATCAATATGGAAGATCAACGTTTTAAGGTTTTTTTGGGGCTGTGGAAGGTATGGATATAAATATTTCTTATGATAGTATAATATGTATTTTCTAGGAAAGATTCAAGAACCAATGGGGGTTTTGGTGAGCAATCGAGGGAAAAAAATGTAGATAGTGAACGTTGTAATCTGGTATACAAAAAATTCATCCACTCAAAATAAATTTGAGCCTTTTGAAGGAGTCTATATAAATGTGGACTAAAAGTTAACCAAGTTGAGGAGTTGAAAATTAAACTAGTAGGAGATATTATTTATGATATGAAAGGGATGATAATTCAAGATCCTAAATAAACTGAGCTGGTCATGAAAGGGTGTCTATAAATATGGCTACACCCATTGGAGATGGGAAGGAGAATGGAGAAAGAAGAGATGAATCCTAAAGTAGAAGGAAAACAAGTGGTTACACATAGAGAAATTGGAATTCATGAGATGTTATACAAAAATACAGATTTTAAGGTTCAAAAAAAATTATTTGAATTGTGTGGTCAGTTTGGGCATGACACAAAAGATTGTATGGAAATCCTTCCTACCCAAGAAGATTTAGTGAGAAAGATGATGCAAGCTTAAGGGAATGATGTTTACTTGACCTCTAGGGTGAAGAAATATCCTTCACAAATGTAAACATCCCAAAAGGAATATATGATCCCAAAACCTATTGAGGTTGATGGCAAGAAAAGAAGCGTCAAGTGTGGAAGTAAAGATTGGCCCAAGTGAAGAGGAAACTATCAACCTCTATGTTACTTTTGAGGAACTAATAGGTCCCTTGTTTCCCCTATAATTCTTGTTTATTTATGCTAATGTGAAGGGGAATTAAATGAGTATAATGATATATGTACAAAATAGACAACAAAGAAGGAATTCTTCATGGTGTATTTCATCTACCATGGAGAGAAATTAGTTGCACCCATTAAGGGGGAGAAAAATTGAGAAGGTTGTCAAAATTAATTATTCCATGTAATCTAGAATTTTTAGATAGCCCCATAAAATATACAGGAAATGGTATTCCAATCACTCTTTTAACCCTTATTCATGTTTATATCAAACATATTTATAAAGGGGCATTGGTTGATAAAATTTTGAGATAAAGGGGGGTTATTCGACTTTCACATAAATTGTTTTGATAGTTTATTAAGTTAGGTGTGGGTTATTTTTTTCTAAATCTATATGAAACAACCCCTAGAATGAGTTCTGAGCATGGTATCACATGTTTATTTATTTATGGATAGTATTTATCACCGTTTTTATACATTCTTGTTTTCTACAAAGTGATTTCCCATGTAGTCTTGGAGTTTTACAGTGGAAGGCGCTTCAAAGAAACTCATTTTCTTTCATCCTTCTATCAAGTGTCTACAAGTTGTGGATTAGAAATTAAATGGGGGAGAGAAATAATTTTATGTGTTCATTAAAAGGAAGAATAAGTGATGAGAAGACCCCTCATATTGAACTTTTCATTTATTATCAATAAGGGGGAGAAGAAAGAATCTATATGATCACACATATTGACATTGGTGAGTATTGATATTGCTAAAAAAATAAAAAGGGAATTTTGAAGTTCCCAAGTAAGAATTGAATTTGTTGTTAATGATTCAATATATGTTTAGTGAAGTAATGAGGTGATGATTCTTGGAGGATCGTTATGGGTTTTGGATTTGGAATTGGATGTTGAAATTATTGTTAATGAGTCAATATGTGTTTGGGGAAGCAATGAGGTGATGATTCTTGGAGGATTGTTATGGATTCATCAGTTTGAATTTGATGTAGTGCTTGATAAAGAAATTGAGGCCATTATTTGTTTTGAGGATGAAACTTGAATAACTCAAGTGGAGAGTTTCAATACAAAGTAAGAAAGGACGGGGCGTTTGAGAAGTGTTTGAGAACGACCTGGATGATTTTGATCTAAATTAGTTACCTATATAAAGGTAAATTAACAATTTCAATACCAATTTAAAGGTAACTTCATTTTATGTAGGATATGTAAAGGTGGTTTGAGAAATGAATTCCCTACATAAAGGTGGTTTTGGTGTTGTGTAAAGGTAATGAGAAAGTCAGTGAACTTCATAAAGGTAAATCTAAGAATTAAATAAATTGGGTAAAGGTGTGAAACAAAATCAACAGTTGTGTAAAGGTTTGTTTTGTTATGTAAAGGTGTTAATGATAACTATGAAACTATGAAAAGATAACATGTGACTTTAACTAGTTATTAAAAGGTAAATCCAAGACTCGGTGGATACAGAAAGGTAAGAAAAGAATAGTTATACCATCATAAGGTTAATCTGGGTTGAAACTAAACTATGGAAAGGTACTAAGTTTCCTACAAGATAGTAATTTGGGGCTGGATTTGAGCTATGTAGAGGTCATATTTAATTTACACAACCTACATGATGGTAATAAGGGGGTTGTGAAGGATATATATGGGTACAAGTTGAGGTTTCATGAAGGTTATAAGATATGTGATTGATCCAGGATTTGTTAATAAGGTTGTGTAATGAACTAACTTAGGTCGACTAGATATGTCACCTAAGATGGTCTCTCACAAGGGAAAAAGTGAATTTCCGATCTCTATGGGCTGGTGATAAGAACTTGGGTATCAGTGTAAAAAACCATGGGAATAATTTCACCCTAAAAACACAGGACATGTCTCATTTCTAATGTGATAGAGATAAAAAAATTAGAGTAAATCATAGAATAATAGGTACACAACCACGAGACATAAGAAAAAAAATCCAAAAGGTTAATCCTAGAAACAAAACAAGTCCAAGACCATAAAATTTTCCATTCATTCATCCATCATAATAATTACAGACCACCACAAAACAACACTAACTAAGAGGATTCATTAAGCTACATGAAACTATTCCTTTTACCTGTATCCTATAAAACCAAGTCTTTATATTCCCAATGACATATGTAGGGTGTGAGGAAAACATCCAGTAGGAAACCACCATGAATCTATACAATGTATGTCACCGTAAAAATGTTAGTTCTATCTTTTAAAAAAAACTTTGATAAAGCATTTCATTTAAAAATAGTTCTCATAAAACATCATTTGGTTTGCATTGAAAAATTCCATATTCAAATAAACCTAGAATATGAAAAACACTACAGTGAAAGAAAAATAGGGGGAAATAATCATGCCATCCATAAGATGAACATGTGAGAAATCATAAAATGAAAATTAACATCAAGAATAAACCAAGAACAAATGGGCTCTACCCTATGGAAATACGTAACTAGGACACACAAAGAACACTAGCTAGTATAACATGATTCTTAATGATATTGAGTCCTTCCAAAATATGTTTTTCTTTGGAAAACCCATTATACACCACAACATAATGAGAACCAACCCATAATATCTATTGGTTCCTCATAGCCTAGAAACATGCATATGTCCATAACCCAACACACATAAGATTCTCATGTGATATGTTTTCTCAAAATGTTCATGTATATCATTCCCACAATTTAATAAAAAATTTAAACAAGATAATCCTTACCTCTCTAAGCATGAGAAACCATTTTAGAGTGAAAACCATCATTGATGAATTTCATTGAACACATGAAGTGTGTAAAACTTATTTTAAAGAAAAAACCCTTTAAAACCATTTTCCACACCACCATAAATGTAATTAAATAAAACAAACCACATAGATATCCGATAAAAAATATTCAGAAGACAACCTATAGGTAAACAAAATAACTATAAGGTGTCCCCTAAGAAAGAACCATTATATAGAGACACATACATCTCCAACGAAGGAAACATATTTTCCTTTGAAAATGGTGAATGGAAAAAAATTGATCCATTCATCATAAACATTTATCCATATGAAAAATCATAAATTCCAACCCAACACCCTAGATATGGGTTTCAAACCCCATTAGAGTTCCAAAAAATCAGAGGGAAGATACATCAATAGTAGATCTAGAGAAAAGAGGTGGAATCAAGATGAGATTCACACATATCAGGAAGATATCCACCCAAATAGATGGATAATCTCCAAGAGACCAAGGGGAGAACCTCCTTGGGAATCCAGGAAGGTTAGGATTGGGATAATGTGATATTTGTGTGAGATTTATGTTAAAAACAGACAAGGGTAATTGGGTAATTCTCGATTTTTAAGAAATTTCTATGATTCATAAGGTTAAGCCGTACAGTTGGACAAACTGTGGGCTAATCATGCAGTAGAAACTTATCCTTGAAAATCAAAGTGCATGGTTACCTAGTAATAACCACATATTTAGAAAAAACATTATGAATCTATAAAAATTTCAACTAGAGTTAAGAGATCTATATCGCAAGGTTACTTCACAGTTACTAGCAACCCTGCGCAGACCATGCACCTGGCCCGTTTCTACAAAAAATTCAAACTCTCAACCCCAAACTCCCAAAATCCTTTAGAAACTCAATATAACTAATCTAACCTCAAAATAAAACATACATGTGTCCCTAAGGGTGTAAGAATTTCCCCCAACATGTCACTTTCTTTACCCAAAAATAACACTAGATTCTTGACTCACAAAGAGATAATTCCACTATTGCATCATCAACACTTCATGCTCTAACATCTCACGGATATCTCGTCTACACTTCTATAATAAAAATAATAACATAATTATTTTCCTATGTGTTCCCCTATTATAAAGATCTATAATCTGAACTGTTTACTCAACCACTGATATTTCGTGCTCAAGATCAAGATCTTCCCATTGTATCATTTGAGAAGGGTCGGGTCAATACCTCCTCAGCTGGGAAACATAAAAAAAATTATGGATCAACGTCAAACAAGAAGGTATGTCCAATCAGTATTTCACCTTTCTGATATGTTTGATGATCTCAAAAGGGATAATAAACATTGGTTTTATCTTACCCTATCTTCCCAAACAATGATGTACCAAATGAGACAAAACCCTAAGAAAAAATCTATCTCCTACTATAAGCTCCAATGGGAAATCATGACATCCCACATAAGATTTATGGAATCTTTAAGATATTGTTATCCAATTTTAAATAAATTGTACCTTTTCTATCATCTCTTGAACAAGACTCATTCCAATAAAAGACCATTTCCCAATTCATCCCAACAAAATAGCCACACATATAATGCTTTAAAAGGATCTATTTTAATTGAATCTTGATAACTATTGTTATTAGGAGAACTCAACCAATGTAAACTGATTTTTACAAGAACCACTAAAATAAAGCACACATGCATGAAACATATCCTCAAGAATTTAAATTGATCTCTTAGTTTGACTATCTCTTTGAGGGTAATATGTCATTCTTAACTTCAAATGGGTACCCATTACCTCTTGTAAACATTTCCAAATATAATATGAAAATCATGGATCTCTATTAGAAACAAAAACAAAAGGAACCCCATGGATCTTCTCAATTTCTCAAACATATAGGTTTCTGAGCTCTTCCACCTTCATTGTCTCATTATTAGGAAGAAAATTAGTCAATTTCATGAGTCGATCAATGATCACCCAAATAAATTTATTTCCACTTAGAGTATGTGGTAAACCAACAAAGAAGTCTATGAATATCCCATCCCACATCAATACTAGAATGGGTGATGGTTGCAGCTCACCAGAAAGTCTCTAGTTCTCCTCTTCAATCTTATGGCTGGTAAGGAATCATGATATTAAGTCCACAATCAACCACCTCAACCTCAAAAGCTTATACTAATGTCTCAAATCTTGATATATATTAGTATTCCCTAGGCGCAAGGACTATCTGGACTAATTTTTACTACCCAACAACTTCTATCTCAGAGTTATCTGAATGACCAATCTACCAAGGAAACACAAGAGTCCATTAAGAGATGGATACTAGACACCTGAGGTCACCACACCATATAGGATTTCACTAAAACATGGAAAAGTAGTGTCTCTTTCTTGTCGAATAAAAATCCAATTATCAAATAAATAATTCACTTTCATACAAGATAAGAACACCCTACCATTAGTTTCTTTCTTATCCAATGACAAATCAATGAACAAACTCATAAAAGACCACTCTTATACTAATTATTTTAAGGATTGAGTTGGTAAATTACTACTCGAAACATCATCAAACACATTCCAATTTTTAGGTGTGTATAAAATATCAAAATCAAAAGTCTAAAGATATGAAACCCAGCATATCTATCATAGGTTTAGATCCCTTTAGGTAAAAATACACTTCAAGATCTTATGATCTAAATGTACAAAAAACTACTATTCAAATAGTTATTGGTTCCAAGTATTAGGGGAATACATCACCATAGATAACTCAAGATTATAGGTAATATGATTTTTCTCATGAGATAATAGTTGGAGATATCCATATTCCACCACGTGTTTCCCTTTCATCATAACAAATTTCAATCCCATACTTGAGGCATCACAAAATAATTCATGACATCAAAATGGTTCTAGAAGAATCAAAACTTGAGCTAAAGTCAACATCACCTTCAATTCCTCAAATAATATTTTACTCTTATCATTCCATTCAAACATAACACCCTTATAGGTCAACCCAGTCATAGTAGATGTAGGATTTGAGAAATCCTAAATTAATAACTTGTAATAACTAGCCAAACCCTATAATATCTAAATCTCAAACTCATTCCTGGGTTTCTTCCAAGACATCACCACCTAAATAATTTTAAGATCCATTGAGATTCTTTTATTATATATAATGAGGCCTAAAGAAATTCACTTCCTGGATCCAAAATTGACATTTAGAATGTTTTCGATATAGAAAAATTTATTTCATAGTTATGGGAACCATATATAGATGATCCCCATGTTCTTCCTTCATCATGGAATACACCAAAATATCATCCACAAAAACAACCATGAAAGAGTCTATGAAATATTTAAATATTTGATTTATCAATGCCACAAAAACTTTATGAGAATTAGTAAGATGTAATTTCATAACCAAATACTCATAATGTCCATACTTTTTCCTTAATGTTGTCTTAAGAGAATCATACTCTCAGACTCTAACTGATGGAACCCCGACCGCGGATCAAAATTAAAAAACCATCAAGATCCCTTAATTTGATCATACAGTTCATCGATAATATGAAAATGATACCTTTTCTCAATAGATACCAAATTATTTTTTTGGTAAGCAACATGAATATGGAGGCTTCCATCAGTGTTCTTTTCAAAGAGAACCAGTGAATCCCAAGGTGACATGCTCAAATGAAAAAAATACTTTGGCCTCAAGATCCTCAAGCTTCTCTTTAAGTTCCATCAAATCAATGAGTGTCACATGTTAAGATTGAAAGGATACGATATTCATCCCTAGGATTAGTTCAATAGGAATCTCAACCTATCTATGGGGTTGTAACCCAAAAAAAATAATCAGAAAATACATCAGGGAACTCATTCACTATAGTAGTAAGGGGATCACTTAAGAGTTGGTCAATAATGTTAAGAAACATCTTAAATAATTTGAATGAGATCATTTCAACCTCTAAAGAAACATACCGCACTCTCCTGTATATAGGATCCCACTCACCCTAAAAAACGTGAGTAATGCCATCAAAAAATAGAAACTAAAATCAGTGATGATAAGAAATGATCTAATCCTTAAAACCAACTATCCAATCCATATTAATAATGAGATCAAAGATATAAATATTAAGGAACAAGAAAAACCATACAACCTCATGGTCAGAAATCATAACCTAGTACTTGGAAAACTTACAACTATATTTCTTACTCCTCAAGGGAGTATAAAGATCCATCATAAATGGAATAAACTCCAAGTGTAAGCCCAAAATTTCAATGAAATTAAAAGTCAATAAAAAATTAAATACACTAATATAAAACAAATCTGGTACTATAGAGGATGAAATAAACATTGTACCTCTCACAGTAGTTATCCCCACTTTAGATTCCTCTAGTGTATACTCCACAACATAAAGGAATCTGACCTCAACCCCTCCCCAAGACTTTATTGCTACCTGATTATCTCAATTTTCATAAGAATGAGATCCCCCACCTTTTTCTATATCCAACTGAACCTTGGGGACTTTTGTAAGGGTGAATCTATCTTTACTGCCCTTGGATAATCTTATAAAAAAATATTAGGGTGATTATACTATGTAAAATGATGGAACATTATATGTTCTACCATACCGTTAGGATTATTATGGATAAGTCATCTACACTTGAATTAAACCACTTGGTGTTTTCCCAAAGAAGACATGGTAACTGATCCTAACATAAACTGGTCACCCTTACCACACTTCCTTTTTTGGCTAGACGATACACTCTAGACACCCCTTACTGTAACATAAGCTCCACTAATACCTATCCTCTCAGATAAGTTTGCCTCAACCATGGTTTCTTTATATACAACATCATCCAAGGTCGGAAGGTACATGAGAATAGGCATCAATAGAATCTTAGGATTCATATCCACATCAAACCATCTATCCTTGAGGTAGTCATTAGTGAAAATTTCTATAGATAGATGAACCATCTCAAGGAAATTAGTAGCATAATCCATCACTGAATGATCTCCTTGTTATAGCATCACAAACTCACACTTTTTCACCACATCCGACATCTTAGGATATAATTTCTTTTTTAAGGCCATCTTGAAAGTGGTCCAAGTGAGGTACTCATGCCATTTATCTTGTAAGGTGGAATCAAACCATTTTCTTTAAAATACTTCAAGCATATAAGTAGAAATTACCACATTATATCCCTTTGGAGTCTCCAAAAAGTGGGTAATCCTCTCAATCCTTTCAATCCATTCATTTGATTCTTGAGTTCCTTTGTTATCATGAACGAATCATGGATTTATTTTTGTAAACTGAAAATAATGATCCAACGTTTTTTCCTTACTTCCTTATTTCCATGGATTGAATAGCCTAGATTACCATTTCCACTATGGTAGTGCTGAATGTAGGGTTTTCCTATGGGACTTTCTTTATAGGTGCTTCCCTCTAATTCAAATAGAACCTTCATAGTGAAATTATCTATTAAACAATATATATAACAAAATATTAGCATATGAATATATCTTTTAATCAAAGTAGAAACTTTAAGAATCCACATTATATCCTTTAAACGAAAGAACTTTATGAAACCATAGATTCAATGATTGAGAGATAAAACATAAAAAACCAATAAAAAATGATACATTGTTTATAAATAAACTAAAAATCAAACTAAAGAAGATGGAAGAAAGATTTTATGCCCACCCATGGTAATATGGGGGAATATATAGATGTAAATAGTCCACGAACACTTTCACATTTTCCACCTCAGTCCCAACGGTCCTAACTCTAGTTTATTGGAAACCCCTAAATTTTTTTTTCTTTGATACCATTTTGTAATGAACCAGATCAGGTTTACCTAACACATCACCCAATATGGACCTCCACAATTCCCAAAGCACATTCTAGATGAACTTGAGTTGGCGAAAAGCATATGGGTATCAATATAGAAAACCATGGGAATGATTTCACTATAAAAACACCATAAAATATGTCCAACACATAACAATATAAAGATAATAAAATATAGTACATCACTAAAGAATAGGTACATAACCATGATACATAAAAAAACAAGACAAAGGATAATCCTAGAAGTAAAACAAGTCCAAGACCATAACCATGTCTATAAGAGACAATCTATGAGAACCATATTAATACACCATGAAGTGACATTGACCAAGATATGTCATGAAGATACATGACACTTTTACCTTTACCTATATCCTAAAAAAGAAAGTCTACATACACCCAATGTCATATGCATGGTGTGAGTGAAAAACCTAGTAAGATAGCAATATGAATCTATACAATGTATTTGACTATGAGACCATTATTTCCATTCTTGAAAAAAGTTTCACAAAGAATCTAATTTGAAATTAGTTCTCATAAAATATACTATGGTTTCCCTTAATACATTCCATATTCAAATAAATAATGTGTGTTACAAAATTGTAGTAACAGTTAAATAGAGGTAAATAAAAATAATCCATAAGATAAATATATGACCAATCAAAGCATGAATGTTACCATCAAGTCAGGGCTCGAGCCAAAACTACCCCAGGCCCACCTCTATAGGCTAGAGAGTGGAAACAAGCACCGAACACATAACCAAACTTGGGGATTCCTTTAATTAAGTACTTGTACACACACACACATATATCCATCTTGATGAAAAAGAGAATATGGAAGGAGTAAAATATTGAAAACTATTTATAAAGTAATCCACATCCATGAACCTCTAGAAAGTACCAAAGTACGGTAGTGTGAACAGAAAATTAAAGGAGAAAAATACATGGACACATAGAAAATATGTCCCAACCTAAAAAAATCAGAAATGTAAATAGCTAAAAGAGAGCCCAACTCTTAAATCCCAAGATACAACCACCATATGCAATCCAAGCATCCAGTATCCCTAAGTTCCTCTGAAGTCATGGTAGACCTATCTGCAACCTACACAGGATACGACATGTATATACATGACCCATGCATGGGTGAGTATATAAATACCCAGTAGGACACCCCAAAAGATGAAGGGGGAGCAGTAAAAGATACAATAGTGAATTAAGATAGAAGATTAGAGATACAATCAAAGAGAACAACTCAACCCAAACCAAGAGTGAAATTAACCTTGTCCAACCACAATGGGATAAACATGGTGATTATATAAAATACCCATCGAGTATTCTCTATTTATAGTAGGAGAGTAGACTTGTCCAACCATGAGAAGATAAACACAAAAATCATGTGGCATACCCCCATGTCTTTTCCACTACTAGAAGGAGAGTAACCAAATCCAAGGTGTGGATACAGAAGAATAGATATACATATGCTCAGTAAAAATAAACCCAAATGAGAGAGTAAGGGGATCTCCATCTCAATGCTCATCCCGAGAAGAAGTGTCTCCAATATTTCCAAAATTCCATCATTGATTCCCAGCTTCTCACACATTTTCCCATAATTATATGTCCAAGTCAAACCACACCTCTTCATTGTGCCACACTATCGAGGGGGCATAACTCGAAGTAGAGGACCCACAACCATGCCGATGGGAGTTCCACTCTAGTTTCTAGAGGACCCAATCCCTATGCTAATAGGGCATTCCACTCAGTAATGTATAGGAGCCATGCCCATACCTATGGTAAGTTCCACTCTAGTGTCATGAGGACCCATGACCTATGCTAATAGGGGGATCCACTTGGTAAGGTAGAGGACTTACACCCATGCCAATGAGGGGTTCCACTCTAATGGTCGAGGACCCGCGCCCTGGTATGATAGGAGGGTTCCACTATAGTCATTGAAGAACCATGCCTTACCTCATAGGGGGTTCCACTTGGAAGGAAAGGACGCACACCCTGGTACAACAGGGGGTTCTACTAAAGTCATTGAGGACCCACACCCTACTCGATAGGGGGTTCCACTCAGAAGGTAGCCATAGAGGACCCCCACTCCTACTAATGGGGGGGGGGTGTGGGGGGGGGGGGTTCCCTCTAATGACTGAGGTCTCAACTTCCTAGCTCTACTAGAGTGTACAACTTGGTAGTCTCTAGTTATTCTACCAGATCACCGTCGTTATCGAGCATCGCATAAATAAGATTCATTCCTAGAACATTTCACATCATATCTCAAAATCGAAAACCAAGGGAACCATCAAATTATATATGAAAAAACACTCATATAGGCTACTCATAGGCTAAAATTTGAGTTCAAATTAAGGATATATAAAACCTTTAAGTTTCCTCAAAATAGGTCAAGGGGTACATGTCGTTTGAGGGGACCCACATGATGTGTGGTACCACTCCACCACTTGGTCATGTTCCTGGATGGCACATGGATCTCATCCCAAGTATTAGTACATGCTATATAGGTGAACTACATGGCATGTGATGACTAACCAGGACCACGTCGTGTCATATTTTTTGTGTTCATGTACATGACCCTGTGTTCATGTACTTGAGTACACGGTTGCGTACCTGGATGTGTACTTACACATGGGTTCCCACTAATGTGGTCTTCCACATGGGGTTTTCAACCAGGAAATGGGTACATGATGTGTAGGATGACTACACATTATTTCATCCTTAAAATTTTACAAACCCTAGCCACTGCTGCTAAGGGGGCTACATGTTATGTGTTCATCCTTGAACCTGGCGTGTAGTCATGTTTTCTCCAAATTCTTAGATATGATCTTAGCACCTCAAATATGGCCCTGTCACTATAGATCATACCTTGAATATCTCCGGGATGAGTGTAACTAGATGTGGTTCACAGATTTCAGCTATCGCTCATTGAAAATTAGCTCTATAGTTTCGTTAGACGTGTGTTTCATGTCTCTTAAGACACCACACCTTCAACCTTTGATTCCTTGGTCTAGGATCACTAAAAAAAACATCCAAAACATGAATAAACTCCATATCTATAGTATTATCATTGATTCTCTCCTCGTTCGTGAAAATACTATGAATCTGGGGGTCCAATCGGGCTCGGTACCACCCAACAATTGTCGAACCAAGACCTCAGGGTCCAAATAGTAAAAAGCATGGAAAAAGGTGGAAAGCACAATAAAAAAGGCTTAAACATCATTATCCAAGTGTTCTTTTCCAAATATCATGAATGGTACATTAGGGTTAGAAAACAATTGATATAGTCAAATTAATCAATACCAGAATGCATGCAAAGAATACAATTTGGCGCAGATCGATAGAAGGGGTTGATCTGCTCAAAAAAAGTAATCCAAAGGGAATATAAACACCAATTGATGAGTCATACCTTGATTATAGATCATTCCTTTATGAAGAACAAATATTCCAATGATTGAGTTAATTCATTGCATTCACTGCATCCTAATCTGATTTAATCCAATGCTTTGTCATCATCTGATGAGATTCACCAACAGAAGGAGGAAGGAGAACATCATTGGAGATTCCAATATTAGGAGGATAACCCTAAAAAATACTCCATGATGATATATTTATAACTTATAGTTTAGTTCAAAATGAATGAATGAATGAATGAATTTAATATTTAATTAAGTCAATGAATGTATAGACAATGAGCGAGGAGTTTGACCACCCCACGCCAACACATTTTACACCGCACCTAGGGTAAACACTGCCTTCCGAAATCAAATGTTGTCTTAGATTTATGATCCAATATTTTTAAGGGTTATCCCATTTTATTTAAGAGCCTGGGAACACAAAATATAAAATATATTTAATATTATTAAAAAATTAATTCCAGGCACGCCAAGCCTCAGAATCACATACCGTCTTAGTGCCTAGATCTAGAAATATATAAAGAAATATTTCAAAGTCTTACAAGGAAAAAAAAAGTCTGTACATCATTCAATATTTTAATCTTTTCATCCCCAAAAAGAAAAACTAAGAAAATAACTCAGGATATTGAGCCCTCACTTGGCTCTCCTGCTCCCATGAACTCTCTTGCACATTCCCATACTGAAAAAACATGTAGACCAAGGGGATGGTCCATCCAGAAAGAGTCTGTTCCTTCTGATCAGCCACTAAAAGTGGCTAATTTTCATTGTTAATATATTTATATTCATTTTTACAAAGTCCATAAACATTGTTTTTAGTGAATTACATAAATAGAACTTCATTTCTCATCTTAAATGCAATTCATGTTTAAAATGAAAATTTGGTCCCAATCATTAATTTGTTTTTGGAAAACATTATATTCATTTTATGAATTTGATATTTTGGGATATAATTTATCACTTTATTTGGAACATTTTATTTTTTAGGTCCGATGGATGAATCCCAAGGGAAGATGGAGATTTTTGCTCAAGAATGCAGAAGTTTTCTAGAGAAAGCATAATGGTCCCAAGACCCATCAAACAAATGTGGGGACCAAAACAAAATCCGAATAAATCTCAAATTTTTACAGTAGAAATAAAAAATATTAGTATCATTTTATGCAACTGTTTCCGAAGCTAATTATGAAGTTTTCAAGATGATAAAGGGATCTAAAGTTGAGATTTAAATGGTGGTCCCGATATTAATGCACATAAAACCGTCAGTCCATTTTGACCATAAATTTCAAACAGCTACGCCAAATTTCCTGAAATTCTAACAGCTCATAGAGGACACCTGGAAGAGAATATGTCGCTTCTACTACCCCTCAATATTTGGCCTCCATCAATTAAATATTTGAACTTCAAAATGGTGGACAAATCTCGACAGTTTTCCGGGTCAACTTCGAAACGTCAATTTCCTTTTGATTATTCACCCTTTTTTTAACACTATTAATTGTTGGGGGGTGAATTTATTGTGGGGGGTGGACCTAAGGCACCTAATATGAATATATAAGGAGATGCTGGTGAAGGGAATAGGATATTATATTTTTATTTCAATTGTAATTTTCTGCTTTCATTTTGTAATCGTATCGTCAATTTTTCCCATGTAAGTTTTTTCTTTCACATTGAGTATCTTAATAAAATTTTTTCTTCTTCTTTACTATTTATTTTCCTTTTCTTAACATTTTGATACCGTTGAATCAAGGTGTGAATTTATTCACACCAACACTTGTAAATTTCACACACAACGGTGGAGTGTTCATTTTTATTAATGTTTTTCTTCTTCAATTCAACTTCTTTAAGTCGACTTCTCGCTTCCATTGATATGATATAATATATGGATGGATAAACATTTATGGTTTGGTCCTAGAGAGTTTCATGATATGGATTGGATGTTATTTCATGTAATTTAATTTTTAAATGTGTTTGTTATTTTAAGATTTCCATTCGATTAGTTATGTTCTTCTTCATCTTTACCAAGTTTAACGATGAAACATTTTGAGTGCTAGTATGATCTATTTCCTTTGAGTGATCAATAAAGTGATCCTCAAAGTGAATTGGTGATTGGCCTTGGAATTGTGTAATGATTAAATTGGTGAATGATTTGGGAGAATTATCTCGTTGTTTGGATACATCTTCAATTAATGACATGAAATTTTTAAGAAAAGAAATGCATCCAATCCACCAAAAGAAACAACCTAGGATCAAACCATATTAATTAATTGTTTTAGATCAATAAAATTTGTTTTTTTAATTGTTATTTAAATTAAATAATTAGTTATCCAATCAATTCAAACCCAAGTTGGCCACTTTACAGCCCAACCTCCATAAAATGTGTGTTTCTAAAGGTTACTTCTTTGGTCCCTGTGGATTCGACCCCTATATGTATTTCAACGATCACTTATACCTGTTGGGTAAATTTGGGCGCAATCAAATTTTGGCGCCGTTTTTGGGGACCAAGTAATTCACCTTATAACATCTTTCTATTTTCTCTCATTTCTCTTTTCTCATCCCCATTTCTCTTCTCTTTTCCCCTTTCTATTTTTTTCGACTCATGAAAATCACGATTCAAAATTTCCAAATGAATCTAATGGAGTATAATCAATAATATCCCTTCACAAACTATAGATGGAATCAATTAGAAAATTCACATTGTGAATCACCAATTTTTTTTAATTACTTTGCTCAACCTTCGAATGAATACACCACACCCGATAACATGAACGATCTTTGTGATGATGAATGTTTAAAAGATCAATTTCCATACCTATCAAGAATGATTGAAAAGATAAATATTGAGGAAGTACATGATGTCCAAACATCTATCAATCCTAATCCTAAAAAAATTCTTCAAAAATTGTGCGAACAAATGGAAAAAATGAATTCATAGGTATCAAGTTTTAGACTAGAACTACAAAGCATTAAAACTTGTGTGGAACCCATTCCCACTCAAACCATCTCTTCCTCAATATTGATAGAGAAATATTGTAACACATAGACCCCTCATCTCTTTATTGAAGAACCAAACTTAGGATTTGGGATAATTGGAGAGGATCGAGGAGTTTTTGAAGGGTCTTTAAATCAGGAGGAAATTGATTTTTTGGATTCAAAAGAGGAAAATTTTACATCATGGATTGAGTTTCCTCAATATAACTCCATTAATAAATTTTTAGAATCACCAATAATTAAACCTCTAGGAGAGATCAAAAACATTGAGTCTATACCCATTCCTGACATTCAACTGGTCAATTTTTGGGAGGAATCAAAATTTTAAAAGGAACCAATTAATTCTTAATTTCATGGAGAAGAAACTGTTTTTGATTGAAATTTCCATTCTTCTTTTGTAAATTTTTATTAACCCAAACTCAAAATTTTTCTCCTTTCTTCCCCACTCTTCAATGTGGATAACCAATACCATGAAATTTCAATTAATTTTCCTCCTGAAACTAAAAAATTTGGAATGGTCATTGATGTCTTAGGCAATACTAGAAATTCAATTCAATCAACCATTTCAGATATTGCATGGATTTTACCAATCATTGTAGAACAAAGTATTTCACATGAAACATATTTCAAAAAAATAATCAATCTCAATATTGTTTAATTTGAGAAAGATGGGTTCATTAAAAATTTTAAAGTTGGAATTGGATAAGTTGGGGGGTTCAAGTCGAGCTAAAGACTTTAAATTAAGCACTTTCCGGGAGGCAACCCAATTTCTGTTTTTTTTATTTCATTATGTGTTTTGTTGTGTGTTTTCATGTTTCCAATACTTAGGAATCATATTTATTTTTCAAATATGATTAATAAATAATTTTTATATTTTAAAAATAAAAAAATAAAAAATAGACAGTTGACCTTTTCTTCTATTATGAGAAAGGATGGGTATGAAAGGGGAGTGCCATATTCATCCGTGTCACGTGGTGTGATCCTTGAGTAATACCTTACTCAGAAAATATAAAGAAGAAAATGTATCATCAGTTTATTTTATTTTATTTTATGTTTTTTTAGGTATTTAAAAAAATAGATTGTTGACCTGTTCTTCTTTTATGAGTAAGGATGGGTATGAAAGGGGAGCATCGTATTCATCCGTGTCACGCGGTGTGATCCCTGAGTAATACCTTACCCAGAAAATATAAAGAAGAAAATGTATCATCAATTTTATTTTTAATATTAAAAAAAACAAGGAAAACCATAAAAATATTTATACTTTGAATTAAATAAATCATTGTGTTGTTTGTTTTGTCTTCTTTGTTCTTATTTTTATGGTTCATGAACTATTTCAGGTGATACATGTTCAATCAAAGAGGCGTCTACATCCCCCAAGAGATTAAAGGAGTAATCTAGAGCATCATGAACTTCAACATCAAAAACCATGTGAATTTGTTCCATGTTTATCATTTTCAATTTCCTCTTTGAACTCCTCTCCTACCCCCCTTCTAAATTTTCTTTTTTTTAAACACCGGAGATAGTGTTATTCTATGTTGGGGGGAGATGAAATAAAAAATGATTTTTTGTAAGGACATGCATGGAAATAAAAATTCCATTAACCTTGAACATGATAACACACATTGAAAACTCTGAAATTGGATATTAAAAAATTTGGATGCCTTGATTCTGATTTTAATGCAAGTTTAAGTTCATGAGCATATTTTTTGAAAATTGTGGTTGTCCGATGTGATTTTTTAAAGTTTACATTTTCATTCTCCTAATAAAAATGTCACAATGCACGTCTACTGTATCATGTGTGTAAATTTGAGTTCTTGGTTCCCTTTTATTATAGCATAGGGTTCTGAGGTCAATTTTAGTTTAATTTGAGTATAAAAAAACAAAAAAAAAATGAAAAATAATGACCACATAGAGCAATGTTTTGTCCAAATGTTTGGCATCCGACACTTGGGGATCGTGACTCCATAGTTGTATTGCCCAAAGTTAGGCTTTATATCTCTATTGTAGAGAATGCAATTGACAATATGTGTGGCATCCGACACTTGGGGATCGCGACTCCATAGTTTTCTTCCCTAGAGTTAGTCTTTTCATATCTATTGTGGTTAAAAAATAAAAAATAAAATCAAAAAAAAATCAATTTTTTTTTTGGATACTCATCTTAAGGTTTAATGTGATTCCCACTTAGCACTTCCATTTTTTCCCCTTGAACAATAAAATAGGCCCCATATCTTTTGTGATGCACAATACTTTATCATGCTTAATTGAAATTGGTTGAAATGTGGTGATTAATTTGAACAAAGGAACGGGCTTGGGCTTGAGATATGCTTATGGACATAGCTTGTTTTAAATGGTTTTGATGGGTTTAATAATTTTTTTTGGTATGAGGTCTTTGGGTGAGCAATGTGTATTAAAATGTTTTTGGAAAAAGGGATTTTAATTTCATATTTGTAATATATTTTGCTCGGGACTAGAAAAACTCAAGTTGGGGGGTGTGATTAGTCACTAAAAGTGGCTAATTTTTCATTTTTAATATCTTTATATTCATTGTTCCAAAGTCCATAAAAATTGTTTTTAGTGCATTACATAAATAGAACTTCATTTCTCATCTTAAATGCAATTCATGTTTAAAATGAAAATATGGGCCCAATCATTCATTTGTTTGTGGACAACATTATATTCATTTTATGAATTTTATATTTTGGGATATGATTTATCACTTTATTTGGAACATTTTGTTTTTTAGGTCTGATGGATGAATCCCAAGGGAAGATGGATATTTTTTCTCAAGAATGCAGATGTTTTCTGGAGAAAGCATAATGGGCCCAAGGCCCATCAAACAAATGTGGGGCCCACAAAACAATCCCAATGAAGCTCAAATTTTTACAGTAGAAATAAAAAAATATGAAGATCATTTTATTCAACTGTGGCTAGAGCTAATTCTGAATTGTTCATGATGATAAAAGGATCTAAAGTTGAGATTTAAATGGTGGGCCCGACATTAATGCACCTAAAGTCGTCCTACCATTTTGACCATAACATTCAAATGGCTACGCCATATTTCCTGAAATTTTTACAGATCATGGAGGACACCTATAAAAGAATATGTTTCTTCTACTACCCCTCAAGATTCGGCCTTAATCAATTAAACATTCAAACGTCAAAATGGTGGACGAATCTGGACAGGTTTTCGGGTCAACTTCGAAACATCAATTTCCTTTGGATTATTCACCCTCGTTTTGACTCTATTAATTTTTGGGGGGTTAATTTATTGTGGGGGTGGAACTAAGGATCCTAATATGCCTATATAAGGATATGGTGGCAAAGGGAATAGGATCTTATATCTTTCTTTCAATTGTAATGTTATGCTTTCATTTTGTAATCGTATCGTCAATTTTTCCCATGTAAGTTTTTTCTTTCACGTTGAGTATATTAATAAAAGTTTTTCTTCTTATTTACTATTTATTTTCCTTTTCTTAACATGTTGATACCGTTGAATCAAGGTGTGAATTTATTCACACCAACACTTGTGAATTTCTCACACAACGGTGGAGTGTTCATTTTTATTAATGTTTTTCTTCTTCAATTCCACTTATTTAAGTCAACTTCTTGCTTCCATTGATAGAATAGAATCTATGGAGGGATCAAAATTTATGGTTTGGTCCTATAGAGTTGCATGATATGGATTGGATGTTATTTCATTTACTTTAATTTTTAAATTTGTTTTTTATTTTAAGATTTTTATTCGATGAGTTATGTTCTTCATTATCTTTTCCAAGTTTAATGATGACACATTTTGAGTGCTAGTATGATCTATTTCCTTTGAGTGCTCAGTAAAGTGATCCTACAAGTGAATTGGTGATTGGAATTGGAATTGTGTAGGGATTAAATTGGTGAATTATTTGGGATAATTATCTCGTCGTTTGGATACGTCTTCAATTAATGACATGAAATTTTTAAGAAAAGAAATGCATCCAATCCACGAAAAGCAACAACCTAGGATCAAACCATATTAATTAATTGTTTTAGATCAAGTAAATTTGTTTTTTTAATTGTTACTTGAATTAAATAATTAGTTATCCAATCAATTAAATCCCAAGTTGGCCACTTCACAGCCCAACCTCCATAAAACGTGTGTTTCTAAAGGTTACTTCTTCGGTCCCTGTGGATTTTACCCCTATATGTATTTCAACGACCACTTATACCTGTAGGATAAATTTGGGTGCAACTAAATTTTGGCACTGTTGCCGGGGACCAAGTAATTCACCTTAGAACATCTTTCTATTTTCCCTCATTTCTCTTTTCTCATCCCCATTTCTCTTCTCTTTTCCCCTTTCTATTTTTTTCAACTCCTGAAAATCACGATTCAAAATTTCCAAATGAATCCAATGGAGTATAATCAATAATATCCCTTCACAAACTCCAGATGTAATCAATTAGAAAATTCACATTGTGAATCACCAATTTTTTTTAATTACTTTGATCAACCTTTGAATGAATACACCACACCCAATAACATGAACGATCTTTGTGATGATGAATGTTTAAAAGATCAATTTCCATACCTATCAAGAATGATTGAAAAGATAAATATTGAGGAAGTACATGATGTCCAAACATCTATCAATCCTAATCATGATTTTTTTTTCAAAAATTGTGTGAACAAATGGAAAAAATTAATTCAGAGGTATCAAGTTTTAGACTAGAACTACAAAGCATTAAAACTTGTGTGGACCCCATTCCCACTCAAACCATCTCTTCCTCAATATTGATAAAAGAATATTGTAACACACAGACCCCTCATCCCTTTATTGAAGAACCAAACTTAGGATTTGGGATAATTGGAGAGGATCAAGGAGTTTTTAAAAGGTCTTTAAATCAGGAGGAAATTGATTTTTTGGATTCAAAAGAGGAAAATTTGACATCATGGATTGAGTTTCCTAAATATAACTCCATTAATAAATTTTCAGAAGCACCAATCATTGAACCGCTAGGATAGATCACAAACATTGAGTATATACCCATTCCTGACATTCAACTGGACAATTTTTGGGAGGAATCAAAATTTCAAAAGGAACTAATTAATTCTAAATTTCATGGAGAAGAAAGTATTTTTGATTCAAATTTCCATTCTTCTTTTGTAAATTTTTATCAACCCGAAATCAAAATTTGTCTCCTTTATTCCCCACTCTGCAATGTGCATAACCAATACCATGAAATTTCAATTAATTCTCCTCTTGAAACTAAGAAATTTGGAATGGTCATTGATGTCTTAGGCAATACTAGAAATTCAATTCAATCAACCATTTCAAATATTGCATGGATTTTAACACTCATTGTAGAACAAAGTATTTCACATGAAACATATTTCAAACAAATAATCAATCTCAATCTTGTTGAATTTGAGAAATATGGGTTCATTAAAATTTTTAAAGTTGGAATTGGATAAGTTGGGGGGGGTCAAGTCGAGCTAAAGACTTTAAATTAAGCACTTTCCGGGAGGCAACCCAGTTTCTGCTTTTTTTTATTTCATTATGTGTTTTGTTTTGTTTTTTCATGTTTCCAATACCTAGGAATCATATTTATTTTTCAAATAGGATTAATAAATAATTTTGATATTTTAAAAATAAAAAAATAAAAAAATAAAAAAATAGACTGTTGACCTCTTCTTCTATTATGAGTAAGCATGGGTATGAAAGGGGAGTGCCATATTCATCCGTGTCACATGGTGTGATCCTTGAGTAATACCTTACCCAGAAAATATAAAGAAGACAATGTATCATCAGTTTATTTTATTTTATTTTATGTTTTTGAAGGTATTTAAAAAAATAGATTGTTGACCTGTTCTTCTTTTATGAGTAAGGATGACTATGAAAGGGGAGCACTGTATTCATCCGTGTCACGCGGTGTGATCCCTGAGTAATACCTTACCCAGAAAATATAAAGAAGATAATGTATCATCAGTTTGATTTTAAAAATAAAAAAAAACAAGGAAACCATAAAAATATTGATACTTGGAATTAAATAAATCGTTGTGTTGTTTGTTTTGTCTTCTTTGTTCTTCTTTTTATGGTTCATGAACTATTTTGGGTGATACATGTTCAATCAAGGAGGTTCCTACATCCCCCAAGAGATCAAAGGAGTAATCTGGAGCATCATGAACTTCAACATCAAAAACCAGGTGAATTTGTTCCATGTTTATCATTTTCAATTTCCTCTTTGAACTCCTCTCCTACCCCCTTCTAACTTTTCTTTTCTTTAAACATCGGAGACAGTTTTATTCTATGTTTGAAGGAGATGAAATAAAAAATGATTTTTTTATAAGAACATGCATGGAAATAAAAATTCCATTAACCTTGAACATGATAACACACATTGAAAACTCTAAAATTGGATATTGAAAATTTTGGATGCCTTGATTCTAATTTTAATGCAATTTTAAGTTCATGAGCATAGTTTTTGAAAAGTGCGGTTGTCTGATGTGATTTTTCAAAGTTTAAATTTTCATTCTCCTAATAAAAATGCCACAATGCACGTCTATTGTATCATGGGTGTAAATTTGAGTTCTTGGGTCCCTTTCATTATAGCATAGGGTTCTGGGGTCACTTTTAGTTTAATTTGAGTATAAAAAAGAACAAAAAAAATGAAAAATAATGACCACATAGAGCAATGTTTTGTCCAAATGCATGACGTCTGACACTTGGAGATAATGACTCCATAGTTGTCTTTCCCAAAGTTAGGTTTTATATCTCTATTGTATATAATGCAATTGACAATATGGGTGGCATCTGACACTTGGGGATTGCGACTCCATAGTTGTCTTTCCCAGAGTTAGTCTTTTCATATCTATTGTGGTTAAAAAATAAAAATAAAAATCAAATTTTTTTTTGGATACTCATCTTAAGGTTTAATGTGATTCCCACCTAGCGCTTCCATTTTTCCCCTTGAACAATAAAATGGGCCCCATATCTTTTGTGATGCATAACACTTTATCATGCTTAATTGAAATTGGATGAAATGTGGTGATTAATTTGAACAAAGGAATGAGCTGGGGACTGTGATATGCTTATGGGCATAGCTTGTTTTAAATGATTTTGATGGTTTTCATAATTTTTTTTGGTATGAGGTCTTTGGGTGAGCAATGTGTATTAAAATGTTTTTGGAAAAAGGGATTTGAATTTCACATTTGTAATATATTTTGCTCGGGACTATCAAAACTCAAGTTGGGGGGTGTGATTAGTCACTAAAAGTGGCTAATTTTCATTGTTAATATCTTTATATTAATTTTCCCAAAGTCCATAAACATTGTTTTTAGTGCATTACATAAATAGAACTTCATTTCTCATCTTAAATGCAATTCATGTTTAAAATGAAAATTTGGGCCCAATATTTAATTTGTTTGTAGACAACATTATATTCATTTTATGAATTTGATATTTTGGGATATTATTTATCACTTTATTTGGAACATTTTATTTTTTAGGTCCGATGGATGAATCCCAAGGGAAGAGGGATATTTTTGTTCAAGAATACAGAAGTTTTCTGGAGAAAGCAAATGGGTCCAAGGCCCATCAAACAAATATGGGGCCCACAAACCAAGCCCAATGAAGATAAAATTTTTACAGTAGAAAGGGAAAAATATGAGGATAATTTTATTCAACTGTGTCTGGAGCTAATTCTGATGTTTTCATGATGATAAAGGGATCTAAATTTGAGATTTAAATGGTGGTCCCTACATTAATGCACATAAAGTCGTCCCACCATTTTGACCATAACTTTCAAACGTTTGCGCAAATTTCCTGAAATTTTTACAGCTCATAGAGGAAACCTGGAAGAGAATATGTCACTTCTACGGCCCCTCAAGATTCGGCCTCCATCAATTAAAGATTTGAACGTCAAAATGGTGGACAAATCTGGACAGTTTTCCGGGTCAACTTCAAAACGTCAATTTCCTTTTGATTATTCACTCTCATTTTGACTCTATTAATTGTTGGAGGGTGAATTGATTGTGGGGGGTGGAACTAAGGCTCCTAATATTCCTATATAAGGAGATTGTGGTGAAGGTAATAGGATCTTATATTTTTCTTTCAATTGTAATTTTCTGCTTTCATTTTGTAATCGTATCGTCAATTTTTCCCATGTAAGTTTTTTCTTTCACATTGAGTATCTTAATAAAATTTTTTATTATTCTTTACTATTTCTTTTCCTTTTCTTAACACGTTGATACCGTTGAATCAAGGTGTGAATTTATTCACACCAACACTTGTGAATTTCTCACACAACGGTGGAGTGTTCATTTTTATCAATGTTTTTCTTCTTCAATTCCACTTCTTTAAGTCGACTTCTCACTTCCATTGATAGAATAGAATCTATGGAGGGCTAAAAATTTATGGTTTGGTCCTAGAGAGTTGCATGAGATGGATTGGATGTTATTTCATGTACTTTAATTTTTAAATATTTTTTTTATTTTAAGATTTCCATTCGATGAGTTATGTTCTTATACATCTTTTCCAAGATTAATGATGACACATTTTGAGTGCTAGTATGATCTATTTCCTTTGAGTTCTTAGTAAAGTGATCCTCAAAGTGAATTGGTGATTGGCCTTGTAATTGAGTAGGGATTAAATTGGTGAATGATTTGGGAGAATTATCTCGTTTTTTGGATACTTCTTCAATTAATGACATGAAATTTTTAAGAAAAGAAATGCATCCAATCAACCAAAAGCAACAACCTAGGATCAAACCATATTAATTAATTTTTTTAGATCAAGTAATTTTTTTTTAATTTTTTTTAAATTAAATAATTAGTTATCCAATCAATTCAAACCCAATTTGGCCACTTCACATCCCAGCCTCCATAAAACGTGTGTTTCTAAAGGTTACTTCTTCGGTCCCTGTGGATTCGACCCCTATATGTATTTCAACGACCACTTATACCTGTAGGGTAAATTTGGGCGCAACCACCTTCTGACCATTGATTTTCACTAGGTGCTCAAAAATGGTGGCTCCATCCTTAATGTATATCTATCCCTAGTCGATAATGTGTGTGAGTTCATGCACATATCTCCTTAGCTGCGACACATGGAAGGCATCCTACACCCGATTTAGTTGTGGGGGTAGGGTGGGGTGGTAAGAAACCTCAACAAACCTCTGCATGACCTCAAATATCCTGATGGACCTTAGGTATATCTTTCCTCCCCAAACAAACCTATATAATCCTCATCATAGGGAGACACTCAGGAAAACATGGTATCCCTACTTGAACTCCAAGGGATTACGATGGTGATATTTAGAAGATTTTTATCTTCTATGGGCCATCATCATCCGCTCATGGATGATATGGCTTTCTCCATCATCACCTACACTATCTCTAGGCCCATAAGATATGTCTCATGAATATCTATCCAGTAAAAGGTTAACCTATAGGGTCTCTCGTATAGGGCCTCAAAAGGTTACATGACGATGGTAGGGTGGTAGCTGTTATTGTACAAAAACTCAACCGAGGGAAGGTGATCCTCCCATATTCAGTCAAAGTATAATTCGCAAGCCTTCACCATATTCTCCAACACTGGATAGTGCGCTCGGTCTACCCATTGGTCTGGGGGTGAAAGGATATACTCATCCTCATGTTGGTTCCAAATTCCTCCTCCAGGCGTCTTGACCATCTTGATGAAAATCACATGTCACGATTAGAGACAATCATCGAGTGAACCTGATGAAGGAAAATGATATCCCGTAGGTACAACTTCCCCAAACACTCCACTGAGCTCTGCTCCCTAATCATAAGAAATTGTGTTGAATTTGTGAGTTGTTCAAAAATCACCTATATGGCATCATCGACCTTTGATGTGTGTGGTATACCTATCACAAATTCCATGGATATGTTGTCCCATTTCTAATTTGGGATCTCAGGGGGATGCAACAAACCTACCAAAACAAGGTTCTCATCCCTCACCTGCTAACATGAGAGGCACTGATAGATGAAATTTTCTATACTTCATCTCATTCTAAATCACCAAAACATCCACTAAATATATCTATAAATCTTCCCCACATCAGGATGTACATATAGTATAGAAATGTGTAACTCTCACATCACCTCCTCCCACATCATGAATGGAACTATTGTTCACCCTTGGAATAATTTGAAGTGATCAAATCCTTTAGAATATTTATTAGATGAGTCACCTATGGATATCTAATCATGTAATACCCCACATTCAGTGTCTCCTAGATGGGAATCTCTCCTATTCTTGAGAAGTGGAGGGGTCAACACCATCAATTGTAGAAAACTTGTACCCTCCTGCTCCACCAGGTTTAGTTGTAAGGAGTCCAACTACTCTGAATCCTTATACACTAAGAAAGCCTGTGACTACCTACTAATTGAATATACTACAACGTTTCCCTTCCCTTGAGTATATACTATCTTGAAGTGATATTCTTGCAGGAAATCCAACTAATGCCACTGTCTCAGGTTCAAGTCTATTTGCATGAACATGTACCTGAGGCTCTGGTGGCCTAAGTAAACCACAAAGTGCTCCCTAATAAGGTAGAACCTCTACATCCTTAGAGTGAAGACTACAACTTCCATCTATAGGTCATGAGTCACGTAGTTCTTCTCATGGGGTCTCAACTGCCTCGACCCATATGCAATAATGTCCCATCACTGCATCAACATGAAACTGATCCCATATTCTAAGGCATTATAATATACCATGAACTCCACACTTTACACTAGTATTATCAATATTGAAGAACTCATTAGCCTTAGAATCAACTCATCGAAGGCCCTCTTACACTGCTCAGACCAGGTAAACAACTTCCCTTTCCACATTAGGGCAGTCAAAGCTATAGGAATTTTAGAGAAGTTTGACACAAACCTCATGTAGTACCCCACAAAGAAAAGAAATCTCCACAACTCCAACACACACTTGGGTGGATCCCAATAAATAACTACATCAATCTTCAATGGGTCTATGAATAAACCATGCATAGGAATGTCATTCCCCAAAAAGTGAACCTCATGAATTTAAAAATGGTACTTCGAGGGCTTTTTGTAAAGCTGGTTCTCTCGAAGAAAATCTTAGACCATTCACAAGTTCTCTACACTCTCCTCCTCTAATTTAGAGTAGATGATTATGTCATCAATAAAGAAAACAAAAAACCGGTCCATGTATAGCTAGAAGACCCAATTCATAAAATCCATAAAAATGAAGGGTTAATTCATCACACCAAAGGGAATCACTAAGAACTCAGTGTGTTCAAAGCGACATTGGAATGAAATATTTGGAATATCAGCCTCGTGAACCCTCAACTGGTGGTATTTGGACCTGATATTGATCTTTGAGAACTATCTATCACCTTTCAAAAGGTCAAAGAGTTTTTCAATCCTTGGAAAGGGTTATTTGTTCCCTATGAAAACCTGATTTAGGTGACGATAATCTACACAAAGCTATAAGATAACATATTCCTTTTTCACGAATAACACTGAAGCTGCCCAGGGGGACACATTGGGTCTAATAAAACCCTTATCTTGAAGGTCCTCAAATAGAAACTGCAACTCTTAGAGCTCGGTAGGTGCCATATGATATGACATAGAATTTATCAGAGTGGTGATGGGATGCAAGTCATTGAGAAACTCCATCTACTACATCATAGGTAGTACTAGAACATCCTCGAGGAAGACAACCATATAATACTCCACAACTGAAGGAACCTATATGCCTAAATATTCTATTACATTAAGGGATATACTCTATAATTGATGATTGATGGGCTCCAGCCTACTTATTGCAGAACCCACTTGCTCTACCATGAGATCTCTCTTTCCAGAAAGGGAGAATATATTTTCATTAGTGCATAGGCATCTGACTATTCTATGGTGACTGTTAATCTGGACACAGACCATGTACATCGAATAAATGTCCACAATTATGTCATATGTTTCCATCGGGATGAAAAAAGGTCCCATGTTAACCTCTATCCACTAAGAGATAGCTCATAAAACTGAAAAATGAAAGATATAGAATAAGTGTTACCTATAGAAACCACTGAAGGTTCCGGGCGCAGTGGAAGCACGTGGGTGGATGTTCCCACTTGTATTTTTGTCATTAGAAATGATCAATCCAGGATCAATACGACGATGAACGCCAATCTCCACGGATCGATTCATAGAAATAGACAAAGAAGAAGAAAGGTCCTAGAACCACAAAAGTGGATCATCACAGGTTGATTATAATTAATTTAATTAATTGACAAGAAGTACCTTTTGGGTTTTCTTTCTTCATTGATATTATTGATCAAGTTTCGATGTGATTCATCATTACGTCGCAGAAGCCAAGTGTAGACTTCCTCTTGCGGTGATCCACACGTGCACCTAGTATCTCTAGATATCGCCAAAGGAGTCTCCAGGTGCTAGAGTGGAGAAACCTTTGCTTATGTTGTCCGCCTTAGATCGTATTGATCCAATGGAAGAGGATCTCTCTCGGTCTTGAGAGCGTTCTTGGAGGAAGAGGTTCTTTCGTCCTTGAAATAATTCTCTAGAATTGTTGTGTAGGAAAAGAGTTAGGGTTGTGAGGATATTTATAATCAGGTTTGAGGTTGTCGAGTTATGATAATAAATAAACACATTACACGTTTTATTTATTTCATTGACTCTTATTGAAACCCCATGTCGAATAATTTATTCCTTGACATGCACCCATGATGATTATAATAAATATCATTTAATAAAACAATATTATATCCTCAAAATCCCGACTGGAAAACTACACGACGTGTAATAATTTATACATGGAGTGTACTTGTTTTTTCCATAAAGCTACATGGCGTGTAATCATTAATACAATAAGTGTAATTGTTTTTCTATTAAACTTTCAAAATGAAAACTACACGGCGTGTAATCATTAATACACGGAGTGTACTTGTTTTCCATGAAAAACTACATGACGTGTAATCATTAATACACGACGTGTATATCTTGTTTTTCATTTATTTCTTACTCCATCATTAAAATGATTTAGGCTTCCTTGAATAATTATTAAACCAAATACGGGAATAATCTTTATTCTACTTGATATACTTGGATACACTTAGTGTGTGACCCTCTAGGACTCTTTCTCGTTGGCATTAGGCGGGCTTGCCTAAAGTCCAAGATTACTGTCTAGAAACAGGTCAAGGCACCCAAGAGAAAGAAGTTGACGTCGTATTGACGTGTCACCTCATACGAACTCTTATTGTGTAATTTAATCCCTTTGTCTCAATATATCATCAAGTAGGTTTCATGGCAGTGTCATAAACCTATATGCTTGATCTGTCATTTTTGACTTCCAGAAATAAACTCATCGTGTCACCATGGCCATGGAATTTTTTCGACAATTCTATTTCAATCAAAGGGCCCAAGATATCTACTTCCATAAATATGTAAGGGACAAATCCTTCCTCGACTTATCCATTAACAACATTTCATTCATGATGCACCCAAAGTACCCTACTTCCCACCAAATGTCTTCGTGACGGTTTTCATTAGAAAATCTAAGTGTGCGAGTCATGACATGAGTTAATGATAATCTTCCAGTCTAAGTACCATTACACATTCTCGCAGATAGAAATATCTGATGACACCAAAACATGCAGAATTACTACTGGTGGGTCTGTTCTCAAAATATTCCATCTTAGAGATTACCAAGTGCAAACTCCACAAGATAGAGTCTCATCTTCTTACGAGTACTCGCACATGACAATCTGTATACTATGTATCCTATCATAGTATGTCATCCAACCATAGAACTTTATTTAAGAATATTGTTATAGCATTTCAAGGTTCTCATAATAGTGGGGATCTTCCATGACCTTATCAATGCAATAAATATTCCAGGACATTATTATATTATAGTCATGTAGAAAAATGAACAATATAATAAGTGAACATTCATGTAATCAAATTAAAAAACAGTTGGTTCTCAGGACACCAACCTAACAAAATCCCACTTGGACTAGAGCCAACTGCCTATGACTTTTAGTCTTCTAGACCCCACATGATGATCATGTTTCTACTGAGTCAAGGATTTAGTCAAAAGGTCTGCCACATTGTCTTTTGTGGAAATACTGCTCACTGCAACTTCACCTCTTTGAGAAAAATCCCTCAAGAGATGATACTTCCTAAGTATGTTCTTTGTCCGATGATGTGATCTTGGCTCTTTTGCAAGTGCCACCACTGTATTATTATCACAATAGAGTGTGATAGGATCTTTACTGCTAGGCACTACATCCAGCTCTTGGATGAAACTTCACATCCATACTACTTCTTTATCTGCCTTAGATGCTGCGATATACTCAGACTCTGCTATAAAATCTTCCACCACACTTTGCTTTGAGCTCTTCTAGCTCACCGCACCTCCATTCAAATTGAATATGTATCCAATCTGTGACTTTATGTCATCTTGATCAGTCTAGAAACTAGCATTTACATGTCCTCTAATGAATAGTTCCTCATCTCCTCCATAAACCAGGAACATATCCTTAGTACACCTTATATACTTAAGGATAGTCTTTACTTCCATCCAATGGCAGTCTCCTGGATCAGATTGATATCTGCCTATCGCACTTAATGCATAAGAAACATCTAGCCTTGTACATAACATATCATACATGACTGACCCAATCGCGGATGTGTAAGGGATCCTTGCAAATTTCTCTCTTTCCTCATGTGTCTGATGACACATTTTCATGGAAAGATGAATGCCATGTGACACTGGCAACAATCTCCTCTTGGAATGTTCCATACTAAATCTCTTTAGTATTTTGTCAATGTGTATACTTTGACTCAGGCCCGACATTCTCTTGGATCTATCATGATGGATATTGATCCCAAGAATATATGCTGCCTCGCCCAAGTCTTTCATATAGAATCATTTATCCAACCATGCCTTAACTGACTGTAAGATAGGTACTTCACTTCCAATTAGTAATATGTCATCAACATATACTATTAGGAAAATAACTGCACTTCCACTAAAACTTTTGTAGACACAAGGCTCACATTCATTCTTAACAAATCCAAATTCCATTACAGCTTCATCAAAACGAATGTTCCATGACCTTGATGCTTACTTTAATCCAAAAATGGATTTATGCAACTTGCATACCTTGTTGGCATCCTTTTGAGTCACAAACCATTTAGGTTGTGTCATGCAGACATCTTCCTGGAGGTTCTCGTTAAGGAATGCTATTTTGACATCCATTTGCCAAATTTCATAGTCATGGTAAGTGGAAATGTCCAATAGGATTCTGATGGATTTCAGCATCACAACCAGTGAAAAGGTTTCATCATAGTCAATTCCTTAATGCTGTCTAAAACCTTTTGCAACCAGTCATGCCTTATAGGTGCTGACTTTCCCCTCTATTTCCAATTTCTTCTTGAATACCCATTTATTACCAACAGGCTTTACATCAAATGGAGGATCTACCAAAATCCAGACTTGGTTTTGCTACATGGAATCCATTTTAGAATTTATGGCTTCTTGCCACTTGGTAGCATCTGGGCCTTCAACTTCTTCCTTGTAGGTAAGAGGATCATCATTGTCAACTAATAATGAGTCACCATCCTCAGTGACAAGAAAACCATATCGTTCTATTTCTCTCACCACTCTCATGCTCATACACAATTCTTGTGTGTCTAGAATAGATTGTTTTTCCATGGGGCTTTGTGGAATCTGTTCTTGTACCAACTCTTGTGTATATTGAGCCTCGACTTCATCGAAGTCTATCTCGATCCCACTATCTCTTTTGGAGATGTGATTCCTCTCAAGGAATATGGTGTGTCTTTCCACTGTTACCTTTTTATCTGAGGGGTTGTATAGGTAATATCCCCTTGTTTCCTTGGGATATCCTATAAAGATACATTTTTTGTCTCGGGCTGCAAGCTTGTTACCTGAAGAGGCCTTAACAAATGCTTCGCTACCCCACACATGTAAATTCGATAACATGGCTTTACGTCCACTCCATAACTCATATAGAATACCATTTATCGATTTAGTTGGTACTTGGTTTAGTATGTGTGCTACTGTTTGTAATGCATATCCCCATAAGGATAATGGAAGACTCACATGACTCATCATTGATCTCACCATGTCCAACAGGGTGTGGTTCCTCCTTTCACTTACACCATTCCACTGAGGTGTGTAAGGAGGAGTGAGTTGAGATAGAATCCCAAACTCCCATAAGAAATCAATGAAGTCCTGATTAAGATATTCTCCTCCTCTGTCTGAGCGGAGTTTCTTAATCTTCTTACCAAGCTGGTTCTCAACTTCATTCTTGTATTCTTTGAACCAATCAAAAGAATATGACTTATAACTCATTAAGTAAATATATCCATATCTACTAAAATCATCAATAAAAGTTATGAAGTACGAGAACCCACCCCTTGATTCAACTAGAAATGGTCCACACACAACTGTGTGAACTAATTCTAGAATCTCTTTATCCCTTTCACCTTTCCCACTAAATGGGGCTTTGGTCATTTTTCTTTGTAGAAACGCATGACATACACCAAGTGGTTTTAGTTCAAAAGAATCTAAATACCCATATTGATGTAATTTTGTCAAACGTTTCTCATTGAAATGACCTAGCTGGTGATGCCAAAGTTGGGTGTGGCATGAGTCATGTGAATTAAATTTGTCATCGATTTCCATTACTTGGTTTGTGTAGTCTAACACATAAAGGCCGTTATATAAATGTGCCCTACCAAAACAAATTCTATCTTTATAAAAGTAGAAACATCCACTTCCAATATTGAAGATGAATCCATCAGTATCTAATCTGGATACTGAAATAATGTTTTTGGTTACAGAGGGTACATAATAATATCCTGTCAAAACCAAGACCATCCCAGTAGGCAACGTGAGGTGGTAGTCTCCGAAAGCTATAACAGTGAGTCTGGATCTGTTGGATGCTCGTAGATCCACCTCACCTCGGTCAATCTTTCTAAATCTACTTGGTTATTGTATTTGGATAAATATGTGAGCACCACAAGCAGTATCTAATACCCAATTGGTAGAAACAGATAGTTTTCATTTGATAACAAATGCACCTGAAGCTTCCCCTTGCTTCCTTGGCTGGGTGCAGTTTTTCTTCCAGTGGCCCTTCTTGCCACATGCGAAACAAACAGACTCCTGTTCTCTTGCCTCCCCTTTGATCTTCCTTTTCTTGGAAGGCCTTGAAGAAGATTTGGGCATAATGATCTTCACCTTCCCTTTCCTTTTATTCACCACGAGGACATAAGTCTTTTCACGCTTCATGTCATTTTCCACTTGGCGAATGAGGATAAGAAGATCAGACAGAGACCTCTCAATGTTGTTCATGTTGAAGTTCACAACAATGTTTGAGAAGCTATGGGGGAGTGATGCAAGAATGAGATCAGTACCCAGTTCTTTGAGGAGTTTAAACCCTAGAACCTCCAAGCGCTCAATGTAACTAATGAGTTTGACTACATGAGGCCTGGCTGGGGCACTCTCTCCAAGCTTGCTCTGAAATAGAGCCTTAGAGATCTCAAATCTTTCCTATATTGCTCTCTCCTGGTATAGACCACAGAGGTGCTTGAGCATGCTATAGGAATCCATGTCCTCATGAGACTTCATGAGCTCACTTGACATTGAAAATAGCATCAAACATTGAACGTCTAGTGCATCGCTCAAATGTTGATCATAGACCATGAAATCTTCATCACTCGCCCTTGGGGTAGGAGAGTCAGGAAGTGAGGACTCCAACACGTAAAACTTTTGTTCATGGCATAGGATAACCTGAAGGCGCCTAAACCATTCCTAAAAGTTATTGCTGGTGAGGATGTTGTATTTTTCCAGAATTGATCGTAGAGAAAATGCGGTAGACGAGTTTGTCATATTGATTCTACAAATTAAAATAGAAGATTTATCAGTACTTTCTCAATTAAATTTTATGACAAATAATAAATTTTATTAAGTCTCCCACTATTTTATCAAGTCACAATGGACCTCAACATTGAACTCAGAATGTCCAGTTGCTTTGACATTCTACTGTCAAGGATCCATATTCCCCTTCACATAACCCCAACAAGGGTTGGTCAAGCTATTTGAAGGTATTTAGGTAGGTAGGTCTTTGCCAACGGTGAGCTTACAGTTCCTTGATCTGTTGAGTGGACTCCCCAATCCTAAAATCCTAACTTGGATTTTCTCAACTCTTACCTCCAATATTACATCAAGTCTAGCAAGGGCTACTCCTCTTGATGTAATATGGTTAAGTCAACCCGAAACCTTTCATAAGGGCTTCCTTTATAAAAGTGAGTGTCCCAACAAATGTTGGTCAAACACATAGTTTTATTGAGTCTTTCCCTTAATCAAGTTATGGAAGGCTTGGTCTAAATTAATATAGTATTTTTAACACCCCAAGCTTCCACGGTAAACTTCTCTTTGAATAATACAGTAGCGTGTGTTGTACGCAACTTTGAGTTCTAACACACACATCACAACCAATGAAAGTAGCCGTTATGAATAGTAATACCTAATTTTTGAAATTCTATAAATTTTATCTTTCCAAATGGACTTCATTTTTGTATTCTAAATATCGAAATTATCCTAAGTTGAATTTTTTGTAATTTTCTATGAATTTCCAATTTTTTTTTGAATAGTGAAAAATACTTAAAAACAAATTTTTTAATAAAAATAATTTATAGTGATAAATTATACTATTTAGTGGTTTTAAAGTATAATTAGAATATATTTTTACCATTTTATCCAATGGTGTTCATTAGAATTAATTTCACTTTGAAATTGGACATAAACAATTGTCAATCTTTTGATATATATTGTTTCTTAAAAACACGCTATTTGTTATGACAACGGGAATTAGTTATAAAATTAATTAATGAAACTAATATGTTTGGAATTTTGTAAAATAGACATCATTTTTGAATTTGGAATATCAATTATAACTTAGGGTGAAATTCTGGCATTATTTTGAAAAACTTCAATTTTTGATGAATAGTGAAACCACTAAGTGATAGTTAAAAAACTGATTTTTTGTTTAAATGAAACATTACCACTTCTGTGATTTGATTTTCAAAATTCTGACATACATGGTTTTCATTAGGAAGTAAAATGTGATTCAATGGGATAAAAATAATTTTTGGTGAATAGTAACTTTTAAGTTTAATTAATCGCGATTAAAGGTAATTAGTGAAATTTAAGGTAAAAATGATATTATAAAAATATGAAAATACCATTACACTTGTCCTACCCTTATTGGATGAGTCATTTCCGACCAATACAATGGGTCAACTTGGGGACACCATGGAGCCACTTGGGTAAGAAAATGACATTAATAACTTTTTATTTAAAGTAAAAATAAAATTGTCACAAACATGTGTTGTTTTACTAAAACAATTATTACATGGGGTTATATAAGTCAAATTTTTGAACATAAATATTAATTGGAAAGATAAAACTATTTCCTACATCATGGTAAATTTTTTATAATTTTTAGACATTAAATAAATTATATTTTTAATGACACCATGATGATGCAGTGATTACCTCATTAATTAACGATTTTAATAAAATGGAAGGATAATGTAAAATCTAAGAATTACACTTGTCCAAAGGCTATTGTATGAGTATATTTAGAACCCTCATGACCTTATCCTACAAATATATAAGTGTGGGACATTTAAAATCCGATACTCATTTTATAATAAAGTAACATTTCATTACTTTCCAAGAGTGACCCTCCTCTCCACTTATAAAAGGCCCTCACCTCTACCACATTATCCACACCTATCAAGCCTTTGGATCGGCCAAACCCTGCCCATTTTGTCTCTAAAAATCCCACTATTACTCCTAGAATCTTCACTTTGGGCAGAAGTCTTCCCAAGGAAGCCTTTGAGCTCAAATTAAAAAGAGTTACCCGTTTTAAAGGTAGTGATTTCTCTTGTGTTCTTATGTTTTTTTTGCTTCTCCAACCCCCTAAACTCTTTTTATTCATTTATTTTGTAATAAAAACAGTATATTAAATATACTAGGATGTTTTTATGATAAGGATTCTAGATACACTTACACACACCTTCGTCTAATGGTTAAAGAACATACTGTTTTTGTGGTTGGCGAATTTCTGCCTCACGAAACGATGATTGTTCAATCTTATTTTAACACCTCTCATGGTGGCCATTATGATGTCACTATATTTATATATGATATATATTATTTTTATGTTTTCCTTATGCTTCTGTATTTCTCATTTATGGCATACCTTTATGATTTACATTATGTGTAAACGCGATAATTTCATTTTAGGAAGTGCGGACTACCGCCCCCTCAAAGTGATTTGAATCGTTAATGCCATATGTGGGATGTATAAAGGATGGAGTAAATGATATTATATATGATATTATACTTTAATTATAATATACCTTTATATAATTATGATTTCATTACATTAAATACAAAATAGAAATGAAAGTAGCGTTCATGCGTACGTATGGCTTACCGTCTCCATGAACGGTGCATTTCATTTCTTACCTCTAAATGTTACGTAATATTATTAATGAATGTATATACTGGATATATATGATATATATGATATCTAAATCATGGATATAATTCTGGAGATAATTGATATTATACCACATAAATAACTTGTAATTATAAGAAGTTTATTGTTGACTCAAGTACCAAAGATCGACAAAACGACTGTTATTAACTTAAATGACTACATAATATTCGTAACATTGTAATAAGTGATATAAAAGGGATAATGAACTTGAAAAATGTTCTTAATAAATTATAGATTAACTCTAGTTTATTATTCAGGAGATTAAAGAACGGTCGAGTGAAGTCGGACACGAGGTAAGGGAACTTCTTAACCCGATTTCCATTCTTTGGGTTAATCTCCTACTTTCAAATTATGTCATGTTATTATTTTGTCTTATCTTGTACTTGTACATTCTTTATGTTTAATTATAGTGAATACACATAATAGATCTATTTTATTTAAAAAATGATCTTTGTAAGGGAACTTCTTTACCCAATTTCCATTCTTTGGGTTAATCTCCTACTTTCAAATTATGTCATGATATTATTATGTACTATATTGTATTTTTTATTTCTTTATGTGTAATTATAGTGAATAAACATAATAGATCTATTTTTATTTAAAAAATTTTCTTTGTAAGGGACTTTGTCTCAATCTCCTTTCTTTGAGGTATATTTTGTTTTATACACAACTTTCTTTTATACGGTGTATAAACCCCTTTAAATTTTACATTTATACAAAAAGAATCTTTTTTATATGAAGAATTTTACTAAATGACAAAAAAGAATGTTTTTTTGTCATACGTATGCGGCGACAATGAATTCTCTGCCGCCGTGACCATTATTTGAGTTTCGGCTTCCTCTACAAGTCATAACTTTTTTTAAATGAAAAATAATTACAAAGTTTTAATTTTCTTTTATTTTGGTATTGAAAATGGTTTTGAAATTTTTTTATTATATCAATGTGTTGTATTGATATCTTGTGATTGAAATGTGGAAATGATAGGTTTCCTTTATGCATGTTTTATGTGATACGATTATTTTATGGTTTATGATATGTTTAAACCTGTTCATATGAGGAATGCATTGGACTTAATAAGTGATGGGTGGAGCCCGCTATAGCTCCTCGATGCATCAATAGGTCTCATGAGACAAACTAGTGTCTTGGAACGAGGCCTTGACAAAATCTTATTTGTAGTCTTGGAACGAGGCCTTGGTTACGTGGTTATGATAGTCTGTCATTATGCATTCCATCATTATGAATGTGGTTATTGATATTGCATGTGATTATTCGACCAGAAGAATATCAATGTGAATAAGTAAATGACATTATTTCATTTTATTTTCCCATATTATGATGAAGTTCATGTTTAAAAGTCTTTTTTTAGTTATAAATTGCCTTAATTGTTTATGTTTATTTATGAAAGCTTTCGCTATATTGTTATCCTTACTGAGCATCTGAGCTCACCCCTTTCAATGTTTTAATATTTTCAGGATGTGAAGAAGTATCATATGAAAGACCTGTAGGGATAGTCAGAAGGGGATATAAGTGGGGACTATGGAGACTATGTTATTGTAGTTTTTCACTTTATGATGTAATGTAACATTTATGAATGTATCTAGTGTTTCCAAGGCTACTAAACTAATCGGTCTTTCGAGACTTGATCTTTTGAGATCATGACAATGTTACGCAATAATGCACCGACTCTGGGTAACTGGGGTCGGGGAGTTATAGTTGGTATCAGAGGCAGTTTAATACTAACCTTGGAAGCTAGATTTAGATAAACTCTGATTAGACCACATAGACCTAAGATAAAATTTGATGATTAGTATAGAAGAACTTTCTAGAATTTTGGTATTATAGAAATTTTGTGAGTTTTCCGTGCAATACATCCCTGTCTGGATAGGAGAAGGTAGAGGAGGCTCTGGCACAGATGTACCTAGGGGTAAAACCCGAAAACACCACTTTGAGCTAGACTCGAACGGGAACTGGTGCAAGAAAACGGGCCTTGCTGCACTCTTGCTTACGACACTCCCGGGGGATATGATTAGGATAATTATCATTTTATTTACAAATCATTATGAAGGGTTTATGATTATATACTCCCTCAAAGAAAACATTTCTTTTTATTAATATGGATTATATCCATAAACTATTCAATTTATGTTAAGTGTTTTACAAGTACAGAATTATGTATTTTTATTCATAAACTGATCTAGTTTATGCCATTGTTTAGAAATGGTGCCTAGTGGAAGAAATGGAAACCGTATCAATGCACGCACTCCATGTAGGGATTTCCCTCCAACTCAAGATAATTATAATGGAGCTGGTGATACAACTAGTGCTGATTAGCTTATCACCATACTGGGACAACTCACTCAGGTTATGAATAATAACCTTACTCGTATGGAGCACCCTGATCCGCAATGTAGAGGATCAATGTTAGACCGCTTCATGAGGCAACAACCGCCAACATTTAATGGGGGTACAAATCCATTAGTAGCTGAGCAATGGATAAATTCCTTAGATAAAATATTCCAGGCCTTGGTGAGTAGCGAAAGGGAGAAGGTTGTCATGGCAGTCTACCGCCTCACTGGAGATGTCGATCAATGGTGGTCGCTGATTCAAAACACAAAGGAAGATGAAGAATTATCAAGTATGGAATGGAGGGAGTTTAAGGAAATTTTCTTAGAAAAATACTTTCCACATGACCATCGAGCAGATATGGAAAGACAATTTCTAAGTCTGAGGCAGAAGGAGGAAGAGAATGTCGTAAAGTATGAGGATAACTTTACAAGGTTAGCGAGGCATGCTGCAGATTATATACATAACCCAAGAAGTAATATTGATCATTTATTTGATGGGATAAAACCATTTCTCCGTCGAGCATTAGTCTCAAAAACCTTCTCGTCGTACGAAGATATTGTCTCGTGTGCTATCAAGATGGAAAAGGAATTCTCTAAGTCTTATGACTTTAAAGAAAAGCAAGAAAAGAAGATATCTTCTGATCAATATGGAAATGGAAATAAGGGGAAGAAGGGAAAAGTTGAATATCAGTCCTACAGTAAATGTGGGAAGAAACACCCTGGTACTTGCTTGAAGGGAATGGGAGTCTGTTACAAGTGTGGTGAAAAAGGCCACTAAGCTCATGATTGCAAGGGAAAGAAAGTTGCTATCAATGTGGAATGCTATAATTGTAGAGAGATGGGACATTATGCAAATGAATGTCCTAAGCGTCAGGGGAACTTACCTCAGAAGAGGCCAAGGGATCAAGGCCAAGCTTATGCTATCACTACTGCTAAGGTTGAAGCTCCGAAAGACGTGGTGGTAGGTAATTTAATGGTTTCCTCAAGTTTAACAAATTCATTATTTGATTCTGGATCATCGCATTGTTTCATATATTCCCAGTTTTCTAAGAAAATTAGATATTTCCAATTTGATTTAACAAGATAATTGTCAGTCAAAACTCCTAAGGGAAGTATCATTGCAACAAAGTTTTGTGAATTAGTCCCCATTAGAGCACATAAATGTTCTTTATCTGCTGATCTCATTGTCATACCTATGATTGAGTTTGATATAATCTTCGGTATGGATTGGCTTTCGGACTATGATGCAAATATTTATTGTAAGAAGAAGGAGGTTACGATTTTTGATGATGATGATAAGGAACACCTTATTTTTAGAGCAGAATCATCCCCACCTAATTCTTATTTAGATCCACCCCTAGTAGCTCAACTAAATTCAATTATTGGGGAGGAAGAGAATGAGATGACTAAGGGTGAGGAAAGGAATTTTCAAATAGAGGATGTAACTATTGTGAAAGAATATGTAGATGTGTTTCCGGAATATTTACCTGGAAATCCTCCAGAACGAGAAGTTGAGTTTTCCATTGATTTAATTCCTGGATCAAGGCCTATATCGAAGACCCCTTATAGAATGTCCATTGTGGAATTAGTTGAACTAAATAAACAACTAGAGGAATTGAGTAATAATGGATTTATTCGCCCTATTATTTCTCCATGGGGAGCCCGTTTCCTTTTTGTTAATAAGAAAGATGGATCTACGAGGTTGTGCGTTGACTACAGGGAGATCAGTGCTATAAAAATAAAGAACAAGTACCCCCTACCTCGTATTGATGATTTATTTTCAAAATTGCATGGAGTTCAATACTTTTCAAATATTGACCTTCGATATGGATACCATCAGTTTTTTGTGAAGAAGGAAGACATTCCGAAGACATCATTTCGAACAAGGTACGAGCATTATGAGTTTACAGTAATGCCTTTTGGATTGACTAATGCACCCTCTGTATTCATGGATCTAATGAATAGAGTTTTCAAGGAATATATTGATGATTTTGTGGTGGTATTTATTGATGATATCTTGGTATACTCCAAAAGCTACGAAGATCATGAAAATCACTTGTGCATTATCTTGAAGACTCTTAGAAGGCATGAATTATATGTGAAGTTTAGCAAGTGTGAATTCTGGCTTCAAGAGATTTCTTTTCTTGGCCATATTATCTATAAGGATGGAATTTACGTTGATCCTTCTAAGACCAAGGCAATCCAAGAATGGCCAGCACCGACGAGTATAACTGAGGTACGCAGCTTTATTGGTTTGGCAGGTTATTATCGATGTTTTGTCCAGAACTTTTCTCGATTGGCTAACCCATTAACGAAGTTCACACATAAAGGGGTTAAATTTTTCTGGACAAAAGAGTGTGAAGAATGTTTTGAAGAACTGAAGAGAAGATTAGTCAATGCTCCTATATTTAATCTACCATCAGGGAATGATGGGTTCGTTATTTTTAGTGATGCATCAATGAAAGGACTTGGTTGTGTCCTTATGCAGAATGATAGGGTTATTGCCTATGCATCACGACAACTAAAAATTCATGAGCAGAACTATCCTACTCATGATCTCGAGTTAGCTGCTATAATCTTTTCCTTGAAGATATGGAGACATTATCTCTATGGTGAAAAATGTGAGATATATACCGATCACAAGAGTTTGAAATATATTTTCTCACAAAAATAACTCAACATGAGGCAAAGGCGATGGCTTGAACTACTCAAGGATTATAATTGCACGATACAATACCACCTAGGGAAGGAAAATAAGGTTGCAGATGATTTGAGTAGAAAAGATCATGGAGTTTTGAACATGATGAGAGTGGAAAGGGATCCTATTTTCATGGATCTAGTAAAGATGGATATGGGAATCACCATGGAGGGTGAAACATCAATTTTTTTTTCAAATGGTTGCCAAACCAACTTTACTAGAAAGGATAAAGTGTTCTCAGGCCGATGATGAAGAGTTGAAAAAGAAGATTAAATCTATGAATGATGGGCGATTGAGTGAATTTGTGTATGAAGATGGAATTTTGAAATTTGGGAGGAGACTTTGTGTTCCTGATATACCTGATTTAAAGAGGGAATTGTTGGATGATTCTCATAGTTCCAATTTCTCTATACACCCTGGGAGAACCAAAATGTATAGAGATTGAAAGGGACATTTTTGGTGGGACAACATGAAGAGGGAGATTGCTGATTTTGTGTCAAGATTTATGGTTTGTCAACAAGTGAAAGCTGGAAGACAACTGCCTGGTGGATTACTGCAACCTCTTCCCATACCTGAGTGGAAATGGGATAATATTACGATGGATTTTTTCATGGGACTACCAAAGACTCCTAGAAGGAATGACGCAATATGGGTCATTGTTGATCATCTCACGAAGTCAGCACATTTTCTTTCTATAAGGGAAGATTTACCACTTGAACGTCTAACAAGACTATATATTAATGAAGTTGTGAGACTTCATGGAGTACCCCTGTCGATTGTATCGGATCATGATCCCCGTTTTACATAAAGATTATAGAAAATTCTTTAGAAGGCCTTGGATACTGAACTTCGTTTGAGCACTGCTTACCACCCTCAAACAGATGGACAATCAGAAAGAACTATTCAAACCTTAGAAGACATTTTGAGATCATGCTCACTTGACTTTCAAGGAATGTGGGATCAATATTTACATTTGGTAGAATTTTCCTATAACAATAGCTTCCATTCAAATATTCAGATGGAACCATATGAAGCGTTATACGGAAAGAGATGTCACACACCAACCTGTTGGGATGACATCGGTGAAAGAAAACTTGTAGGCCCAAAACTGGTGGAGGAAACGATGGAAAAGGTGGAAGTAATCCAAAACCACATCAAAGCAGATCAAAGTAGGTAAAAGAGCTATTCTGACAACCGAAGGAAGGATTTGGAATTTCAGGTAGGAGATCATGTTTTCTTGAAGGTATCTCTATGGAAGGGAGTTATACGTTTTGGTAGGAAGGGTAAATTGAATCCCAGGTACATCGGACCCTTCGAAATTCTAGAACGAATTGGGGCTGTAGCTTACCGTCTGACAATGCCGCCAAGTCTCTCCAAAGTTCACGATGTATTCCACGTATCACTGTTGAGAAAATACATGCCTGACCCAATGCATGTACTCACCTATGAGGAATTAGAACTGGAACCCGATCTTTCTTATTGCGAAGATCCCGTCAAGATTCTTGATACAAGAGAACAAGTGATGAGAAACCGGACGACTCGTCTGGTAAAGGTTCTATGGAGAAACCATAAGATGGAGGAGGCAACGTGGGAACCCGAGGAACTTATGATGAAGAATCACCCGAGTCTTTTTATACAGTGATATTATATGAAATTTCGAGGACGAAATTATTTGAAGGAGGGGAGAATGTAACACCCCAAGCTTCCACGGTACACTTCTCTTTGAATAATACAGTAGCGTGTGTTGTACGCAACTTCGAGTTCTAACACACACACCACAACCAATCAAAGTAGCCCTTATGAATAGTAGTACCTACTTTTTGAAATTTTATAAATTTTATCTTTCCAAATGGACTTTGTTTTTGTATTCGGAATATCGAAATTATCCTAAGTTGAATTTTTTGTAATTTTCTGAGAATTTCCAATTTTTTTATGAATAGTGAAAAATACTTAAAAACAACTTTTTAAATCAAAATAATTTATAGTGATAAATTATAATATTGAGTGGTTTTAAAGTATAATTAGAATATATTTTTATCATTTTATCCAATGGTGTTCATTATAATTAATTTCACTTTGAAATTGGACATAAACAATTGTCAATCTTTTGATATATATTGTTTCTTAAAAACACGCTATTTGTTTTGACAACGGGAATTAGTTATAAAATTAATTAATGAAACTTATATGTTTGGATTTTTGTAAAATAGACATCATTTTTGAATTCTGAATATCAATTATATCTTAGGGTGAAATTTTGGCATTGTTCTGAAAAACTTCAATTTTTGATGAATAGTGAAACCACTAAGTGATAGTTAAAAAACTGATTTTTCATTTAAATGAAACATTACCACTTCTGTGATTTGATTTTCAAAAATCCAACATACATGTTTGTCATTATGAAGTAAAATGTGATTCAATGGGATAAAAATAATTTTTGGTGAATAGTAACTTTTATGTTTAATTAATCGCGATTAAAGGTAATTAGTGAAATTTAAGGTAAAAATGATATTATAAAAATATGAAAATACCATTACACTTGTCCTAACATTATTGTATGAGTCATGGAAGACCAAGACAATCCATGGGTCAACTTGGGGATCCCATGGAGCCACTTGGGTAAGAAAATGACATTTATAACTTTTTATTTAAAGTAAAAATAAAATTGTCACAAACATGTGTTGTTTTACTAAAAGAATTATTACATGGGGTTATATAAGTTATATTTTTTACCATAAATATTAATTGGAAAGCTACAATGATTTCCTACATCATGGTAATTTTTTTATAATTTTTAGACATTAAATAAATTAAATTTTTAATGACACCATGATGATGCAGCGATTACCTCATTAATTAACGATTTTAATAAAATGGAAGGATAATGTAAAATATAATAATTAAACTTGTCCAAATCCTATTGGATGAGTATATTTCTAACCCTTATCACCTTATCCTCTAAATATATAAGTTTGGGACCTTTAAAATCCAAAACTCATTATATAATAAAGTAACATTTCATTACTTTCCAAGAGTGCCCCTCCTCTCCTCTTATAAAAGGCCCTCACCTCTACCACCTTAGCCACAACTCTAAAGCCTTTGGCTCGGCCAAAACCTGCCCATTTTGTCTCTCCACATTTCAATATTACTCCTAGAAGCCTCACTTTGGGCAGAAGTCTTCCCAAGGTAGCCTTTGAGCTCAAATTAAAAAGAGTTACCCGTTTTAAAGGTAGTGTTTTCTCTTGTGTTCTTATGTTTTTTTTACTTCTCCAACCCCCTAAACTCTTTTTATTAATTTCTTTTGTAACAACACCAGTATATTCAATATACTAGGATGTTGTTATGATAATTATTCGAGCTACACTTACACACACCTTCGTCGAATGGTTAAAGAACATACTGTTTCTGTGGTTGGTGAATTTCTGCCTCACGAAACGATGATTGTTCAATCTTCTTTTAACACCTCTCATGGTGGCCATTAAGATGTCACTATATTTATATATGATATATATTATGTTTATTTTTTCCTTATACTTATGTATTTCTCATTTATGGAATACCTTTATGATTTACATTATGGGTAAACACGATAATTTCATTTTAGGAAGTGCGGACTACCGCCCCCTCAAAGTGATTTGAATCGTTAATGCCATATGTGAGATGTATAAAGGATGGAGTAAATGATATTATATATGATATTATACTGTAATTATAATATACCTTTATATAATTATGATTTCATTACATTAAATACGAAATAGAAATGAAAGTAGCGTTCATGCGTACATACAGCTTACCGTCTCCATGAACGGTGCATTTCATTTATTACCTCTAAATGTTATGTAATATTATGAATGAATGTATATATTGGATATATATGATATATACGATATCTAAATCATGGATATAATTATGGAGATAATGGATATTCTACCACATAAACAACTTGTAATTATAAGAAGTTTATTGTTGACTCAAGTACCAAAGATCGACAAAAAGACTGTTATTAACTTAAATGACTACATAATATTTGTAACATTATAATAAGTGATATAAAAGGGATAATTAACTTGAAAAAAGTTCTTAAGAAAGTAGAGATTAACTCTAGTTTATTATTCAGGAGATTAAAGAATGGTTGAGTGAAGTCGGACATGAGGTAAGGGAACTTCTTAACCCGATTTCCATTCTTTGGGTTAATCTCCTAATTTCAAATTATGTCATGATATTATTATGTCTTATATTGTACTTGTACATTATTTATGTGTAATTATAGTGAATACAAATAATAGATCTATTTTATTTAAAAAATGATCTTTTTAAGGGAACTTCTTAACCCAGTTTCCATTCTTTGGGTTAATCTCCAACTTTCAAATTATGTCATGATATTATTATGTCCTATCTTTTATTTTTAATTTCTTTATGTGTACTTATAGTGAATAAAAATAATAGATATATTTTATTTAAAAAATGTTCTTTGTAAGGGACTTCGTCTCAATCTCCTTTCTTTGAGGCATATTTTTTTATACACAACTTTCTTTTATACGGTGTATAAACCCCTTTGACTTTTACATTTATACAAAAAGAATCTTTTTTATATGAAGCATTTTACTAAACGATAAAAGGGAATGTTTTTTTGTCGTACGTATGTGGCGACAACGACTTCTCCGCCGCCGTGACCATTATTTGAGTTTCGGATTCCTCTACAAGCCATAACTTTTTTTAAATGAAAAACAATTACAAAGTTTTAATTTTCTTTTATTTTGGTATTGAAAATGGTTTTGAAAATGTTTTTATTATATCAATGTGTTGTATTGATATCTTGTGATTTAAATGTGGAAATGATATGTTTCCTTTATGCATGTTTTATGTGATATGATTATGTTATGGTTTATGATATGTTTAAACCTGTTCATATGAGGAATGCATTGGACTTAATAAGTGACGGGTGGAGCCCGCTATAGCTCCTCGATGCATCGGTAGGTCTCATGAGACAAACTAGTGTCTTGGCATGAGGCCTTGACAAAATCTTATTTGTAGTCTTGGCATGAGGCCTTGGCTATGTGGTTATGATAGTATGACATTATGCATTCCATCATTATGAATGTGGTTATTAATATTTCATGTGATTATTCGACCAGTAGAATATCCATGTGAATAAGTAAATGGAATTATTTCATTTTATTTTTCCATATTATGCTGAAGTTCATGTTTAAAATGCTTTTGTTTAGTTATACATTGCCTTAAATGTTTATGTTTATTTATGAAAGATTCCGCTATATTGTTATCCTTACTGAGCATCTGAGCTCACCCCTTTCAATGTTTTAATTTTTTTCAGTATGTGAAGAAGTATTATATGAATGACCTGCAGGGATAGTCAGAAGGGGATATGAGTGGGGACTATGGAGACTATGTTATTGTAGTTTTTCACTTTATGATGTAATGTAACATTTATGAATGTATCTAGTGTTTCCAAGGCTACTAAACTAATCAGTCTTTCGAGACTTGATCTTTTGTGGTCATGCCAATGTTACGTAATAATGCACTGACTCTAGGTAACTGGGTTTGGGGCGTTAAAGTATTGAGGGATTTTAATCCTTTATGTGTAGTTTCACATTATCAGATGATTGTTAATATGTAGCGATTCTTTCTTAAGTGATTAACCATGTTCTGATAATGTTTACGCATAGTCCGGTTTTTATTTTATTCCATATTTGCATGCTTGTTTATTTTATTAATTATGTGATCGCGACAACACATACATAATAAATAAATCATGAAATTAGATATAAATAAAATAAGATTGCATGATCATGAGATTCTATTGGTTAGCTTATCTAGCAGTTTGATAAGCTAACCCTGACCTAGGAAAAAATACTTTGAATCGATGGTTCATGTTTTGCAGCTCCCACCTGTCCACCTTTGTATCTTCTTGGGTTGGTTTCTCCTTAGCTTCGGGTTTTGAACCGTCTCCTCTGGCTTGGGAGATCCTCCATTACATGGGGTTTACATTAAAGAAACCATGGGCACGTAGGCCCTACATTTTATTGGAAGAAGGATCTTAGGACAACAAATTTAAATTAAATAAATTTAAATGAAACCATACACACATACAAAGGGTCTTTGGTCTAGCTCATGATCATCCATAGAATGAAATGTCATTTACGCATATTTAAAATTCAAATTATTTTAATCGTTCTATTATATAAGATAAGTCGTGCTTAAATTCAATTAATTATGATCTTATAATTAATCAATTCTTTATCTTAAATTCCTTTCTGAATTTCCTTGAGATTATTCTCATCCATATTCCTTGTACATGCCTTTGTACTTTTGGAGGAAACCTGGTGAAATTCCATTTTTGGAAAGTACATGGCGTGTAGTTTATATTTACACGACGTGTATTTCTTTTCACCCTTTATCCAAAGTACACGACGGGGGATTTGGCGTGTTTTCTCTACTTTGGAAATTTTGGAGTACATGGTGTGTAGATTAATTTAACATAGTGTGTACTTCCTTGTTACGCGGGTACTGTCCTAGAAATCCCGTGTATGCGGAACACGACTTCTCCTTGTACATGGTTTCACCTAGACCAGATCAGACTACATGGCGTGTTGATTCAAAATACATGTCATGTATTCCTATTCCCACATGCTGTTCATTTCTGGTCAACACGGGGTAATAAATACTTAGGTATAATCAATTCACATGGTGTGGTTTGGAAGACCAGTACCGGTTGGTTGAACCTAAGTACACGATGTGTAGTTTTCACTACACGCCGTGTATTCTTGTGTTGTACGGACATAAAAAGAGGCTCCCCTAGATGAGATCCTCATTTTTAATTTAATCAAAATTAAAATTAAAAGTTTGTTTCTGTGATGTGAATCGAGAAACGAAGGAGGAAGAACATATCTCGTTCATTCAGTTTAATAGAACGATTTATCAAGAATTGAATAAAATATAAATGCATAAATTATCAATGAAAATTAAATAACTATAATCAACATTGTAACCTCGCTCTGATACCAATTGAAGGTTCCGGGTGTAGTGGAAGTACGTGGGTTGATGTGCCCACTTGGCTTTTTGTCATTAGCAATGATCAATCTAGGATCAATACGATGATGAACGCCAGTCTCCATGGATCGATTCATAGAAATAGACAAAGCAGAAGAAAGGTCCCGGAACCACAAAAGTGGATCATCATAGGTTGATTATAATTAATTTAATTAATTGAAAAGAAGTACCTTTTGGGTGTTATTTCTTCGTTAATATTCTTGATCACATTCCGATGTGATTCATCGTTGCGTCATAGAAGCCAAGTGTAGACTTACTCTAGAGGCGATCCACACATGCACCTCGTATCTCTAGACATCGGAAAAGGAGTCTCCGAGTGATAGCATGGAGAAACCTTTGCTTGCGTTGTCCACCTTAGATCATCTTGATCCGATGAGAGAGGATCTCTCTCAGTCTTGAGAGCATTCTTGGAGGAAGAGGTTCTTTCGGCCTTGAAAGAATTCTTCAGAATTGTTGTGTAGGAAAAGAGTTGGGGTTATGAGGATATTTATAACCGGGTTTGAGGTTGTAGAGTTATAAAAATAAATAAACGCATTATGCATTTTATTTATTTCATGGACTCTTTTTGAAACCCCATGTCGAATAATTAATTCCTTGACATACGCCCACGCTGATTATAATAAATATCATTTAATAAAACAATATTATATCCTCAAAATCCCTACTGGAAAACTACATGATGTGTAATCATTAATACATGGAGTGTACTTGTTTTTCCATAAAGCTACACGACATGTAATCATTAATACACGACGTGTACTTATTTTTCTATTTCCTTTCAAAATGAAAACTACACAGCGTGTAATCATTAATACACAGCGTGTATATATTGTTTTTCATTTCTTTCTTCCTCCATCATTAAAACAATTTAGGATTCCTTGAATAATTATTAAACCACATATGGGAATAATCTTTATTCTACTTGAGATACTTGGATACACTTAGTGTGTAACCCTCTAGGAAGCTTTCTCATTCGCATTAGGTGGGCTTGCCTAAAGTCCAAGATTAATGTCTAGCAACGGGTCAAGTCACCCAAGAGAAAGAAGTTGACGTCGTATGGAAGTGTCACCTCATATGAACGCTTACTGTGTAATTTAATCCCTTTGTTAAATATCTCATCAATCAGGTTTCATGGTAGTGTCATAAACATATATGCTTGATCTGTCATTCTTTGACTTCCAGAAATAAACTTGTTGTGTCACCATGGCCATGGAATTTGTTCGACAGTTCTATTTCAATCAAAGGGCCCGAGATATCTACTTCCATAAATATGGAAGGGAAAAATCCTTCCTCGACTTACCCATTAACAACATGTCATTCATGACGCACCCAACGTACCCTACTTCCCGCCAACTATCTTCGTGACGGTTTTCGTCACCAAATCTAAGTGCGGGAGTCATGATATGAGTTAATGAAATATTCTAGTCTAAGGACCATTACACACGATCGCAGATAGAAATATATAATGACACCAAAACATGCAGAATTACTACTGGCGGGTCTGTTCTCATAATCTACCATCTTGGAGATTACCAAGTGCAAACTTCATGAGATAGAGTCTCGTCTTCTTACGAGTAATCGCACATGATGGTCTGTATACTATGTGTCCTATCATAGTATGTCATCCAACTGTAGAACTTTATTTAAGAATATTATTATAGCATTTCAAGGTTCTCATCATAGAGGGTATTTTCCATGACCTTATCAATGCAACAAATATTCGAGGACATTATTATAATATAGTCATGCAGAACAATGAACAATATAATAAGTGAAAATTCATGTAATCAAAGTACAAAACAGTTGGTTCTCAGGACACCAACCTAACAACCACAAGATGAAGCTGGGATAGCGCCTCAACTAGGATCTCTATATCTCACAAAAATAGTATAGACATAAAGGAATGACTGGAACCTATCTTTAATAACACTAAATCAAGATTACAATAAAGATAATTCATACCTATTATCATCTCGTGCACTACGAGATCATAAACCTTAGAAGTCTATAGCTGTCTGCGACCCCGACCACCAGCTCCCTGAGCCTGACATGGGCTGCCTGGTGGTGGTGGTGGAAGAATCTCATAGAATCTTCCACCACCCACAGATCCTTATGCTCCTATTCCAGATCTTCCTCCTTGGGGACCACACTTTCCTCACTTGGGAGATCTCTGATCATGCCACTACCTATGTTGTGGTGGTCCATCAACCATTTGCATGTGCTGCTCATCATGTATGGTATAGCAGTCTCATGCTATATGACCTTCCCTATCATAAGTAAATCACCACCCCTCTCTGATATTCCCTGGTACTCTGTGATGAATTTGACCATGTGCCTGATTCTGATCATGGGGAGGCCTCCTTCACTAAGATCTTAGCTCCTGGAATCTTCTAGTTACTTCAGAATACTTAGCTCTATGGCACCCACTGCCATCTCCAGATTTCTGGCATACCTGTGACATAAATCTATCTATCAATAGTGCTCTCTCTAACACCATGAAATAGGTGGGGATGCATAGTCATACAATGTTGTATTAGACATCTCTGCGAAGTCTCTGTGTAAACTTCAGTACTCAGAATTATCCATCTCAGATCATGTCAAATGAGTACTATGTATGGTCTGTGAACCTCACTGCATACTCATCCACTATCATCCCACCCTACTAAAATTAAAGAAGATCCTAGATCTTAACTTTGTGTGAATAGTTGTGGAAGTAATACTCATGGAATATCTATTGGAAGTCATTATATGAGAGTGTCGACTCATCGTTCATCTACGTAATGAGGCTCCATCAATTCCCATCTACTCCGTGGAAAAGGATAACTACCAGCACAACTACCTGATCTGTTGGGGCCTAAAATAGCCTAAAGATATAGACCATCGACTATATCCAATCCTCACTAATTATGGATCTAGCTTGCTGTGGAACCTTAGTGGACTCTAGCACTAGAACTCACAGAGCATATTAAGCATGTATGTATCCTCATCCTATTCTGCTGGGTTGATCTACTGCTCGACAAGTGGATGTGATGATACCTACCCACCTATAAGAAGGGTTCATAGGATGGACCTTGAAGTGAGGCCTTGTCACCCCCTAGGTTGTCATCATGATCCATAGTTTGTATCACAGATGGATTTTACCGCAGAGGCATCCTGAGATTCATCAAGATGTACCGTGATCAGATGAGAATATATATATATATATATATATATTTATGTATATATATATATATATAATAAAATTGGGGAGCTAACTCAATAAGAAAAATCAAAGACTCAATCCTTTATGATGCATGTATAATTAAAACCTACAACCAATATCTCAGTATGTAGATTAGATAAACAGATTATCAAGGTCCTAGTGAATGGATATGTCAGACACCACACCATCACTATAATACATAGCCTAAGAGTCGAAATCGAGACACTTGGACACTATTTCCCTAAATCCCAACCTAATCCTCTTAAGGGGAGTAGTCTAAACAAAACCCCAAGGAAGGAAATTTCTCTAATAGTAAAATTTCATGACCCAACCCAAGTCTGGGCTTGATCCACAACTACCCTAGGACCGCCTCCATAGGCCAGGGGTGGAGGCAAGTGTTGAAGGCATAACTAATCTTGGGGAGGCCTTTTTATATGTACCTACACACACACACAACCATCTCAATGAGAAAGTACAGAGGGAAAGAGTAAAATATGAAACTCTACTTATAAAGAAAACCAATCATGTATGAGCATCTAGATAGTACAAAAGTATTGTAGTGAGAACTAAAAAGTAAAGGGTAAAAATACATGCCCACCCAAAAATATGTACCAACCTAAAAAAACTGGAAAAGTAAACAACTGAATGAGATCTTATCTCATGAATCCCATGCTATGACCACCATACACAATCCAAGCACCCAGTATCCCTGAGATCCTTTGAAGTAATAGTCAACATATCCATCATCTGCACAAGACACGAGATGTGTGGGAAAATCCCATGCATGTGTGAGTATATAAATACCCAGTAGGACACCTCAAATTCTAAATGGGGAGTGGTAAGAGATAAACTAGAAAAAACGACAGTATATGAAAGATAAAGTCAAAGAGAGTAGCTCAACCCAAATAAAGAGTGAAATTAACCTCGTCCAAGCACAAGGGGATCAACATGGTGAGTAGATGAACTACCCATAGAGTATTCACTATATATAGTAAGAGAGTAGACTCATCTAACCATGAGAAGATAAATACGAAAAGCACGTGGCATACCCCACACATCTTTGCCTATACTGGAAGAAGTGTAACCAAATATGTGGTATAGATAGAGAATAATAGACATATATACTCATTTAAAAGAAACCCAAACAAGAGAGTAAGGGGATATCCATCTCACAGCTCAGCCAAAGAAGAAGAGTCTCCAATAGTTCCAAAATTCCATCAAGGATGCCCAACATCTCACACGTCTGCCTCACTATAGGAAATAAGGGAATTTTTAATGAGTCATTTTCAACGAGATCCCATCGTAAATGACCTATTACAGAAAACGATGTTGCAAATAAGGTTTTTTATGACGGACAGTCACAAGAAGTAAATTTTTGCGACAGGATGCAACTCCATCACAAATAGGTTTATCATGGTTTTTAAATACCCTATTATAACGAGGGATATTGAAAAATTCACAAATACTATTTACGAAGGGCCCATCGCAAATAGTTTAAAATAATAATAATAATAATAATAAATATTAATGAAATAATAATATTAATATTAGTAAAATAAAATAAATTATAAAATAATATTCATATAATAATAATAAAAATAATATTGATAATATAATATTAATAATATTATTAATATTAATGAAATGATAATATTAATATTAATGATATAATAAAAAATTACAAAATAATGAAAACCTCAATATTCGTGAAAAATATAATAAAATAATAAAAATAAAATAATCAAAAATAATAATTAATAAAATAAAAAAAATAAAAAAAATAAAAAAAAATAATTAATAAAGTAATAAAAATAATAAAAAATGGAATAAAGTAATAAAATAATAAAAATTTAAATAAATAATAAAAAATGCAATGTTCGCAACAATATAAAAAATGCACTATATAAAAATGTAGATAGTTAATATTACAAACATAATTTACATTCAAATTTTTGATCATAAAAAATAAATAGACCACTGAGTGGGAGGGTCGTCTGGAGGAGATGGTGGAGAGAAATCAATCCCTAAACCTTGATTCAGATGTCACATGTACTCCAAATGCTCCTACTGCTACCGTCATCAATACATATCCTCCTACATCTCCTCTTCCTGCTACTATTGTAGGAACTCTTCATGCTGCTGCTGCTACCATTGACCCATCTTCTCGTGCTCCCTATGAATACTCTTTATAAGCTCACTTTGAGCTCATAGCTGCTCCCGATACTTTGCAGTATATGAGGATGACTCTCTATGACCTCCTCTCGAGATGGATGTCGACATTGCAATAGTTCCATAATAATCCACAAACATCAATCGAGAGCCAATACCAACAACTCGTCCTTTTTTGAATGCATATTGGGTCGCCTGTATCTATGTTGTCTAATCAAATCGGTGGGTATTAGTCTGAGTATCAGTCTCTGCCTGACTCTTATTGTATGCCTGAGACATTGTAACCTCATATGACTACTTCAATTGCAATTTAAAAGTAAAACTGTTGAAATATTATTTGTAGTTAAATTTTAAACTGAAAAAGAAAATACACAGACTATAATCTGATGTTGGCGAGCACCTCTAATCTCTCTAGTGGTCAGATCACTATACATCCTCCTATAAATGTCAAACTCTAAAATATTGGGTTGTTCGACTACCTATTTGAATATAAAATAAACCGTTTACATTTAAAGTTATATAAAGTATTTAAATAAAGTACTTTCCACATGTTCCTTATACGTATTGAATGTACGACTACCATATTGATGTGTCACCTCTTGTCTCCCTCGATTTTGTTAGCCTACCAATGATATCCTCTGAAAACAACCACCCAACCAGTGTTAACATAATCCATCTCAAACCTTGGATGAAATGTGACTAGGTCGGTCAGTGTGACAAGACTCATAAAACTCTATCACTTCTACTTTCTCTATTACTTTCCTTATAAAATTTTGAAAAAACTAACTGTAATGTTGATGCATAGTCACCTTCCATGCCTTCCAGATAGCCCCATGCATGCTCTCATCAATGGTATACCATAAAACCTACAAATAATTTATAATATCTAGTTACTAATTAAATTAATTTCAAAATCAATATTATTTATTTATGTACCATCCAATAATCGAACATGTGGTACTTTACATCAATGTGAATTTGATCCCATGAGACCCATGATTTAGAAAAATAGTTGCGCATTATAGAAATCCCATGTCCAGTAGCTATATGTATAAAAATTTGAAAAAATAATAAGTAATCAAACAATTAGTATATAAATAAATTATTGAAAACTAACTAAAATACACAGGTAAACATACCTCTGCACACGTGGATCAAAGACCAGATGTGGGAATAACTTGGGGATCAGGTCAAGAACCATCAAATGCATAAGACCACACCCCCTCAGAGTCCCCCCTAAACCACATGTTGTTTGAGGGTTAGATGACCCAACATCCTACTCATCTAAAAGTAAATCAGCTTCCTACAACAGATGATACAGATCCTCATTCATCTAAAACACGAAATGAATATTTCTAGTAAACAACTTAAAACAACTATTATATATAGATATATATTATATATTATTTTAACTAGTATTTAACTATGTTAATGTTTACCTTCATCATCATATTCATGTCTGACGATGTCAATGTCTTCATATTCCTCCTCAGCATCATCAATTTCCATATGACTTTCTATTTCACCATCTCTTGTAATTTCAAATTCATTTTTAATATCATTAACATAATTGTCACCATTGAACCTTAATTGTGAGTTAGCATCATATATATTCATGTATCTTCATAAAATAGATGTATTTGGAGCAGTCTCTTGAAAAAAATCAATTCCTTAAACTTCAGTGGAACCACATTCACTTTGAGTAAACTGATTTTCTTAAGATTTAATTTTTATTATGCTCCACCAATCAATCAACTCTATTAAAGTAGAATAATATTTTGAATAATAAATTTGATGTTCCTGAAGAGCCAATAAAAATATTTCATTTACTACAAAAGACTTTTATATTTAATATCAACAATTCCATGGGTTGGATGAACACACAAGCCTCTCTCAGTATCCAACCTCTAACATTTAAACATTGTTATGTAATGTTTCCCTAGATAACAGAGTTCAATAATTTCTTCCAGCATGTCGTAAAATTCAACTTCAGTTTCTCTATGACGATATCCTTTTAAGAAAACACCACTATTCATTGTTTTTTTATTCCCCATATGCATGTGTATGAAATCAAAAACCATTAACCACATATGCATTATAATATTTAACCATTTTTGATGGTGGGTTACTCAATACACACAATCGATTATAAATTTTATCAGCATGTTGAGATGCCTGAAAATTTGTAAAATAGTTATCAATATAAAAGATAAAAAATTGATTTTATATGTTAAACCAAAAATAATTTATGTTACCAGTTTTTGAAACCAATATGGAATGTTTTTCTGCTGACTTTCTTTAAGAACAACTACTGTAATTTGTGGAAGTTGTTTCTTGATATGATTATTATATAACCTACAAATAAAATAATATTAACTTAATATAATAAAAATTATAGAATAAGTTATAGGATTACACATTATAAAAATGGTATCATTTCTTCACTGTTTAGTAGAACATATGTATGAACTATATGATGTTCAACATCTGAAATCCATCATTTATGAACTCCACCGAAGTCAAATTCGGGCTGATTGAAAACTGAAAATTGATTTCCCATTTTATCATTAACATTTCCCTCATTATGTCCCATACAGTTGTGTTTTAATAGATATTCGTATTGAAAATAATGAGAGAATACAAAAGAAAATTTCTCTTGAAAATAAGCTTCTGTAATTAAACCTTCTACTGATGCTTTGTTACATAATTTTTTCTTCAATTTATACATGCAAATCTCAAATGGGTATATCCATCGGAACTATACCAGACCTCCACATCTTTATTTATACAGAAAATGTAATATAAAATGTTCCATTGAGCAAAAAAATCCAACATGAATATTTTTTCCAGTTTACATAAAATTAAAACAACAGATTATTATAGTCTACTTAATGATCATAATCACTTTTCACCACACAAATTTCTCGAAAAAATATGATAATTATATTAGTGCATCCAAAATAAAATAATTCAACATACCTCTTAATCTAATCGGCATAAGTATTTTCATTATAACACGACAATCATGACTTTTTAATATGGTAATATGACCATTTCTGACAAATCTTCCCAAATTGGAAGCATAACCATCTAGAATTCTCAAATCTACAATCCACTAACAAAATAATATTCCATTCTCTTTGGAGATTGTATAAGATACTTTTGGATTCATTAACCTATATGATCTGACATTTTAAAATGGTTCAAGTTCTGGTCGCCTGAAAATTTTGAAAATATCTAATCATTCTTTTATATTATCTTTGCTCTTACTTGGTGTATCCAAAACTGTATGAAATAAATTATCCAAACATTTCTTCTCAATATGCATGACATCCAACATGTGATATACCAAAAAATCAGACATATATGGTAGATCCCAAAAAAATGCTCCATTTTATCCAATTGTGTTCATTCCCAAATCCATCAATTTTCTGTTGGTTTATTGTTGGTCCAAATATAACGGGAGGTAATGAAGAGACAATTTATTTTAACTCTATACCTGAGATCATTATTGGAGTTCCATCTCTTTCAGCTGTGCCTTATTTAAAATGATATTTATTCCTCCAAAAAGGATGATCAGTTTGAAGGAATCTGTGATGACAATAAAAAACAAACATAAACACTTTTTTGTCTCTCATACAGTATGGACATGATTTTATACCATGTGTACTCCATCTAGATAACATTCCATTTTCTAGGAAGTCACTAATTGTACACATCAATGTAGATTTTAGTAAGAAATTGTGTTTCGCAGCAACATCAAATATACATACACCATTACACCACAATGAATTTAACTCATCAATCAATGGTTTCAAATAAATATCAATATTCTTTTTCAAATGTATTGGAATTAATAAGGTCAATACTATATATTGTTTATTCATCAACATATAAGGAGGTAAATTTTATGGAGTTATAAATAGAGGCCTATATGAATACTGACTACCATTAGAACCAAAATGGATAGAAATCATTATTAGAAAGACCCAATCACACATTTCGGGATTCTAAATCAAAATACAGATGTACTTGGTCAAAATGTTTCCATGAATCACTATTAGAGGGATGATTTAAGGTTTTACCGGTTAGAATATTGGTTTTGTTCTATGACATCAATGTTTCTGTGTTTTGAGACATAAATAAATGATGCAATCTAGGTTTAAGTGGGAAATATCTCAATTGTTTTATAGGAATCAATCTAAACTTCCCTTGATGAGCCTCTTTATACCTCAATTGTCCATATGAGGGACAACTATGCAATGAATCATTTTCACCATAATATAAAATGAAATCATTTGAACATGCATGAATCACCTGATAACTAAGACCCAGATTATGAACCAACCTATTTCTCTCATAGAAATTTATAGGCAACACATTTCCTTCAGGTAACAATGTTTTTACCAAAGATAATATCTTATCAAAACAGCTATTTGACATTCCATTATCTGATTTAGTTTCCATAAATTTAGCAACTGATTAAAATTTTCTTATCTTGTAACCAGGATATAAGGCATCCTCATCAAACTAAAACAACTCATAAAAATGGGATGGTTCCAACTCAAGAGTTAAATTAATACCATCTTGAGTTTCATTTTGTTGAAAAGACAGACATGCCACATCATGTACTAAATTTTGAAACCGTTTTGGATCCAGAACCAAATTATTAATATCTTCTTTGGAACTACATTCACCACGTTGATACCAAAAAACATAATCTGGTTGAAAACAAAAATGCAATAAATGACCCTCAATGTTGTCAAATGTCTCAAATGTACTTAGAGAACATTTTTTTCGAGGAAACATAATTGTCCCTTCTGAAACAAATTCTACTTTTGATGATGTAAATGATAAGAAATCTTCAACACCCTCAATATATACAATATTTAAAACAGAAGTGTTTTTATTATTACGCTAATTTATCCAAGCGCGATCATGCAATAATGATTTTCTTCCTTCTTCCATATTTCTCTAAAAAATATAAAATAATTAGTTTTTTTATAATTTGATATAATAGAAACACTATCTAAAAAAGATAAAATAATTAAATTCCCTTTTCTATCAAATGATAATAATTTCTATTATTTTATACTTATTTATAGTATTTTTTTAATAATTTTATACTAATATACACTAACTTATAATAGTTTATACTAATTACCACTAATTATTTTTAATTATAGCTAATTTTTACTAATAATTGTTAATTACTGGTGACACAATTTCCAACGGATTGGCGACAAATTTTTTGCCTGAAGACTCATCCCCACTGTATTCGATTTAAATCACTATGAGAAATCTACTTAGATGTACGAATATCCATATCAATATGCATGAAGATGGAGAGAAGCGTGGCGAGGCCTCCCTTCTCTCCATCTTTGTGCATACAGGAATGGATATCCGTATGTTTGATCAGATTTTTCATAGTGATTTTAGTCGGAGATAATGGTGATGAGTAGTCGAGAAAAAGAGCCTCTTTTTCCCGATATCTCATCCCCTTGCAACTTTCTCCAATTGAAATTAGCATGAAAAATATGCTCCGACGTACACATATCTATTTTTGCATGCACGAGAATGGAGAGCAGGAAGGCCTCACAATGCTGCTCTCCATTATCATGCATACATAATTGGAAATCTGTATGTGAGGATAGATTTTTCATAGTAATTTTAATGGGAGAAAATTGCAAGGTGATAAGGCTTTGGGCAAAAGGGAGCCACCAATCTGCTAGAAATTATGCCAATTTATTACAATTTGTTACTATTAGTTACAATTTCTTGCTAATTATTGTTAATTAATGCTAATTATTGATAATTATTACTAACTATTAATAATTATTACTAATTATTACTAATTATTTCTAATTATTTCTAATTATTAGAACTTATTACTAATTATTATAATTTATTACTAATTATTACAACTTATTACTAATTATTACAATTTATTACTAATTATTACAATTTATTACAATTTATTTCAAATTATTACAATTTATTACTAACTATTACAATTTATTACTAATTATTACAATTTATTACTAGTTATTACAAATTATTACTATTTATTTCTAATTATTACAATTCTTTACTAATTATTACAATTTATTACTAAATATGACAATTTATTACAAACTATCACAATTTATTATAATTTATTATAATTTATTACAAATTATTACAAATTATTACAATTTATTACTAATTATTACAATTTATTACTAATTATTATAATTTACTACTATTTATTACAATTTATTACTAATTGTTACAATTTATTCCTAATTATTACAATTTATTCCTAATTAATACAATTTATTCCTAATTATTACAATTTATTCCTAATTATTACAATTTATTACTAATTATTACAATTTAGTACTAATTATTAAAATTTATTACTAATTATTACAATTTATTACTAATTATTAGAGTTTATTACTAATTATTCCAAAATATTAGAATTTATTCACAATTATCACAAATTATTCCTAATTATTACAATTTATTTTTAATTATTACAATTTATTACTAATTATTACAATTTATTACTAATTATTACAATTTATTACTAATTATTAAAATTTATTACTAATTATTACAATTTATTACAAATTATTACAATTTATTACTGATTATTACAATTTATTAGTAATTATTAAAATTTATTACTAATTGTTAGAATTTATTTCTAACTATTACAATTTATTACTAATTATTACAATTTTTTCCTATTTTTTACAATTTATTCCAAATTATTACAATTTATTACTAATTATTACAATTTATTACTAATTATTATAATTTATTACTAATTATTACAATTTATTACTAATTATTAGAATTTATTACCATTTATTACAAATTATTAGAATTTATTACCAATTATTTGAATTTATTACTAATTATTACTATTTATTACTAATTATTACTATTTATTACAATTTTTCACTAATTATTACAATTTATTACTAATTATTAGAATTTATTACTAAACATGACAATTTATTACTAATTATTACAATTTATTACTAATTATTTCAATTTATTACTAATACTTACAATTTGTTACTAATTATTACAATTTATTACTAATTATTAGAATTTATTACTAATTATTAGAATTTATTACTATTTATTACTAATTATTACTAATTATTACTAATTATTACTATTTATTACAAATTATTGCTAATTATTAGAATTTATTACTAATTATCACAATTTATTACAATTTATTATTAATTATTGCAATTTATTTCTAATTATTCGAATTTATTAGTAATTATTCGAATTTATTAGTAATTATTCAAATTTATGAGTAATTATTCGAATTTATTACTAATTATTATAATTTATTTCTAATTGTTGCAATTTATAACTAATTGTTTCAATTTATTATTAATTATTGCAATTTATTTCTAATTTTCTCAATTTAATACTAATTTTTACAATTTATTACCAATTTTTGCAATTTATTACTGATTATTGCAGTTTATTACTAATTATTCCAATTTAAAACAAAGTATTGCAATTTATTACAATTTATTACAATTTAATACAAATTATTACAATTTAACACTAATTATTACAATTTAATAGTAATTATTAAAATTTAATACTAATTGTTACAATTTATTTCTAATTATTACTAATTAATATAATAAATATTAATAATACTAATTCATTCTAATCACACATAATTATTCGTAAAAATAAATATAAAAAATGATAAATAAAACTATCTAATTATAAATTAATTTAACAGCAGCTAATTAACAATAACTATAAATAAAATAAAATAAAATGAATTATATAAAAAAAGAAATATATAAATACCTTAAAACTAAGGCTTTTGAATGATATAGGCTGTGAATAATGCTATGATTTAAAATTTTCCACGAGAGAGAGGAGTAGAGAATTGAGTGGAATGAGGGAAAACATGGGTGTGAGTATATATCGGTTAGATTAGATGTGACGGGACTTGTCACAAATAACACCATTTACGACGGGACCCATTGCAAATACCATCTAGTTAAAAAGTCTTTTGCAACGGAGCCCGTCACAAAAGACCACCTGCCGATATAGTATCTGCGACGGGATATATATCCCATCAGAAATACTAAAAACGACACTGAGTATTTGCGACGGGCTACTATAGCCCATCGCAGATACCCCTTTCCCACGTTTTGGTGCGCAACGCGCACCAAGGATTTTGTGACGTGAACCATATTCCCGTCGCAAAAACCTTATTATTTGCGACGGGTAAAAACCCTTTCCAAAGGACTATTTGCAATGGGTCAATGACCTGTCGCAAATGGCCCGTCGCAATTGCCTGGTTTTCCCATAGTGCCTACAAGTATCTGTCCAAGTTAAATCATGACTCTTCATTGTGCTACACAGTTGAAGGGGAACAACTTGAAGTAGAGGACCTGCACCCTAGTATGTTAGGGGGTTCAACTTTGTAAGTATTTGTAGAGGACCCATGCCCATGCCAATGGGGGGTTCCACTCTAGTGTCACAAGGACCCACGCCCTATGCTGATAGGGGGTTCGACTCGGCAAGGTAGAGGACCTGTGCCCATGCTAATGGGGGGGGGGGGGGGGTATACTCTAGTGTGACAAGGACCCACACCCTATGTTGATAGGGGGTTCCACTCGATAAGGTAGAGGACCCGTGCCCATGCTAATGGGAGGTTCCACTCTAATGGTCGAGGACCCACATCCTCGTATGATAGGGGGTTCCACTCTAGTCATCAAGGACCCGCGTCATATTCGGTTGGGGTTCCACTCAGAAGTCGAGGACCTGCGCCATGGTACAACAGGGGGTTCCACTCTGGTCATCGAGGACCCGCGCCCTACCTGGTGGGGGGATTCCACTCACGAGGTATCTATGGAGGATCATCACCCATGCTGATGGGGGGGGGGCACTCTAAAAATCTAGGAATCCACTTCCAATCTCTACTCTCCGTAGTCTCTTGTGATTCTTCATGATAACTGACATCATCGAGCATCACCTTAATAAGAACCATTCCTAGAACATTTTACACCATATTTAGAAAGACACAACAAAGGGAATCATTGCGTTCTATGTAGAAAAACACTCAGGATATGCTACTCAAGGGACAAAATTTGAGTTTAAATGAAGGAGATATGAAACCTTAAGGTTTCCTCAAAAGTGGTAAAGAGGTACACAACATGTGAGGGAACCCACATGACTTGTGGTCCTGCTCTACTGCCTGGCCATGTCCCTATCTAGGACACAGATCCCATCCCATGTAGTAGTACACACCCTATAGGTGGACTACATGACATGTGCTGACCAACCAGGACTGGGGTCATGTCCTGTTGGTCATGTATGTGTACCATACCCCATGTCAATGTACTTGGAGTACACATTTGTGTACCTAGCCGTATAATTCCACTTGGGTTCACACCCATCTAGTCCTCCACATGAGTTATGAAACTAGGAATGAGGTACATGGCATGTTGTAGGACTACACGATGTTTCATCCTTAACTGTTTTGAAACTCTATCTGTCACAACCACTGAGGGGGATACATGCCATGTATTCATCCTTGAACACAATGTGTAGTTGGGTTTTCACAATATTCTCAGATATGGAATTTGGGCCTCAAATTGGGCTGTTTTGCTGTAGATCTCACCTCGAATCCAACTAGGATGAGCGGATTTGACCGTGGTTCATAGATTCCGGCCATCACTTGTCAAAAATCAGCTCCGTAGGTTTTTCAGATGTCTCTCGCATGTCCCACAAGCCACCAAAATTTCAAACTTTTATTCCTTTCTCTTAGATCACCCAAAACAACATCCAAAACATTCAAATACTCCAGATCTGTGCTATGATCATCGATCCACTCATTGTTTGTGAAGCCGCTATGAATCCGAGGGTCTGATCGGGCTCAGTACCACCCATCAATTGTCGAATCGGTACCTCGGGGTCCAAACTATGTAAAACATGAATAAATAAGGGGAAAATCACAATAAAAAGGGTTTAAAATCATTGTCCAATCATTCTGGGTCAATGATCAAGAATGGGCTACTGAGGTTAGAAAACAATTGAGACAATCGAATTAATCAGTACCCAGGAACATGAAAAGGCTGAAATTTGGTGCATATCGATATAAGGGGTCGATCCACTCAAAAAATTTATTAAAAAGGGCATAAAAATACCAATTGATGAGTCCTACCTTTATTAAGGATTATTTGTTGATGAAGAAAATGTCTGCCAATGATCAGGAGAAGTCATTGCATTCGTTGTGTCTTGATATGATCTAATCCAAAATTTCATCGTCGTCTAATGAGATCCACAAATAGAAATAGGAAGGGGAGCATCGTTGGAGATTCTAGGATTATGAGGATAACCTTGTAAAATTAACCATGATGATATATCTATAAAATATCATTCAGGTAAAAAATGAATGAATGAATGAATTTAATAATTAGTTAACTCATTGAACGTACCATCAACGAGTGAGGAGTCTGATCAACCCATGAATACCCATTTTATGTTGCACCTAGGGTAAAAACTAGATTACAGACTCAACCATAGTCTCATATTTCTGATATGAGATTCCATTTAATAGTTATCTTATTTTCTATAAGAGGCTATTCACACACAATATAAAATAAATTTAATATTTTTATCAAATTAATTCCAGGCACACCGGGACTCAGAATTGCACGCCCTCTTAGAGATGAGCTCTGTAAATATATATAGAAATATTTCAAAGTATTAAAAGGAAAAATGGGTCTTTATAAATCCAACCCATTATCTGACATATCATAATATAAACCTATCCATATTATCTAGTGGTTCCTTACAAACTAGAAACATGCATATGTCTATAACCCAACACACCCAAGGTTCTAATGTCCTATATTTTCTAAATAATGTTCAGTTATATCATGAAAATATTTAATAAAAATTTATATATGGAAACCATTATCACCCCATGCTTGAAAATTATTTTACAGTCAAAACCATCATTGAGTAATTTCATCAAACACATGAAGTGCATAAAACTGTTTTAACAAAAAATCCCTTTAAATCCATTTTACATGACACTAAAGATGAAATTACAAAAAACAACAAACATATATATCAAATCAACCATTTTAAGAATAAAAAAATAAGGAAAACACAATAATTAATAATTTACCCATGATAAATAACCATTATATAGAGATACCTAACTTTACAATAGAGGAAACATATATGCCTTAAAAAATAATGATAGAAAATGAAGAGATACAATCCTCACATGCCTAAATCCTTAATAAAAATAATAAATTCTAAAAATAACCAAGATCTCTTCATCACTCCCCATTAGGGTTCCAATTAATCAAGGGGAAAAGAGTTCAATAGGATATTTAGAAAAATGAGGAGGAATTGAGTGGAGATTCACACTTAACTTGAATAGATCCACCAAAATCGATGGATAATCACTATGGGACCAAAGGGTGAACCTTCTAGAGTGTCAAGGAAGGGTTGGGTTAAGATAATGAGTGATATGTGTGATATTTGGGTTTAAAATGACCAAGTGTATCAAGGGAATTTTCCATTTTTATGAATGTCATATGAGTCACATGGTTAGGTCGTATGACTAGACAAACTATGTGATAAATACAAAACCATGAAAAAAGAAGTGTATAATTACTTTGGAGTAGCTACATGATTTGAAAATCCAAGATAAAACTGTGAAAAATTCCACTAGATTAAAAATAGTCATACCACATGGTTACTACTAACCACGCACATAATGCGCGCTTATCATGTTTCCCCCAAAAATCAAAAATATAAAACCATGAATCTCAAAAGACTTTAAAGCATGAAGAAAGAAAAAATCACCAAATGAAACAAACTTTTCACTTAGAGGGTTTCACAGGTTGATCCATACATTTTTCATTTGATTTATCTAGACTTTGATTCCCATGAAAAATTATCATATGGTCAACCAAGTAACCGCCGATTGTCTACTCCTCATGGTTGGCTAGGTATATTTAATCCACCTATCACAGTGTAATATGGTCACTTCTCTATATACTTGATCGATTGAGTTGAGGTTCCTAGAATAGTTAAATCTAATGATTTTCCATTTTACTGATCCTCATAGGATTATATATCATGATCAAAGGAAATGATCTTCATCCAAAATGAGAATAAATGTAAACAAAACAAGGTAGATTTTGTATGGTGATCTTTTTTCCATTATATTATAGGAGGCTACCATGTCAAGATGCAATAATGCATGATTCCAGGAATGTGAAATATTTAAATTATTTAAATGGATTTAAAGGTGTGCGATGTGTAGAGAAAGATGATATGTGATATTTAAATATAGCCCAGAATATGAAATCCAAAAATGGATGAGGATTTAAATAATGATGATTTCCATAATATTTATAAAGAATATGAGACATTTTTATTTGAATAACATATAAGAACATGAGACAAAGTCTTTAGGTGACTTAAAATAAGAACAAATTAGAGATTTGATGACAGAAGAAGATGAAAGAGATCTATCCAAGAATTATATTATATTAAATATGAATTAATATCCAAGAATAAATGTGAAATATTATTCATGATATTTTTTTTCATGAATATATATTAATGCGGGAGTAGAGAATTTTTTGTGATATATCTATGAGAGAACTCATGAGTCACTGTGTGAGAATTCCAAGAGTCGATAAAAAAATAATGTCAAGGATAGAGAAAGAGTTCAAAGATGGGAGATATTCATGAATGAAGGAACTTGTTTCACCCATGTATTTGAATATTTAAGAGGATATAGATCATAAAAAAATCTAGAAATAGGTTTAAAACCTACAAATCTATTGAAGTGGTAGTTGAATTTCATGAATATTATACACAAGCCAACCTATTGATCCATCCTGATTGTGGAGGAAGATAAATTCCCAATTGGTGCAGGAGAAACCCATAGATTATCGAGGACCTTCTATCAATGGATCAAAACATAAAGAGTTTTTTACTAGGGTGTATAAATAGTTATATAATAATTCTAGTTTAGGTTTATAACTAAATAATATTTTTGTGTGATTGGGATTTATAATCATCTCATGTTGCATCCACATGGGGATTTAGTGGATAATATATATTGGGGAATCTAACCAATATGAAAATGAGTATGATTTTATGATCAAACTTATAAATATATTATGTCATGAACTCTTTTTTTATTACTATATATGAGTTGAGGCTATGAAATATTATTGATAGGATCAATAACTTTAACAGGTTTAAGATGTTTAATTTAAAAGAGGATAAATTAAAAAAATTAAACCATTTATTACTCCCCACACCCCCATCATCATCAAGCCTGAGGAAATATGATATATTGAAGTTTTATTTAGAGTTTGAGCCTAATTCATAAATTTGTATACACATTTTATGATATTATACCATGATACATGGTTGTTTTTTATAAATAATTGGATACTATATAGTGTGAAGAGATTGATGCTAAAAGTTTTGAAATTATAGAAATTTTACAGTATTAATACTACATTCATGATGTGTAGTTCTAAAGCAGGAAACATGTAAGATCCCTCCCTTCCTCATTATCATCAGAAGGTAGAGGAACATTACACATCCTTAAGTGACATCCCCATGATTCCAAAGTCTAGAAATAAATGTTTAGGGATTCATTTACAATTAGGGGATGATTTTCTCTTTGAAAATAAAAATACCAACCACACAAGCCATAACCAAATAACCCACTACATGATGCATGATATCAATGAAAGAAAAAAAATAAAACCATTGATATTAAAATAAAACTAAAAACATGTTATACAGTGGAATAAAACAATATCATAGTACACAAAATAATACAAAACTCAAGGACTCCAATGAAAAATCCAAACTCCAAACATGCTCCAACTCCACAAACCAGCCCATGTATCGCAGAGTACTGCTAAAGATGTGTGATACTTTACCTTTTCCCATGTCTCAATAATCGACATCTAAAAAATCACCAAAGTGCCAAAGTTGGGGTGAGTAATGAAACTCAGTATATTTTTCCCAATGACTTCCCTACTCACGCCACTAAGATAGAACATGTTAGCACACTTATATAAAATAATTTATATATTTTTCCCTAAAATCAGTTTATAACTAAATATAAACAAGTTCCATAGTAAAACAATTTTCTCAGAACAATAATTAGTTTCACAGAAATCATCCAAATAATATTCTCAAACCATTTCATAAATTCCATTTGGAATATCTCAGTCCAATACACAAATGTACACATCTACACATTCATGCTTCATTATGACAGTTCCATACTCATGAGCGATTTCTTGTCAATCTACCATATCATCAAAATGTAATTAAATACCATGTTCCATTACACCTATGAAACTAATCAAAAGGTCATATTTCAACCAATCCTCATAATGCAATTTTAACACACACCACCAAGTATTCCCAAAAACCATGCTAATACAATCATGCCAAAACTATTTATACAATTTCAATAAAACCGCACATTTATTAAAAACCTTTCAAACAATACATTTAATCTTATTCCAATAAAACCATAATTTTATTGAAATCATTTCAATTAAACCATTTACTACAATTCCAACCAATATACATTTTAAAATTAACATTTTAAAATCATTTATCAATGAACTTCTCACAACAATTCCAAAATTTCACACAAAACCACAACTCATCACTAAAGAAGGTTTATAACATTATTTGAACACCTATTTCACAATTAAATTCATTAAATTTAATTTATTTCAAACAAATCCTTTAGGATATAAATATAGTAGTTGAGGGTATAGACAACAACCTTGAGATTTATGGAAAAAATGAATAATGAAACTCAAATGCCAATGAAGCCGGGTTGAAAATCCAAAAATATACCATATATATCTTCCCTTATCATAAAAAAGAACCAATATAATCATATTTGGAATAAACTATCTTATATCTATCCAAATAATACATATATCTAAGAAAAAATGATATATATAGAAATATATCTAAGATAAACCACCAAGAACAATCAAGAATGATCACTTACTGCGAGAATCCAACTTCAAATCACTAAGACAAGCCTTTATATCACCTATAGATCAATGATATAAGATTATTTAGACTTTAAGAATGAATAAGATCTAGTTAAGGATGAATACCAGGAAAAAAATGGAGTTAATGATCAAAATGTGTGATAAACACAATTTTAGGATCTCATTTTTAACCCATGCATGGTTAGTCAAACCGTGTTCTAACCGTGTGCCAGCTTCTTCCCCAAGAAGAAACCGCACATGGTTGGATCACATGGTTTTCAAACCATACAACAATATTTACAATACCCACTATCCAACATAGCATGGATTCTCCTAGGCTTCCACATGATTTGGAAAAATTGTGGCCACCCGTGCGCCTTCCCTTTAAACCCTGTCTCATTGTTGACGATTTCCTATAGGTGTTTTAGGGTTTTCCCATACCCTTCAACAACCATGAACCTTTAGAAAAGACCCAAAACCATCGAAATGTTCTCCAAAATCTCCTGAACTTCACCAATATACTTTATATACTTAAAAATAATAAAGAAAGGGTTACTTACTTGAGATAGGGTGTGCTCAATTCTCTCCACCATTGGCCTTTTCATCTCCAGAAAGTAGAAAACTATGGTTGTCTCAAAATATTTATGGACATTGATCCTCCATTTCCTTCTCCTATTCCCATGTCTCTTCACAAATCTGAAAAAGCTTCCACAAAACCTGTACTAGACTGATGCTTTTCCATGAAATACTTTCTCTTGCCTATCCACAATTCACATTGGGATTTGTACCAACAAAGAATTTAACTCTAGTTCAACATGACTCCATCGAATCACATGGTTAGGATAAGTATGATACCTTTTCAACTGAGATACATGAGAAAAAAGTATGCACTACACTAAACCATGGTGGTAATGCCAACCAATATTCCACCTCACCTACTCATTTCTGTATCTCAAAAGGGATTTTGTATCTAGGATATAACCTTCCCTACCTACCAAAACAACGGTGTAAAAGCCTTAGAGAGGTCTTAAAGAACACAATATCACTAACCTTGAATGAAAATTTTAGTCTAATATGATCCACATATGATTTCTAAGGACTCTGATCCATGTCCATCTATTTTTTGATCAACTGAATTTTATCCATTTTTTCTTGGATGAGGATCATCCCAACTAGTGAAGTATCACCTATTTCCACCCAAAAATTAGAGAACGAAAAGTATGCCCATACAATTCTTCAAATGGGACCATTTTTATCGATAAATGATAACTATTATTATATGATAACTCTACAAATGACACATGATCTCCCCACAACCCACCAAAATCCATTACACAAGCCTCAAACAAGTCTTCCAATATATCTATCATCCGTTTTGACTTCCTATACATCTGAGGATGATACACCATAGTCATGGTCAATTGAGTCCCAATTTATTTTTTAAGGATATCCAGAACTGATAGGTAAACCTATAATCTCTTTCAGACAATATCGAAATAGGTATGCCATGCCTCTTTACCACTTCTTGGATATATATTTTTGATAAGTCCTCCACTGTATGAGATTCATTAACAGGTATGAAATGAGAAAACCTTTTGAGACGATCCACTATCACCAATATGGCATCGTGTTTTCAAACTATTATTAGGAGACTAGTTATAAAATCCATATCTATATACTCCCATTTCCAAATTGGAATAGGTATAGACTACAACATACTTTCAGATCACTAATTCTCTACCCTAACTTGCTGATAAGTTAAGAATCTCGAAACAAACTCAGCCACCTTCCTTTTTATACCAATCCAAAAAAAAACTATGCATTTGACACCTTATACATCTTCTATATTCTAGGATGAATAACCCATCTTGAATGGTGGTAAGAATGAAGAAGTTGGTCTTGAAAAGACATAGGTACCACCATTAAATTTTTTAACCACAACACTAAAATCTCATCCATCTTCTATCCCTCAATGGTCTCCCAACCATTGAGTTTCTACTTCAGATGTCAATTCCTATTTATTTGTCTCCAAAAAATCAGGAACAAATGAAACTAGAAAAAAAACTGATACATCACCTCAATATTCACATTCCAAGTGCATGTCAGCATGGACTAACAAAAAACCACCAATAATTTGAAGATTTTTTTTTTCTAACTGAGTATATTAATTTCTACTTAATTACTCAACCACTAAATTTATATTATCTAAAGTATACATAAAGTTAAAGAAAAATGTTTAGAGATACTCCATCCATATTCTTTGTCTCAGATTAAAATCCCATTGTGAGAAAAAATGATTCAAGCCTTTATGATCCATAAACACAGTAAATTTCTCACCATAGAGATAATGACGCTAGTATTCAAATCATGGACTTTGTCAGATAACTCCAAATAATGAATTGGTTAATTATTCTCATGAAATCATAACAATATTGAGACATATGAAATAAAATGTTCTCCTTTCATGAGAACACGCTCCGAACCATACCCCAAAGCATCAAAATACACCACATACCCTTGTCTTGATTCTTAAAAAAATCTAGATTGGTGCTAATGTAAGGAGAAATTTAATCTCTTAAAAGTATTTCTAACATTCATCACTCCATTGTAATGGAAGATTCTACTTTTTCAAAGTTGTCATAGGTGATTAAAGTTATGAAAAATCATGAACAAAGCGTCAATAATAACTAGACAATCCTAGTAAACCATGCATCTCAAAAATATTCTTTGGTGGTTTCCAATAGATAACAACCTCTATCTTTTTTGGATCCATAAAAAACTTTTTTCAGAGATTACATGGCCAAGGAAACATACCTCTTGTATCCAAAAAACAGACTTTGATAATTTGGAATACAAATAATTATCTATCAAGATTCTAAATACTATCACCAAGTGTTGCTCATCCTATTACCTTGTCCTTGAATACACCAATATGTCATCCAAAAAACACCACCATGAAAGAATATAGATATATCAGAAATATCCAATTCATCAATTCCATAAAGACTACTGGTGAATTCGTAATTCCAAAAGGAATTACCACGTGTTCATAATGGCCATATCTACTTCTAAAATCATTCTTCAGAATATCCTCCTTCTGAACCTATAATTGGTGTATCCTGACCATAAGTAAATCTTATTGAACCATTGGCCTCCTCTTAATTGATCGAAAAAATGATCAATGAATGGAAGTGGATACATATTATTTATCGTAACTTGGTTAATATTATGATAATCCACATAGAGTCGTATAGTTCCATTCGACTATTTCACAAACAATACTGGTGTTTCCCCTGGAGATGTGCTAGGTCAAATGAACCCTTTTCTTTCTAGCTCTTCCAACTGAACTTTCAATTCTATTAATTCTATTGGTTCCATACAGTAATATTTAAAGTAAATATAACTGTTCCTGATAAGGATATTAATCTTAAAATCCACTTCTCTAATAGGTGGAAACCATGAGAAAATTTCAAGAAACACATCTAGAAAATTATCCACCACTACTAGAAAATTGTTCTTCTAGATCTCTTCTATCGATGCCAAATATAACACTGAAAACTAGTATAATATCATTCCAAATTCTAGTTCCAACAAGCTTGTTTCACCTGTCGTTACATTCTGGTATCCTAGAAATAGATGCTCGAAGCCATCTTCAATTATAAAACTAACCTATCTAGTATAACAATCTATATGAGACTTGAATGTTGTCAACTAATCCATACATCAGATTATATCATAGATATATATATCAAGCATAGATAAATTCAATATAAACTAATCCCCATCAATAGTTATAGGACATTCTATATACATAAAGGCTCGACACTCTATTTGACCAAGAAGAGTTTGAAGTTTTATCATAAAATGCATTATATAAACTTTTAAAATTAGCAATTCAATAGTACGAGAAGAAATAAAGGAATGAGAATAACCTGTATCAAACAAATATTTCATAGGGGTATAATTCAAAATAATTGTACCTCTCACCATACATGGTCCAGAATGATCATCCACAATAACCTTCTCATCTCCATATAATTGCTTGCTTTCTTAACTTTTTCCTTTGTTTCACTATTGAGAGTTCCTTTACTGAGGATTCAGGGTATTCCTAAAATCACCATGTCTAGATATGTTTTTTTGATGATATTGATTCTTCTATACTCTTCCCATTAGTCATTAAATTCCTATGACACCTGAGAAGTTTCTAGAACACCTGACATTAGAGAAATGTGACAATAACACTGATGATAACCCATATTTATACAATTTTTCCATGCTCTTAATGGTGTTATACACTCTCACTTCATTTGGTCGAAGGAACCACATTGGAAACTTCTCACTTTAGATATGGGTCTCAAAGGAAGATTCATCAATCCAATCATTTTATTTTTATTCATGCTTCCACCTTGGAAATAGGTGTCCCTCTTCCACTTTCTCCTATCATCAGAGTTCCCACCATGTCACGTTGGTATCAACATAATTCCTCCTGTTGCTCCTGAGACATCCCATTCATCTACCATCATTATATTAACTATATCTCTATAATATTTAATATATATAAAAACAATATTTGAGAAAATATATTACCTAATCCTCGATTCAAAGATGCCTTCCTTTAAGGATTCATTAGAAGCAACCTCGGGTGAAAATCACACTAAGTTCATAAATTTCGCCACATACTCCATGATGGAGATATTTTCCTACTTCAAGTTGAAGAAGTCCATCATTATTTTAATTTTGAATGCATGAATAAATAATTATTTGTTAAAAAAGTCCTCAAAAACATCCCATGCAAGTCAATGGTCTAATTTATCCTGAACAGCTAAATCCCACCATCGGTATGAAAGATCTTCTAGAATATATGTCACTAACTTAACTTTTATCTCTACCAGTGTGTCGATGAAATAGAAAATTTTATTCATCCTATTCAGTCATACCACATCCTTTTCTGGTTCAGAATCACCCCAAAAGATTGGTGGATTTTTCTTTTGGAATTGGAAGGAACTATCCACTTTCCTTGGAGCATCCCTCCTTTTACCTCAATCCACAACCTAAAACAATTGGAAAATACTATGAAAAAACTATTGGTTCACCTATGAATCAGGTGCAACCACATTCTTAGAAGCTTCTTCTAGTTGGTTTCTATGACGTATACTGGGTTCCATTTTCTAGAAACAGAAAAAATTCCATAAGTAACACTCTCTATTAACGGAAGGATTAACATTTCAAATTCTACCACATCATAACAATTCTTTCCAAAATAAATATTTTCCATGTTCAACCATTTTTTAAAATTTCACCATGATTTTGAAAATCAAACCATTTTCAAAATAAAATTTTCATGCCTTTTTAAAATCTCACATTTGAAAACAACATGAACAATTTTAAAAAATCAACAGTTTTGTACCAAATCATAAATCATACTAAAAATTAAATATGCACTCCAAGTGGGAAGTCATTTATATAATGCATGTAATGCTAGTATCATTGGATAAAACCATGAAAATGAGACTCCAAATCCTCTAAGTGTTTCCAAAACACTTATGTACCCAAATCCTTAGTATCTTGAAGTTCAACATAAAATGGTTAGGTATGACTTTTTATGATCTACATTTAAAGTCCAAAAAATCCCACTCCTTTCTACAAACCTAACACATGGAATAGACCAGAATGAATTTCAACTCCAAAACCAAAAATAAATACCATGTAAATGATCAACCAAGAATAATACCACTTGTTCCACATGAAATTAGGAAGGACCAAGCTGATACCACTTGTCTCAAATAGATTTTTAGACGAAAAAACCGATACCACTTGTAAAATACCTCCCCTCCTCAATGTATTGAGAAGGTGGAGGAACTTTACCTATCATTAATAGTCATCCCCAAGATTCCAAAGTCTAGAAATAAATGCCAAGGGATTCATTTACAATTGGGGGACAATTTTTCCTTTGAAAATAAAACAACCAACCAAACAAGACATAACCAAATAACCCACTACATGATGCATGATATCAATAAAAGAAAACTCAAATAAAACCATTGATATTAAAATAAAACTAAAACCAAGTACTATAATGGAAGAAAATAATGATAAAGTATACAGTGGAAGATAAAACTCATAGAATCTAATGAAAACTCCAAACTCTAAACATGATCCATACCCCAACTCTACAAAGCATCCCAAGTATCATGAAGTACTACTAAAGATGTGTGGTACTTTACATTTTACCATGTCTCGATAAACAACATATGTAAAATCACCAAAGTTTCAAATCATAGATAAACAATGAATCTCTGTATATTTTCCCCAATTAATTCTCTACTCATGCCACCAGGATAGAACATGTTAGCACATTTATATAAAACAATTTATATAATTTTTTTTTCTATAATTATTGTATAACTAAATATAAACAAGTTCCATAGTAAAATAGTTTTTTCAAAAAAATAACAAGTTCTAAGGAAATAAACCAAAAAATGTTCTTAAACCATATCATAAACTCCATTTCGTATATCTCATTCTGATCCAAAAATCTACACATCTACAGATCCATGCTTCGTTATGATAGTCACATACTCATGAACAGTTTCTCATCTATATACCAAGTATTCAAAAGGTAATTAAATACCATGTGCCATTATATATTTGGTAATAATCACAAGGTAATATTTTAACCAAGCCTCATAATGAAATATGAACACACACCACCGAGTATGCCCAAAAACCATGCCAATAAAATCATGACAAAACCATTTCAACCATTTCAATAAAACCATACTTTTATTGAAAACATTTCAAACAATCCATTTCATATTATTTCAATAAAACCATAATTTTATTGAAAAAATTTAAATTAAAATATTTACCACAATTCCTTCCAATATACAATTTAAAATCATTTATCAAAGCACTTTTCACAACAATTCCATAATTTCACACAAAACCATAACCCATCACTAAAGAAGGTTTCTACCATGATTTGAAAAACTATTTCACAATAAAATTCAATCAATTTAATAAATTTGAAACTAATAATTAATTTTATATATAGAGGATTCAAGATTGAAGTCACCTAACTTAGGATTTGTGGGGAAAATGAAGTATGACACTTAAACGCCAACGAAATTGAGTTGAAAATCCAAAAAACTATCTTATATTTTTTTCAATATCATAAAAAAGGCCAAATATAATTATATTAGGAATCCACTATCTTATATATATAAAATATAGACTTATATATAATAAAAAAAGAGATATAGAGAAGTATATCTAAGATAAATCACCAAGAATAACCAAGAATGATCACTTACCGAGATAATCCTACTTCAAATCCCAAGAGAATCCTTCGAATCACCTCTGGATCGATGAGATAAGCTTATTTAGCCTTTGGGAAGATATAATCTTAATTTAGGGATATATATAAGAAAAAACGAGGGTGGTAAAGATGAAAATGTTTAATATCCATAATTTTAGGATCTCACTTTTAACCCATGCATGGTTAGTCACATGGTTAGGAAAACCATGCGCTAACCGTGCACCAGATTCTATCCCAAATAGGATCATCACTCTATTGGATCACATGGTTTCCAAACCATGTTCCAATAATACCAAATACTTCTATCCAACATAGCACATTTTCTCTTATTCTTCCACATGATTTGGAAAAACTGTGTGCTTCCCATGCACCTTACCTTCACTGCATGTCTCATTGTGCACAATTTCCTATAGGTGTTATATGGTTTTACCAAATCTTTAAACAACCATGTACCTTTAGAAAATCCCCAAAACACTTAAAAAGTTATCTAAACTCTCAAAACCTTAACCCATATACTTTATATACTTAAAAAACATAAATAAAGGGTTACTTACTTTAAACCGGGGGTGCTATAAAGAAAAAATTATGGAAACCACTCACATGATCCGTGCACCCCATTTAAAACATGAACTTATGTGAATAAGAAAACTCATGTACATAGATATAATTCAAAATTTGAATGGATTGATCTACTATATCTATTTAACCTCTAGGAATCCCCCAATGTTCCCATGAATAAAACACAATTCATGAATTGTGGGAGATTCATGCCATCGATGACTCTGATCCTCTCATTCACAATGAAAATTCTAGTTCATGTTGTAAATATGTGGGAAAAGACTCCCCTAAAAATAATTCCATTCATAATAATGAAATCAATTACTTTTATATAGTGATATATTTTTCTTATCTTACTCTAGGCACATCAAACTTTTGTAGAAAAAAATCCTTTAAATTTTCCCTCAATTTTCTTTCATTATTATATTATACTCTCAATGTTGACATCTTTCCACTATAAATGCAATTAATAACTTGTTTTTGATTGAAATAATAATTTTGTGTGTGTGTGTTACTTCTTATTTCAAGTAATCATGTCAGTTTTAATTTTCTCCATTTAAGGATTTCTTGTTATGATGCTTACTTTGATTTCATTATTATTGAACATTATAAATTATTATACTACCATGTGAAGATAATTTTCTTAGGATTAGAGATCAAGATTTGGGGTTGCAGTTCATTAATTAATCCTTATTTTTAAGTTTCATAATATGTTTTTCCCAGAATTAGATTAAGAAAACAATTTTATCTCATCCTTTCTACATGATACAGATCCGAGGGATTGAAAAAGAAGACCTTAATATAATTAGAAAAAATTAAATTCAGACCAATAGATTCAAATAATTTTCTACTCTATGATATGTACCTAATTCACCTTAATGGAAGTCTATTTCTAGACCAAGAATAGTTTCCATTTTTTATTAATCTAATTATTTTAACCAAAATCATTTAGTGACCACATATCAGCTTTTTGGCCTAACTTATCAGATATGATGAGGTTATACATAAATATATATTCTATGAAATATCCAAAAATTGATCCTAAACCATGGATCATTATATATATTGTTAATTAAATTGACTAATTTAATCCAAATCTACTAATCTGTGTGAGGAATCCACTTTAGGTTCTAATACTATGGTTTTACCTATTACTGTCACCTCCTTGTGGGATCAACACCATACTCCTACTATTATGTGAATCCTCATAGTTGTGTTGGTTGGAAAAATCATAAATTTATAATTTGACCACCCCACATGGAAGTAATGACACTTACTACACCATTTTTTGGAATCATTTTTAGGGATTTCCATAGTAACTGTGACCTCTATAATGAACCTAGGATTATCTCAGCTATTTTTCCGCTCCCATTTATTTTTATAACTTTTTTGAACAATTGTTTTTTCTTTGTCTATGCTGATCCGTTAGAGTATGATACAGTCCCCAATTACTCATTCATAGAGCATAGAATCTCAAGAAACTATAAAATTTGAACCCAAAATTGAATTATTCTTGTCCACACGAGGTCTCTTAACCATGTTCAAGCATAATAATATTGTTTCTAATAATCCAAAAAATGGTTAATTTTTGAAATTTGAATAGTAAGTATTGCAACCACTGCTATAGGAGTGCACTATTATGGATTAGGGATTTTCATCCATTAATGGTTCTACAACAAGAATTTTCTACCCTCTCATCAAGGGGCATGCTTTTGAAATCAAACCTAACTTAATCCATATGATCCAAAATAAGGGTCAATTTAGTGGTCTTTAAAGTGATGATCCACACGAGCATCTTTAAAATTTCCATAAAACCTATGACACCTTTAAACAATAAGGTTTATATTCAGATACTATCTACCTCATACTTTTCTCATTATCATTTATATTTAGATCCAAGGATTGGTTAAAAATTCAATCTGTCAAATCCATTACCACCCGGGATAACCTTGATAAGAAATTCATTGAAAAATACTTTCTACCTATATATTATTGGAAAATGAAAAATTTTACCCATAATTTTGAAATTTTTGATATATAACCATTCTTAGAGGCATGGTACTGATTTTAAAAATTAACACAAATATTCCCACACTATGGTCCCGACGTATGGCTTCAATTGAAAATATTTTACCATGGAACACAACCCGCTGCTCGAACCATGGTGGAAACTATCTCCAAAGAAATAAATATGTTAAAAACAACTAATGTTGGTAGATCTATCCTCGATGAAGTCTCATATAACGATAGATGATGAAAAGGTGATCAAGAACCTCTAAAGCATGGTTTTCTTTAAGTAGAGGAAACCACCTACATTTCTTCCTAGGTACAATTCACTAAAAAGTATGAAAAATTTTAGTTACCCCAAACAAAATCATTTTCACATTCTCCTATTATATATGTTCAATCATGTGAGATGTGTGGAGGCCCAAACCCCTATCAAGACTTCCAATCAATGTTGGATGAAAACAAGTCTCATGATTTTATTTATGTGAGTTACAATCAATCATCATAACAATACAAACAACCTTACTACCAAAAAAGACCAGCACAATAGTAGCAATCAACCAATTAGGGATATTATCAATAAATAACTGGTCAAGATCAACCATGAACTTAGGTACCACCTAAGTATCCACTGTATCAACAATATCCTTGAACACCCCAACAATTTCACACTAAACATATCCACCCCTAAAGCCCATCAGTTTCCATTGGAACCCCAATTTCAACAGACAACTTGACAAAGATAACAAAAAACATCCCTACATTAATAATCAAATTTAGAGAATTTTATCACTGAATTTGTTCAAAAGGTATATCAGGGTATGAACATAGAGTAAATTGAAATGAATAATCAAAGATATACCCCCCGAAATATTGAACATCAATTTGGTCAAATTTTAAAAACTCTATCTGATCGACTTCTAGGTACGCTACCCTATAATATAGAGAATCATTAATGAGAGGAGTACAAGGAAGTTATACTAAGAAGTGGATGAGAGATAAATATATAAAATATATTAAAATACAATGAGGAAGATACAACTCATCAAGATGAGACACCAATTTGAATTGAGAATAGTGAAGACATACATAGAGCTAGAGAAAAAGAAAACAAATACCATACTAGAAATAAGCGAAGGAGAAAAGTACAATAACTATAAAAAATTAAGAAATAAGATACTTATATATATTCTAAACCATAAAAACCCCCAATTAAATTCCAAAATAGGATTCAATAAGGGGATATTTAGGTCCAGTGTGAGTTATTTTTAGATATGTTTAAGAATATTTGCATTAATATTCCCCTTACTGAGGCCATTTACCAGATGCTGGTTTATTATAAATCCATTTCTATCCAATAATAAATAAATGGAAGACATGGGAGTAATCTACCTAAATGGAAAATAATCTATAGTTTTATAAAAAAATTCTGCCAAAGATAAGATATCTCTAAATTTCACAATCTCATGCATTATTAGAACATGAAATTCTTGGAAATAATTATGTGATCTCTATGAAAGCATTAATATAATACCTATGACTTCCTTTAGAAGAATATGAACATAGGAACTTAAAAAAATGGTTTCACTTCAACTTTATTTTAGATCAGTCAAGTATCCAATTGGACTCCTTAATGGTGTTCTAGTTAAGGTTGTCTTGTTTATCTTCCCTTTTGAATTTCTTTTCCTTAACATGGAGGAGGAAGATGATGTCCTCATAAATTTAGGATGAACATATATCATGATCAATAAATCATTAATTGATGTAAATCAAGTTATAATTATCATCCAATTTAGCGATGAGAAATTTATTTCTTATTTGATAAAGGAAGATAAACAAGTTGAATATTAACATGAATGTCATTCCATTTTTCTGGATAATGAATAAGAGACTCTAAATGGGATAACTCTATAAAAATTTCAAAAAGAATAATAATATTAAATGATGGATCTTTTATATGAGATGATATCCAGGATGGATACTAAGTACTATAATGAATAGGATAGTGGTGACTATAAGGAGGTGTGATATATTAAACCTTTGACAAGAGGCTCTTTCAAATAATTTACACCCTCAATTATAAGGCCACCAACATTAGAGATGAATAATCTACCAAGAAAACTAAATTATCCTTTTTAAAGAAAAAAAGAAACAACTCCAATAATAATAAGTTCAAAACTAAGTAATGAATAAGAGGATCAATTGTTAAAATCCCTAAATATTTGAATGATCTAAATCACTTTTAGTATATCTAATATCATGGGAATTGTCCCTATGAATTTCATGTATAAAATATTACTAGAATAAGGATCCAATATAAACCACTAAACCCAAATGAGACTCATTACACCCATGAAATATGTATTTAATAAGGATGTTTTAGAGCTACTTGAAATTGGTTTTATTTTCTCTAAATCTAATTGTGAGAAGATGATCTCACTTTAATTAATTCCAATAATGTGGCTTAATTGTGTTAAAAACAATGAAGATGAATTGATATGAAAATGGAAAATTACATTGTGGAGAGTGTGTATTGATTACAAAAATATTATTATAGACACATATAAGGATCATTTTACCCTAGAATTCATAGAAAAAATGTTGGATAGATTAGATAGTCATGAATTATATTATTTAGTATATGGATATTTTGGTTACAATAAAATCCCTATCAACTTGAAAATCAATAAAAAAACATTTATGTGTACCTATAGAACCTTTTCCTATTGGTGAAAGTATTTCAGAATGTGTAATGTACCATTAACATTACAAAGGTTCATGACACATATTTTTCATGATATAGTAGAGGAGATTCTATAAATTTTCATGGATGACTTCTCTATTTATGGATGATCCTTCAATGTTTATTTGAATAACTAGGTACTTTTTCTATAGACATGTGAAGAGTAGTTTCTTGTATTAAATTGGAAAAAATTTCACTTTGTGGTGGAAGGAGGTATATTTATTGGGAATAATATTTCAAAAAAGGAATAAAGGTTGAATTAGAAAAGGTCAAGGTTTTTAAGGAATTACTAGAGCCAACTTTTGTAAATGGAATCATGATATTTCTTGGATATGAAGGATTTTATCAGAAATTTGTGAAATAATTTTCCAATATCACTTGAACAATGAACCAACTTTTGAAAAAATATTTTCCATTCAAATTTAATGAAGAATTCCAAATATATTTTTAGGCTATAATGAACAACATAGTAGAAACCCTATTATAGTCTCTCTAGACTGGGGAAAAGATATCAATTTGATGTGTGATATAAGAAAATTCACAGTGGGGGTTGTCTTAGGACAATAGGTTGGTCATACTTTCTAAAACATCTACTATGTAATCTATACTCTCAATGGTACTAAAATAAACAACACAACTACAAAATAGATATAATTATAGTGGTGTTTTCAATCGATAAATTTGGTCTTTAGCTTTTTCTCTCAAAATTCATTGTGTATACTGATCATGAAATATCAAAATATCTAATAAAAAAATGTTTTCAAACCCATGTTGATATAATGGATTATAATGTTGAAATAATTTGATATTGTAATAAAAGAAACAAAGGGAATGAATTTTTTTATTATTGATTAGTTTTATAGAATCCAATTTCTCAATGTTAAAGAATAATAATAGATAGAAATTTCGGAAGACTTCCAAAATGAAATTCTCATCCTTTTGGATTTACAAAATCGACCATGGTTTACTAACATGGATAAAATTATTTTTCCTTTGGGGAAAATTATCCACAATTCTCAAATTAGTAAAGAAAGAAATGTTTAGCTGATGATTTTCATTATTAATGGGATGAGAAAAAACAATTTAATAAATGTGGTGATGGGATTATGAGATGTTGCATCACAAAATATGAATTTTAAAGTAAGTTGGAGTTTTTTCACATGTCACTGACTATATGACATCATCAGTTCAATCTTATAATTACTAAGATACTTTAAAGTAGATTCTTTTAGTCGACACTATATCTGTATGCATGGTAATTTATGAAACACTATGATAATTTTCAAGGAATGTACACTATTGGAAGATGACATGAAATACCCTAGAATCAATTTCTTAAAGTTGAAGTATTTAATATATTGGGAGTAGATTTCAAGGGTTTCATTCCTAATTATTTTGGGAATCTATATATTTTGGTTTGTATGGATTATTTATTGTATTGGGAATATATTGAATCTATCAATTTTAATACAAGAAAATTTGTGATGAGATTCCTAAATAAGAATATTTTTCTCAATTGGGAATTCCCTGATTATCTTTTTGGGATCTGGGAAAACACTTTAGAAATAAATTGATGAAAGGACTACTTGATAAATACAGGGTTATCTATAACACCCCTTACCATTTAAAACTTGTAGGAAAGTGGAACTTTACAAAAAAGTAATTAACAAATTCTCAAAAAGACAGTCAATAAAATCCAAAAGGAATGAAGTATGAAACTTGATGATACTCTTTGGGCATATCAAAATACTTATAAAACACCCATTGAAAAAATACCCTTCTGGATTATCTATGGAAAACCTTTCCAATTGCTAGTAGAATTGAAATATCACACATTTTGGGTGATAAAAAAGATCAAAATGGATGCTCAAAGACTTGGAAATTGTAGGTTGTTACAATTGGTTGATTTGGAAGAAACAAAAAGAGACACTTTTGATAATGTTATGATTATAAAGAGAAAACCGAATAATGGAATGATCAATGCATTACTCAGATAACATTTATTGATAAAGATAGGGCCATATTATTTAATTCACTATTATAATTATTTACAAGGAAAATTAATTCTGAAAGGTCCAAACTATTTGAAGTTATTAAATTCATTCCCTATGGAATAGTGGAAATCCAAATAGGAATGGATCCATCATTCAAATTCAATGAGAATCAGTTGGAATTATACATCGAATATTTTCAATAGGGGCACATCATCTATTTAAAATTAAATTGAAAATATATATAAAAAATGTATACATATAGAATTTAAATTAAGTGATGATTGGGAGGAAACCTAGGACTGTTATCTTAGGTTAGATTTGATTTTTAGAACTTAGGTGTATCCGCTACTACTACTAAAAATTTAGATTTTAAAAAGGAAAAAAAGTTGTTTTTCCATATTCATGATGCAGATATTAATAAATATGTCGTATGTTTTAGGAAGTTAAAAAATTAATTTATTAATGTCCAAAATTACCAACTCATGTTTTAAATGTTGAAATGACTATAATCTATTCTAAAAACCCCTAAAATCATGACATCGGTTCTCCTACCCCACCCTGCTCCACTCTCTTCCTCCCTTCCACTACTTATTCTCCTAAATTTATTCCCTAATACACCAATACAATTATAAATACACTCTCTATTACTTATTACCCTACTTACTACTCAAAATGTATTAAATAATGTATGGTGGTGATAAGAATCCTCCCAAGAACCTGAAAAAACATGTAGCGAAGTGAAATAAACCCACCTCTTTGAAGTGTCTATCCTAGGTACCATCTTCTCCATTTTATGGTACTTATTACCAGCCCTCACCATACGTTTCCTCCACAATTTCTCCACATTTTCATAGAACAACACTCCACCTCTGTAAATTTATCAATGTATTAATTTTATAAACCCATAGCATCAGCTTCTCTTTCAATTGAAGATCAAGCCCATGCGGAGTAACAAAATGCATGATCTGGTTGTGCTAAAAAAGTTCCTTTTGGATGATGAGGTTATAGAAATGCTTGTCAGGAAAAATATTTCCCATATAATTGGGGTATGTGAGGAGAATATCAAGGAAATATTTCTTGAGTTTCTGGATATCATTGTGTTTGATCTTGTCTATGTATCATTTAGAGTAGGTTGAAAATAGTGGAAAGTTAATTTGGGAGATTTTGGCATCAACCTTAGAATTCAATCCTCTAAGTTTACAACCTCTCCAGCCTAAGAAATATTTATCAAAGATCCAAACAAGAGTGATACCCTGAATAATTATGAATCAATTTCCTATAATACAAAGAGATTTCATAATCCCCATATAATTAATAAGACCAAGTTGTGAGGTACCCCATTACTTTATTATTCATTTTTCTTTAGACCACAATAGGATAGAATAAGTCAATTCACATATTTTAGTCATCTAGTTGTAGGTACTCATTATTTAAACCTCCATGGGTGACCTTATAGTGAACATAGACCATTAGTTTACCCATTACATTGATGGAGAGGTGTAGAATACCCATGATACATACATGGGTAGAAACTTTGTCATGCACCTAGCTAAGAATATAGAGGTTTTTGATTCTTCAAATACCCTCTCTTACTTGAGGATAATGTATTTCATTGATCTGGTCCTAATCCATAATATAAGAATTCTCTAGAAGTAGATAAAACACTCTAAGTGAGTATCATACTATACATATCCTACCAATTAGGTGTAGGAACATGGTACATTGGTAGCACCCTTAGTTCCCCCACTCCCTGTAAGGTCCGCAGTACCCCCCATTCCCAATTGGAACCACCTTACATTACCCTTAGAGATTGGTTAAAATACTACAGAGGAGAACTTTATTTTCTATTGTAAAACTATCATTCAAATTCTAGAGCTTGGATATCCCTTTTATTGATCCCCTAAAGCATCCATTCACTTCACCAACTCCTATTCCAATAGAACCAACCACCAGTGCTTCTCCCTGAACTCATCCTTCTACTATCCAAAAAATTATAGATTCATACCGTTTCCTTTCACCCTCACACTAGAAGATCCCCAGATTGAGATTCCTCTAGATCTTACCAAACCCATCAGCCATCAATCCATCATTTTAGTGCATGTTTTTCAGGGAAATGGACTTACTATTGAGACTACTTCGGAGGTTCCTTTTGTTGATAAAACTACCAAATATTTAGAATCCATTTAGATATACACTTACCCTCTAGTATCAATTGGATCCACTCCTCTAAATATTTATGAACTTACTGAGATATATATGAGTACTACTCAGGTGTCTGATTCACCAACTCTTTCCAACACTTCTATTATTGACAAGGTGGGGATGTTTCAACCACCAAACATTAGGGAGGGTACTACATACACTATTTTTGGAGATTCATCCCATTATTCTTAGTTTTTTTCCCCAATATACCTCTATATTTTTATATTCATTGGGACTATGTTGTTTATTTGTATTTACGGACCCCAATTTTATTTGTCTTTTCTTCATAATTAAAGGAATTTTTTTGTCTTGTTTTAATCTCCCATTTACCTCTTTATTACATTTGTGTGTAGTGGTTACCATGTATTGATCCACCTCTTCCTTTAAAACCTTTAATAAACCATCTAAGAGGCCATTCGGTATCCCTTATGAGATATTTATTAAGGATATTGTGATTTAGGGGCCCCTTCAAGAGATCCATCATAGATCGGCAATTACACTCCACCTTCTAAATGAATGTATTTATTAGGATATTTCAAAAGTGGCGAACCATATGAAGCACCATCTAGTGGTGGATGATACAATATTTTTCACCAGTAAGAGGCTATGTACTACTAAGCAGATGGACTGTGATGAATGATATTTTTTCGTATGTCTAGCTAAGGACATTATAGTTAGAACTTTTTAGGTGTCAACCCATAGTTTTTCCAATATATTAAGTCTTAGTCATATCTGTTTTGGTAATTTATTTTCTATAATAATTTTATAATAAGTATTTTGTTAGGAAATACATTTTACTCACTCTATTTCATATATACATGGAATATAATTTTATAACTCCTATGTTCTCCTTCACCATTTAATATTTTTATCCTTGATTTATATTATAGACTCATTAGTTTCCAAGTGAAGGTATCATTTTTCCATAAACGTTTTTAGGTATTATGACATTCACACCATCATTCATAAATTTTCCTTGTGAAATTACATTCATCTCAGGGATCTCTCAATTCCCTATACTTTTTTATTTTTTTAAATAAATTTTTTTATACTTTCATTACTACCCCCAATATAATTTCAAAAATGCAGAGAAACTATTTTCTTTTAAGCATGGGGGGGATAGTCTTGAGAGTTACATAATTTTCACTTTATATTTCTCTTGTTATCATTTTTATAGGAGAAAAATTTATTTGGAGAGTTTATTTAACTTGAAAATTTCATTACACCCATGTAAATAAAAGAGAATGTTTAGAAAAAATGTGTTAAAATCATTTATTTATTAATTTTTAGAATATTAAAAAGATTCCTGATTTTATAATCTTAATTATGATTCTAAAACACCAAAATTGTTCATTGATTGTCCTATTACATAGTAACCATGCCTTGTTTTATTTCTATTTTTATTTATATTCCCATTATTGAGAGTATTTTGAACCTAATTTTTCAAATTCTTTTCTTATTATGTTTATTGAGAGATTCTTGTGACATGTAAATTTTTTAGAAATTCCATTGGTATCTTATTGAGGTTATGACTATAAAAATTCACTTAAAAAAAGTCTGGGTAATTTAGATTGTTGATCCCATTTCCCTGAGACCTACTTATAAATCAACCTTACATAGCCCATAGTTTTCATGAATGACATTATTGGGATCGATCCACATTTCAATCCTATTTTATCCTTTCCCACCAAAATATTTGATATATTTCATGATTTTCAATAAAATTAGTGTGGAGAAATGGTTTTTTATAGACACATGATTCTTACTATTGAGGGGATATGTAGTGGTATTTTCACCAAATACATGGAACATGGTTCATGATTAATTCTGATATAATTTTTTCAGTAACTATGTTTTCTTTAAAAAAATTGGTTGTGTATTAGGAGGATAAATAATCACTATTACCAGGTTGATGATTCTCAAGACATGTCATGTGGGGTTAAGATGTCGATGTGAGATCTATCTAGAACTTAATTTCAGAAAATTGAGAATGATAGAAAAAGAGAAAGGAACGAATCATGGTATATTCATCATGCTTTCATGAAATATTCGTTGACCTATTTTGAGCTTTAGGGAGTGCAGAGAAATTACTATTTGGAAGAGGTTATTAATTAAATTATTCCTAATTATCATTAATGATTCTTTAGTTTTTTTCCATACTTTTGAGAATTATTTTAATCATCAACCCACATACCCTTAGCCTTAGAGTCATTTGATCTATAATTTAAAATCCTCATGATTGATTGTGTGATTTTTATTTATAAAGTAGAGACATTAGATCCAATGAAAACCAATTCTTAGGAACATGCATTCAATGTATGTGAATAACTCTTGTTTTATTTTTCCATGAGTGATAATGGAAAACTCATAGTGATATAAATGACAACATGAGTATGTTCTTATAAGGAATAGTTGGGAAATTGAAATCAAAGAGAGTAAGAACATTAATAAGATACTTGACTATAAGTCATGAATAATTTTCTTTACATCAATGATTGGTGAGGCACAAAACTATTATACTAATTCTTGGTTTTATTTTCATGGCTATAATGATTTTTTTTTATTAAAAATTATTTCCTTTGAGATTCTAGTTAACATTATTTTTTCTTGAGGGAAAGAAATTGTTCATGTGTGGGGGAATTTTATATGTTGAAATAGTATTAAAATTATGAGTCTAATTCATCATGTTTATACATATTTTATACTATAATGTTGTGTTATGTGGTTGAGTTGTGTAGATAATTAGATAGTAAATAGTGTGAAGAAATTTCTGCTGAATGTTATGAAATTGTAGAAATTTTACATGTGAATACTACAATAATGATGTATAGTTACATGGTAGGAAGAATAAAATATGACAAAACCTCACCCAATCCATGTAACACATTTAAACCACAAAATTTTGAGACTAATAAAACTCATGACATGAATATAATTCACTACATTAATGACTCGGTCTTTGATCTTTGTTCAACCTTCATGAAGACCCAAAAAATACCATAAATTAAGCAAAAGTCAGAATTATGGAATATCCAAGACAATAAATACTTTGAACTATCATTAATGATGTCAATTATATTTCACAACATAAATATATAGGAATAAATTCCTATTTAAATAATTCCATTCCTACTCATGATGTTAATTACTTTTATAATGTGAGTTGTTCTGTTTTTTTAACTCCATGAGAGTCAAAATTTTGGTAGATAAACTACAATTCAATTTTATCTTCCTTTTCATTCATTCTAATAATATTATCTTGAAGATGAAGGGTTTTCAACATCTATATACTTCAAATTTAATTGGATCAAATTAATCTAAGATTAATAGAATAATTTTTTTTCACTCTAATATTTATTCATAATCTAACTTAATTGATGACTATCTCTAAAACAAATATTAGTTTCTATTCAAGGTAGATCCAATTATTTTGAGAAAATTGATTTAGTGAACCATGATCATTTTTCATCCTAATTTTTCAAATCTTCCCATGTTAGACTTAAATATATCATCTACAAAATCACCCCCAAAATTGACCCCAAACCCTTTATCATTCTATTAAAACTTAATTCAATTTACTATATTAGTATTACTCTATAGAATTTGTGTGAGTAATCTAATTTAGGATTCAATTATTATGTTTCACTTGTTTTTATCGAATCCTAGTGCACTCGATCTTGTACTCCCATTATTTTTCAAATACTCATAGTAGTGTTGGTTGGAAAAATCATAAATATCAAGTTTGGATGCCTTTTATAGAAGTAACAACCCTGTTTATAAACACCTCATAATTTTTTTTTCAAAATATTAGACATATAATAGGAATAAATAGGTTAAATTCATATAATAAAAATAGACACATGAATTGTTTTAAATTATTAAACTTAATATTCAAGGAGAATTTCATAAATCCTATACCATTATAAATACATAATAATGACAAGATTATAATCCATAACTCCATTATAAAGGATCTCTAGAGGTTAGGTCATGAAGAACGAGGTTCCATGTCATCTTTTTAATGAGATGTTGTTAGATCACACAGTTAGGTAGACTATTTATCTAACTATGTTGCGATTTAGCCTCTAAAAATCTATTGATCATAGTTAGTAGGCATAGTCTCTGAGACCATACATGTAATCATTCACCTTAATATTTTTTTTAAAAGTTCAAAATTTATAATAAATTATACATATAGTAAGTTATAATTAAAATAAGAAAAATAAAGGGTGTCACATAGATTATTTGAATGACGATTTACTGTGATAGTAATAATCATAGGGGTTAGTTATCTCAAGAATGATACATTTAGAATATTCTTGAAAGATTTAACATGAGAAATTCTAAACCTATTTTACTCTTCTTTTATAATATTTTTAACTCATAACAAACCAAATTTCATCAACTAAAGGGAATAAATAAAATATAAAAAATGTTCCTTATTGGTCAAAAATTGAAAGTATCATTTATGCTATGATATGAACTAGACTAGATATATCTCACTTTATTGAGGTTTTGAGATATTTTTTTTGAAATCTTAGAAAGAGACATTGGGAATTAGTTAAATTGATTTTAAGGTATCTTTGAGGTACATAAAACTTTTTTTATGTTTTGGAAATGAAGAACCTATTTTTGATGGATATATAATGTAAATATGGTTGGAGATATTGATACTAGAAAATATATATTCAGGTACTTGATATCATTTTCATGAGTATAAGTCACTTGAAAATCACGTTTAAAAAAGTGTTCTTCCCTACAAATGATATAATTAATGAATATTTCAATCATTGGAATTTGTAATATAGTCTTATGGATGAACAAATTTCTATAAGATCTAGAATAGGAATAAGATAATTGTATTATCTACTGTGATAGTCAGAGTTCCATTCATCATAGTAATAACCCAACATTTCATTCAAAAATCCAAAAACAATGATTTTCAATATCATTGGATACAATTTTTTTTTGGAAGATAAAACATTATAATGTGATAAAATTTACACCAATGAAAATTGGACATATACGATGATTCAGATCTTACCAAGTGATAATATGGAATTTTAAAATAAATTTATAGATCTATATCTTACCCCAAATGGTTCATGAGGATGAGATTTATGGAGGGAACTCATAATCTACGGAGATAATTACAAGAGGAATATTTAGTGTTTAGTAACTAATAAAGAATTATTCTCTTCAATGTTTAATAAATGACACATAATTAAGATATGTGTTGTAGGGATGAGTCATATAATAAATCATTGATCACAAGTATTCCTCTCACCCTTTAATTAGACGTTGTTTTTCTTGTAATTGTAATATTATGTATCCTATAGCGGTTATCTGTAGAGAAAAAAATAGTGGCGTCCTTCCCTCATGAATGTAGGATATTTTTGAATCACATAAAACTTTTATATTATTTATTTTAATTTTTATTTGTGAGAGTTTGGTTTCTAAAAAAACTTCTATGTGCATGTTTTGGTTCCCAATATTTATGTATAAAAATAATTCCTATTTTTAAATGTTTTGTGGACAATTTATAAAATTAATTTTTTAAACATTTTTAAAATATAAAAATTTCATAATAAATTCTATATAACAATTAAAATACATAAAAATTCCTTGATTATTAATTTTTTTATAAAATAATACAGTATATGTTATGTATTTTGTAAATATTAAAATATGATTTAAAAATTACCAAACCAAATTTAAAGTTTACAACACTTTCTATGTGATAAAAATTTAAAATTTTCAATATTTTAAAAAAATATATAAGAAAAATATTTTAAAAAAATAATAAAACAATATTATAATGAGAGTGGAGAACTGGAGCTTGCATAAGAGGCTGCTAATGTAGTGACTCATATTTTCTAGATTTTATTTTTATAAATTATTTGGTAAATTTATGAGACCATACACCAATACGGTGTGCGACTCCGAGGTCCAATATGCCCGAAAAAATTAATTGAAAAATGTTAAGTTTTAAATAGCATGCATGCATGAATTTCCTAAAAAAGTAAAATATATTTTAAATGGGTTCCTGGATGAGAAATATGAGGGAACTGTTGAGTTCAGAATGACAGATTTACCCTAGGTGTAACCTAAATTTTGTCTATGTGGGTCATTTGAATAAAAGGACACCAAGGACATAACCATAAATTAAATAATTAAATAAACATATTTTATTTTAAAATTCTAATAACTCATGAGTAGTGACTCGAATGGGAAATTTGAGACCACCCTTAAGTTCATAATGTGGTGTTTTCCCATAGTGAGGGAAAACATTGGCCGACATGGGTTGGTTGTGAAAAATAGTTTTTGGATGTTTTAATAAATAAAATAAACTGTGAGTTTATTTTATTTTAATGTTATGTAGATGCTGTGAAAATTTTTCTTTTAAATGAAGAGCTAGGCTAGGACCCAGGGTTAGGCTCATAACCCTATAAATTCCCTAGAGTCTTTGGAGAGAATCCTCAGAGAATTCTCATAGCATTGATGACAAACACTGAGATTAGAGATCGTTCTTGACGGATCGCCAATAGAAATCAATCATCGATAGAAAACAATCCATATCCTAGGTAGGGAATTTATTTCTTTGTGATTTCCCCATTCTTGAATTTCATGATGAACATGGGCCAATCCACGAATAGATTGATCTGCGAATCAATAGTTACAGGATGGGTGATAATTGCGGGGTTTATTAACGAGATATTGTTTTAATTATTATTCGTTCTTCATTCTAATGAGAATGGATTAAGGCTGATGCAAAAAAGGTAGTGGTCCATTCCCCAGGGTGTTATTTGTGCTTTTATTCTCCCCTATTCTTAGTGTTCTTTACTGTTGGACCCTCATGGTCGTGAATCGACTTTCCAAGAGTCTCTAAACATAATCAACCCCCCCAGATCGGAGGAAAACTGAAAAAGAGGCTGGATCTATGTAGATCAGGACCCAAGCATCACATATATACCTTCATTTAAAAAATATGATCATCAGAGGTGGCTCGGTGGTCCACGAAAGAGACCACCAATGCAACGGTTTGGTAAGGTGGTGTGGTGACCAGAGGTGGTGGCTATGGAAGTAGCTGATGAAGGCAACGATGGGCCTTGTGGGACATAGTGGGAGGCCACATGTGGAAAATGAAGGATGTGGATGAGGTAGGTGTCTGCGTACAGAGACAGTGGCCACATGGGACATGACCGATGACATCATTGACCATTCCAAATAGCCCATGCATGAGTGGGATGGGTTGGCCCAGGTGGAGCGGGTTGGGCCCAAGTGAAACGGGCCAGGCCCAATGGAGTTGGATAGGGCCTAGCGTAGAAGGATTGGGTTGGTTTAGTCCCACTGGGTTGGGTCAGACCCAGGGTGGGAGGACCAAGCCACTATTAATGGATCGACTGTATGGTCGGTCCATAGGGCCAGTGGCCTTCCCCCTTCTAAAAATTCAAATTGGAATAACGTTTTAATAGTGTGTCTGTTTGATGAGACATCTATAACATTGGTAACCTTCCAATGATACAATCATATCAAGATATCCCAAGTGGGTTTTTTGGGAGTGTGCATACGACCTAATGTCTTGAGGAGTGAGTTCTCTCAGAATGAGCATGCTTCGACCAAACATTTTTGTGGCTGGCTGTGACCTAGAGACTGTGTGTCTTATAGAGATTGTGTTTATTATAGAGACTGTGTATCTTATGGATAATGTGTATATTATGGAGACTGTGTGTCTTGTAGAGACTATGTGTCTTATAGTGACTATGTGTCTTATAGTGACTATGTGTCTTATGGAGACTACGTGCCTTGTTGAGAATGTGTGTCTTATCGAATTGATTATATCTAGATGTTCTTGATATATTTTCTATAGAAATCTATCTCTATTGAGATGACTATGTATTATTTCATGGTATTTACATTATGGTATTCCTTCATGGTATTTCCTTTATGGTATTCCTTTATGCTATTCCTTCATGGTATTTTTTTGTGGTATTATTTCATGGTATTTCCTTTGTTGTATTCCTTTGTGGTATTCTTTTGTGTAATTCCTTCATGGTATTTAATTTATGTAATTTCCTTTGTCACATTACTTTGTGGTTTTGGGGTGTCCTACTGAGTATTGTTTTACTCACCCCTACACAGGGTTTTCCCCCACGTGTTGTGTCTTGTACAGATGATTGAATCTTCGATGAAGTTCCGGGAAGACCAGGACTAGGTGGTGCCTTGTGAGACCGAACATGCCAAGGTGTGTTCTGAAAACTTTTCTGACGATAGTCCCATTACCTATTAAATTACATGTTTGAATTTTGGATTCATAATATTTTCTTTTGGTGGTCTTTTTTTGGCCATGTTTACTTTCCAGTACTTTTTACTTTTGTACTCTGGTTGTGTGATATAGTGGTTTTCAAGCATTGTTTACTTAGTGCTTTTAGATTTCATAATTTTTGGCTTGGAGATGTGTGAATGCATTCAAGTACTTAGGAAAATGACTCCCATTTATGGGATATTACTACTCGGTGCTTTTCACCATCCCATGGCCCATTGGATGCGGTCTTAGGGTAGTCACGACACATGCCCCTTTATGACGGGTCATGACAGAGTGGTATCAGAGGAGGTCGGTTCTACTTTAGGATTGGGAGTATATGAGGTTGGTTTTGGGAAACCGTGTTAAGTGTTTTGAGTTATGATTTTAGGAAAGGGAATCCAATGTTGGGGAATAAGCTCACGTATCCATACACAATGACTCAAGGCACCTACTTTTCGACTCACTACATGAAAACAATAGTTGTAGGGAAAATAATGGTACATGCATCATATTGGAATTGGTGGTGACTTACATGTCCTTCTTGAGTTAGCTCTCTAGATATAATCTATTAACCACAATACATATTTTTTTATTATGGGATACCTCTATGTAGATATCCATCCATGATTCTATTTCGTGATGATGAGGATGATCTTCCTAGACATGAGGCATCGGTACAGGGGCATGTACTAAAGATAGAACCTTCGGGTGGTTTACCAACTATACCACCACCCATAGAGCAGCAGATACTACCATCATTACTAGCTAAGGATGCACATAGACTGAGCGTGTTGCATGAGTTTCAAAGGTAGTGACCTCCCAGGTTTTGAGGTGAGCTAGACCCCCAGGTAGCTGAGGATTGGTTGGAGGTAGTTACCCGTGTCTTCCGCCTTGTGAGGATGCCTTCCGACCAGATGAAAGTCTTTATGCATGTTTTTTTGGGATCTATGGGGAAATGTCGGAGCTTATTGACCTAGAAAAATGATGATATGAATCCCTCTTTGGAAGACTTCAAGTCTCTCTTTAGAGAGGAGTTATTTCCAGCCACGTTGCGGTTGATGTGCATACATGAGCTTCTACATCTACAGTAGGGCAGTCAGACTATGATGGATTATTTAGTGATATTTACAGATCTTCTTCACTACTCTACTGATATAGTATGAGACCCATTATTTAGGGATTATACCTTCAATCAGGGGTTACACTAGGAGATTAGGGCATCCATGATACCCCTTAACATTCCTACTTATGCTGGGGTACTTGAACGATCCCTGCTAGTGGAGAGATTTCTAGTGGAGGAAGGAGTAGGGTGGTTTTTAGGGTGGAAGGCGTGGAAAGGGAGAAGTTAGGGTGGTAGGAGGTGGTCAAAGGTTTGATCTATTACCACCACTACCCCCAGGTGGTCAATGATAGGCTCATGGAACTTGTGGATAGGGACAAGGCTAGCTACAAGTGATAGAGGCTTATGACCCTGAGGCTCGAGGGATGATTAGAGGTACAATTTGTGTTTTTTAAACCTTAGAATCTGTTTTGATAGACATAGGTGTAAGTCATTCTTCTCTTACCACTAACCTTGTTCGAGACTCAGAGATTCCAATTGAACCACTGACTCATCCCTTACACTTAGAGACTATTATGGGAGGAGATTCGATGATCACACACTTGTGCCGACTGTGTGAACTTACTTTTGGAGGTGAAAGTTTTGGTTGGGATCTCATGGTAGAGACATCGAGGCCTTATGACATCATTCTTAGTATGGACTGGTTATTATAAGTTCATGCTCATATTGATTGTTTTAGGAGTAGAGTATTGTGTGTCCATACTAATGGGACTAGATTTTTCTTTTTTTGGTGAAAAGGAAACACTTGTAGGGCAGGATGGACTCACTATTAGGAGGGTGCAGCTGATCAATCATTAGTTGGATAGCCTGACCCTCCATGTAGTGGATGATTTGAGTCCACAATTTTCCTACAGTTGTGGAAGAGTATGAGGAAATCTATCCTGAGGATGTTTCTGGATTACCTACCCATAGGGAGGTAGACTTATGTATTGATCTATACCCTAATACGGTGCTGATATCTACACCTGAATATTGGATGGCTCTCGTAGAGCTTCATGAGCTGAGGGTGCAATTAGAGGACCTACAGAGGAAGGGATTCATGAGACCTATTGTTTCACCCTGGTCATCCCTAGTTTGGTTTTCCAAGAAGGAATATGAGAGCTTGAGATTATGTGTGGACTTATAGCACTTGAACTAGGTGACCTGGAAGAATATGTATCCACTACTAAGGATCTATAACCTCTTTGATCAGTTTAAAGGAAGGTGATGGTTCTCGAAGATTGACCTCAGATCTAGCTATCACTAACTATGAGTACGAGATGAGGATATATTGAAGACAACCTTCAAATGTCATTATGTCCACTATGTGTATTTTGTGATGCCGTTTGGCATGAATAATTCCCCAGTAGTGTTCATGGGACTCAATAATAGGATCTTCTAGCCTTACTTGGAGTAGTTCATGGAGGTCTTTATTGATGACATCCTAGAGTAATCAGCATCCGAGGAGGTGCACACGAGACACTTGAGGATGGACCTAGACACACCCTGAGAGAATCAGATTTATGGGAAGCTATCTAAGTTTAATTTATGGATTTGATAGGTCCATTTTATGGGACACTCCATCTTAGAGGATAGAGTTGCAATGGATCCAGCAAAGGTTGAGGCAATACTTGCTTGGGATCCACCCAAGAGTGTTACCGAGTTGTGGAGTTTCCTTGGTTTTTCAGGGTACTATAGAAGGTTTATACCCATCTTCTTCAGAGTGGAAGCACCCTTGATAGATTTTAAATGAAAGGGAAAACCTTTTGTGGGGACATAGAAGTGCTATCAGTGCTTTCAAGAGCTGAGTCATAGGTTGATGAGTGATCTCATATTGAGTTTTCCAGAGGAGGGCACCATGTACATAGTGTTCTGTAATACATTAAGAATTGGTCTTGGTTGTCTCATGATGTAGGGGAAAGTGGTGATTGCCTATGGTTCACACCAGTTGAGACCACATGATAATAACTACATGACCCATGATCTTGACTTAGCACTGTTAGTATTTTTTTTGAAGATGTAGCGACACTACCTGATGGATGAGCAGTTTATCATCTACTCTGACCACAAGAGTCTCAAGTATATCTTATCTCATAAGGATCTAAATTTGAGATAGAGGATATGGATAGAGTTCCTGTAGGACTATGACTTTGTGATTATCTATACTCTTGTGAAGGGGAATGTGGTGGAAAATTCTCTCAGCTGGAGATCAAGTTCAAAGTTTCTTAACAAGGCATCCGAGTAGTTGGACTCATTGCAGTTATCCTTCATGGATGGAGATAAAGAAGATTACATCTAGTCTATGGTTTTCACCCCTCCTATATTATAATGAGTAAGGGAGGCACAACTTGGGGATACTAACTATGGGACTGTACATGCTTACATGTCCAAAGGTCATACCCCTAATGGAAATTCGAAAGGTAGGGAGAACGTCATTCTTTTTAAAGGGCCCATAGTAGTACCTGTGTCATTATGGGAGGAGGTTTTTAGGGAGTTCTATAAATCCATTTTATTGGTATATTTGGGCTTGGAGAAGATGTACCAAGACCTCCAACGCCATTTCTGGTGTCCAGAAATGAAGAAGGGATTTGTAGAGTTTGTTTCTTGATGTTGCACTTGTCAGTAAGTAAAGGATGAGCAACCGATTCTAGCAGGTTTAACTCAACCCCTTGTGGTGCCAAAATGGAAGTGGGATATTATATCAATGGAATTCGTGACCGGATTTCCATGTACGTATCGAGGACATGATACCATCTGGGTGATCATTGATTGAATCACCATATCGGCCCACTTATTAGCTATTCAGAAGTAGTGTTCAGTAGAGTTCTTAGGATGACTCTAAACGTAGGAGATAGTTCAACTCCATGGAGTTCCACCGATGGTAGTCTCATATCACGATTATCACTTTATATCCCAGCTGTGGAAGTGATTGAAGGATCCATTCGGGACTCAGTTATTCTTGAGCACAATGTTTCACCCATAGAACGATGACCAGACAGAGTAGACCATTCAGGTTCGAGAGGACATTCTATAAGATTTCATGCTATATTATGGATATAGTTGGGAGGATCACCAAACTTTGGTGGAGTTTTCATAGAACAAAAACTACCATTCCACCATCGGCATGGCACCATTTGAGGCCTTGTATGGGAAACCCTATAGGTGTCCACTTTTTTGGATGAACCTAGGAGAGTCAACACTCATGGGCTCGAAGTTAGTGTGGGAAACTAAAGGGAAGGTGAAGATCATCAAGGAGAGGAGGAAGACTATAAAGAGACAACAAAAGTCTTATGCTGACAGGAGGAATAAGCCTTTGGAGTTCAAAGAATGAGACCACATGTTCCTTTAGGTATCACCTCAATGTGGATTATAGATATTTGGATGGGGAGTCAATCTATCTCTGAGGTTCATGAGACCTTTTATGATTCTGCATAGAGTTGGTGAGGTGGTGTACCACTTATATCTACCACCACAAATAGATCGGGTACACAACATCTTCCATGTGTCGTAGTTGATGAGGTACATTTATGACCCATTGCACATCATTGATCGGGGCGAGTTGGACATTGAGGAAGGGTAGAATTTTATGGAGTACCTGGTGGAGATCAAAGATCGGTAGGAGAGGAGCCTTCATGGGCGGTCGATTCCTTTGGTTCATGTCTAGTGTCATCACGAGAATTTATAGGAGATCACATGGGATTGAGAGGCTTAGATTTATGCTCAGTAATCTCATTTGTTTGAGTAGCCCTTGTTTTGGATTTTCAGGTACTTAAATCTCTAGGGTGGGGAGAATGTAATGAATCTTATTTTCTTGATTTTATTTTTAGAAATTATTTGGGAAATTTTTAAGACCATCCACTAAAAAAGTGTGTGATTATGATGCCCAGTGTTCCCAGAATAGTTTTTTGAAAACTGATATGTTTTTAATGGAATGTACATGTGGCTTTCCTAGAAAAGTGTAGTATATTTTAAATTGGTTTCTAGATCAAAAATAAAAGGGCACCGTTGTGGTTCATCCGAAGAAAAAGTCACCAAAGAAATAACCATATATAAAATAATAAAAGAAAATAATTTTATTTTTAAATCTTAATAAATCATGAATGGTTAATAAGATTGGAATCCCGAGACTAATTCCGAGTTCCAAATATGGGTTTTTCCATAGGAAAGTCCTAACATCATCCAAGACAGGTTGGATGTGAAAAATATTTTTTGGACGTTTTAATGAATAAAATAAATTGTGAGTTTATTTTATTTTAATGTTACTTTGACGTAGAGATGATTTATCTTTTAAATGAAGATCTAGGAAGGGACCTAGGGTAGGATCAAAAAATTAGAAATTCCCTAGAGGATCTAGATATAATCCTTTGAGAATTATCCCAACACTGATGATAAACACTGGAATTAGAGATCGTTCTTGACGGATCACCAAAAAAAATAAATCCTTGACAGTGAACCATCCATATCCCAAGTAGGGTGGTTGTTTATTTGTGATTTCCCCATTCTTAATTTTCACAATGAACATGGGTCAATCCACACTTTAAGAAAACCACTTTTTGTTTTCCCAAGGAATCCATGGTAACTGATCCTAACATAAATTTAGGACCCTTGCAACAATTCCTTTTTTGGATAGATGACACACTCCGGACACCCATTACTGTACCATAATCTACAATAATACCTATCCTCTTAGATAAGTCTTAATAAACCATATATTCTTTATATACTACCTCTTCCATGGTCTGAAGGTACATGAGTATAGGCATAAATAGAATCTCAGGATTCAGATCCACATCAAACCATCTAGCCTTGAGGTAGTCATTAGTGAAAAGTCCTAGAGATAGATGAACTAACTTGGATAAATGAGTAGCATACTCCATCATTGAATGGTATCCTTGATATATCATAAAAAAATCAAAATATTTCACCACATATGACATATTTGGATATAATTTATTTTTGAAGTCCATCTTGAAAGTGGTCCAAGTGAGGTAATCATGAAATTTATCTTTCATGATGGAATACAACCACTTACTTCCATATAATTTAAGTATATAAGTGGAAATTCTAACCTTAGATCCTTCTAGAGTCTCTAAAAAGTGGGTAATAATCTAAATAATTTCAATCCATTCATTATATTCTTGAGTTCCTTTATTACCATGAATGATTTTTGGATTTTTTTTGGTAAAATGAAAATAATGAGCAAACATTTTTTCCTTGTTTCCACTAGTTTCATGACCTAGGGATTGAATATCTAAGATTACCATTTCCACTACAGTCTCACTGAATAGAGGGTTTTCATATAGGAATTTCCTTATAGGTTATTCCCTCAGATTCAAGGAGAACCTTTATAGTGAAATTATCTATTAAAAAATTTAGATAACACAATATTAGTATAGGAATACAACTATGAATTAAAGTAAAAAAATTAAGAATCAACCTTATATCCTTTAAAGTCAATAATTTTATGAAACCAAATATTTAATGGTTGAGAGATAAAAAATTAAAAACTAATAAAAATGAGACATTTTATTCTAAATAAAATAAAAATTAAACTCAAAATATGGAAGAAAAATTCTTGACCACCCTTGGTAACATGGGGATAGGTATAGTGGTAAACAGTCTAGGAACCCTTCCACATTTTCCTCCTAAGTTCCAATTTTCCTAACTCTAGTTTATTTGAAACACCTAAAAAATATATATTGATACCATTTTTTAATGAACCAGCTCAGGTCAACCAATTACATCACCCAAGATGGCCCTCTACAAGGACCAAAGCACATTTCAGGTCAACATAAGTTTGCAACAAGCACCTGGGTTTCATCGTACAAAACCATGGAAAAATTTTCACTATAAAAACACCATAAAAAATGTCCCACACATAACAAGATAAAGATAAAAAATATAGTACATCACAGAAGAATCAATACAAAACCATGATACATAACACATCAAGATAAATTATAATCCTAGAAAAAAACAAGTCCAAGACCATAACCACGTCTATAAGACACAATCTATCAGCACCATCCCAATCCAATATAAAGTGACACCGACCAAGAGAAGTCATAAAGATATATTACACTTTTCCCTTTACCTATATCTATAAAAATCAAGTCTACATACACCCAATGGAATATGCATGGTGTGAGTGAAAAATCCAGTAATATAGAACTATGAAAATATAAAATATATTTCACTATGAATATGTTATTTCTAACTTTAAAAAAACATTTCATAAAGCATTTCATTTGAAATTAGTTCCCATAAAATATCCTATGGTTTCCCTTAATACATTCATTATTCAAAAAAAAGTATGTAACAAAATTTTAGTGAAAGATAAATAGATGAAAATAATCAAACAATCCATAGGATAAATATATGTCCAAACAATGAATTAATGTTACCTTCAAGTCAAGGCTCGATCCACAACTACCCCAGGCCTACCTCTATAGGCCGTGGGGTACAGAAAAGCACCAAACACATAAATAAACTTAGGGAGGCCTTTTTCTAAGTACCTATGCTCACACACACAACCAAATCAATGAAAAAGTTCATATAGAAAGATTAAAATATAAGACAGTTATTATAAAGTAAAACAACCATGCATGAACCTCAAGGCATTGCAAAAGGATAGTAGCGTGAATAGAAAAGTAAAGGGGAAAATACATGTCCACACAAAAAAATATGTCCCAACCGAAAAAAACTAGAAATGTAAATATCTAAAAGAGAGCTTGGATCTTAAATCCCAAGCTATAATAATTGAATTCAGTACAAGAACCCAATATCCCTAAGTTCATATGATGTCATGATTAGCCTATCCATAACCTTCACAAGACATGAAACATATATGCAAATTCCATTAATGGGTGAGTATATAAATACCTAGTAGGACACCCCTAAATATGAATGGGGAGTGGTAAAAGATACAGTAGTAAAGAAAGATAGTAGATGCAATATACAGTCAAAGAGAATAGATCAACCTAAACCAAGAGTGAAAGTAACCATGTCTAAGAAAAAGGGGATCAACATAGTGATTATATGAACTACCCATTGAGTCTTCTACACCTATAGTAGGATAGTATAATCATCCTACCCTGAGAAGATAAATACAGAAATCATGTGACATACCATGTGTGTCATAGTCTCTACTAGGAGAGTAACCAAATCCACAGTGTGCATATAAAAGAATAGATATATATTCTTAGTCAAAATAAAACCAAATGAGAGAGTAAGGGGATATCCATGTCACACCTCATCCCAATAAGAATAGTCTCCAATAGTTCCAAAATTTCATTATTTATGCTCATCTTCTCACATGTATTCCTAGAATTATCTAAGTCAAATCATGCCTTGTCAGTGTGCCGCATAGTCAAGGGGGTACAACTCAAAATAGAAAACACACACCCATGCCTTTGGGGGGGTTTCAATCAAGTTTCAAGAGGAACCATACCCTATAATAATAGAGGAGGTTCAATTTATTAAGGTATAGGACCCATTCTCATTCCAATGGTGAGTTCTACTCTAGTGTCATGAGGACCCATGTCCTAAGATGATATGGGGGTTTTACTCGGTAAGGTAGAGGAACCACACCCATGCCAATAGAGGGATCATCTATAATAGTTGAGTAACCACTCCCTGGTATGATAGGGTTTCCACTGCAGTCATTTTAGAACCATGCCCTACCTAATAGGGGGTTTTAATCGGAAGTCGAGGACCCACACCCTGGTACAATAGGGATTTCCACTCTAGTTATGAAGGACTTGCGCCCTATATGGTATGGGGGTTCCACTCAGAGGGTAGCTGTAGAGGACCCCACCCATACTGACAGGTCAGTGGGGGGGGGGGGGTTCCCCTCTAATGATTGAGGACTCAACTACCCAGCTCTACTGGATAGTTCAACTTGGTATTCTCTGGTGATTCTATGAGATCACTATCTTCATCGAGCATCACCTAAATAAGATTCATGTCTGGAACATTTCATGTCATGTGTGGAAATAAAAAATTGATGGAACCATCACATTATATGTGAAAAAACTCCCCATAGATTACTCACATTCCAAATTATTATTTCAAATGAAGGAGATACGAGACCTTGATATTTCCTCAAAAGAGGTCAAGGGGTACATGACATGTGCGGGGACCCACACAGTGTGTGGTACCGCTCCAAAACATGGACATGTACCTAGATGGAATATAGATCTCATCCCAAGTAGTTGTACACATCATGTAGGTGGACTACACACATGCAACATAAAATATATTTAATATTATTATAAAATAAATTCAAGGCACACTAAGACTCAAAAGTGCATTTCATCCTAGTGCCTAGATCTTAAAATATATATAAAATTATTTAAATGTCTTAAAAGTAAAAAACCAACTCTCTACATCATTCCATCCTTCAATATTTTCATCCCCACCCAGAAAAGAAGAACTTGGGATACTGAGCATGCAATTGAATCTACCTATCCCGGGAACTCTCCTGCACATTCCCGTGTTGCAAAAACATACAGACCAAGGGGATGGTCCTTCCAGATAGAGTTTTCTCTGACCAATCCTCAATTTCCACTAGGTGATCCACAATGGTGGCTCCATAATTGATGTATATATCTCCCTAGTCGATAATGTGCGTAGAGTCATGCATGTATCTCCTCATCTACGACACATGGAAGATGTAGTGAACCCACTCTAGCTATGAGGGTAGGGTGAGGTGGTAAGAAACCTCACCAACCCTCCACACAATCTCAAATATCGCAATGAAACTAGGGGATTAATTTCATCTCTATAAGAACCTCTAAAATACTCATCGTGGGGAGACACTCAGGAAAATGAGGTCTCCCTACTTGAACTCCAATGGACTATGATTATGATTTTTCTAAGATTTCTATCTACTCTGGTCCATCCTCATCCACTCATGGATGACCTATACTTTCTCCGTTATCACCCGTACCATCTCTGGGACCATAAGAGATTTCTCACGAATCTCTATTTAGCACAAGATTTACTAGAATGGTCTCTTATATAGGTCCTAAAAAGTTTCCATGCTGATGGTAGGGTGATAGTTTTTATTTTATGAAAACTCAACCAATGTATATTGATCCTACTAGATTTTGATGAAGTCTAACATGCAAGACCTCAGCATATTCTTCAAAACCTAGATAGTGCGCTTAGTCTGACTATTAGTCTGGGAGAGAAAGGCTGTACTCATCCTCATGTGGGTCCCAAATTTGTCCTGAAGGACTCTCTATAATTGTGACATAAATCATGAATCACGATTAGAGGAAATAGTTGAGGGAAACCCATGATGTAGAATGATATACCATATGTAAAAATTCCATAAACTCTCTACCAAACTCTGCTCCCTGGTCATAAGAAAGTGTTCCGAAATTGTGAGTCATTCAACTATCACCTAGATGGATTCATGGACCTTTGGTTTTCATGAAATTCCTATCACAAAGTCCATGGATATGTCATCCCATTTCCACATCAAGATCTAAAGGTGATGCAAAAATCCTGTTGAAACATGGTTCTCAGCCCTCACCTATTAATAGGTGAGGCACCGATAGATGAAATCCTCTATGATTCATCTCATTCCAGATCATTGAAACTTCAACAGAATGTCTCTATACATATTCCCCACATCGTATGTACAACTATTGGACAAGTGTGGAACTCTCACATCACCTCCTCCCACATCATGAATGAATCTACTGTTTATCCTTGGAATAAGATGACATGATCCCCTCCTTAAGAATATCCATTAATTAAGACACCAATGAATATCTGATCATGTAATACCTCAAATTAGGTGTCTCCCATCTAGGAATCTCTTATACACTTGAGAAGTGGAGAGGTCAACACAATCGATTGCAGAAAAGTTGTACCCTCCTACTCCACCAGGGTCAACTACAAGGAGGAAAACTAATCTGAAGCCTCCTATACTAATAAAGTCTTGGATTTCCTACTAGTATAATCTACTACAATGTTTCCCTTTCATGGAGTATGTATTATCTCTATGTGATAGTATTTAAGGAACTCCAACCACTGTTGATGTCTTAGGTTCAAGTCTCTCTGCATGAAGATGTACCCAGGATCTAGTGGTCTTAGTAAACCACAATGTGTTCCCCTAGAAGGTAGTTCCTCTACATAATTTGGGTGAATATTACCTTTTCTATCTATAGTTCATGATTCAAATAGTTCTACTCATGGGGTCTCAACTAACTCGACCTATATGCGATAACTAGATATCGCTTTATCAATATGAAACTAAGCCCATATTCTAAGGAATCAAAATAAACCATGAAATATATGCCTTCCTCTAGTCGTCTTAGTATTGGAGCACTCATCAGGCTCAGAATCAACTCCTTAATGGCCCTTTAACACTACTCAATGTAGGAAAATGGCTTCCATTTACACATCAAGGTTGTAAAAGGGGATGTAATTATATAGAAGTCTAACACAAAACTCATGTAGTGCCTCACAATGATAATAAATATCCACACCTATTACACACTCTTGGTTGGATACCAAGAATGAAATACATCAATATTCACTGCGTACTTGGATAAACCATGTTTTGAAATGGTATTCCCTAGAAAGTGAACCTCATGAATTTATAATTGACACTTAGAGGGATTTCTGTAAATCTTGAGCTCTCGAAGAAAATCTTGGACCATCCTCAAGTGATCTTTATTCCCATAATCTAAGTCAGAGTAGATGAGTATGCCATCAATGAAGTAAACAACAAAACGGTCCATGTAAGGTTGGAATAATTGGTTCATCAAATCTATAAACACTGTAGGTGATTTTTTCACACAAAAGGGCATCACTAAGAACTCATAGTGTCTGTAGTGACATTGGAATGCCAACTTTGGGATATCAGTATCACAAAACCTCAACTGGTAGTAGCAGGACCTGAGATCTATCTTTGAGAACTATCCACCACCTTGAAACAGGTCAAATAGGTCTTCAATCCTTGGCAAGTAGTAGTTTTTCCTTATCACATACTGATTCAGGTGACGTTAATCTACATAAATTTTCATTCTCAAATATTCCTTTTTTAGAAACAACATTGAAGCTACCCATGGGGACACACTAGTTTTAATAAAACCCTTATCTTGAAGGTCCTATAATGGAATCAACAACTCTCAAATCTCATTATGTTCCATATGATGTTCCATAGAAGTTATCAGAGTGGTGTTGGAATGCATGTTAATGAAAATATCCATCTCCTACCTCAGATTTAGTCACAAAATGTCATCGAGAAGACATCCATATAATACTACACAACTGAAGGATCGTAGATGCTTGAATATCCTATTTCACTAAGGGATATACTCTCTAATTGATGGGTGATGGACTACAACCTCCTCAAAAAACCCACTTGCTCTACCAGGAGATCTCTCTCACCAGAAAAGGTAAATCTCATCCCATCAGTGCATAGTCATATGACTAGTCTACGATAAAAGTTAATCTAGGATCACACCATGTCCATCAAATCCATTCCAAAGATTATGTCATAGGATTATATCATGATGAACAAAAGGTACCTTGTTAAACTCTCTCCACCATGTAATATCTTGTACTTCCAACATATTAAAGATACAAAAGAAGCGTTACTTGTAGAAACATCAAGACGAAGTTGCTCAACTAGCACCTCAACTGGGAGATCTAGATCTTTCACCAGGATTATATAGATAAATAAATGGATGAAAAATGTGTTTAATAACATTTAATAAAGAATATAAAAAACATATATTGTACCTCTTATCGTCTCGTGCACTACATGATCATAAACCTCCAAAGCCAATAACTGTCAGCGACCCCTGCTGCCAGCTCTTTGAGCCTGGCATGGGTGGCCTGGTCGTGGTGGTGGAAGGATATTATAGTGTAATCCACCAAACATAGCTTCTTATGCTTCTATTATAGCTATTAATCCCTAGGAGCTACCCTTTCCTCGCTTGGTAGATCTCTAATCATGGTGTTGCCTATGCTGTAGTGGTCAATCAGCCATCTATCTATGCTTCTCTGCATGTCTAGTTGGGAAGTCTCATGCTATGTGACCTCTATTATCACATGTAAAGAACCACCCATATCTAAGATGACTTGGTGATCTGTGCTGAATCTGTCCATGTTACTGATTCTGATCAGGGGGAGGCCTTCTGCACAAATATCTTGGCACTTGTAATTTTCTAGTTACTGTAGATGACTCAATTCTATGGAACCTACTACCATATCTAGCTATCTGGAGTCCCTCTAATAGAAATATATCTATCACTAGTTCTATCTTCAACACCGATACATAGGTGGGGATCCACATGGGTAAAATGATAGTTCATATCTCTCTATAAAGTCCCTACTGAAACTTCCATGCTCAGTATGAACCATCCCAAATCATGTTAAGGGAGTATCACATAAGGTCTGTAAACCTCACTTCATACTCATCCACCATCATCCCTCCCTACTATTTCTCTATGAGATCATGGATTTGAAATGAGTGATGAAAGGTTTGGTAGTAATCCTCATGGAACAACTACTGAAAGTCAGTACATGAGAGTATCAAATCATCATGCATTTGTCCAATGAGGGTCCACCAATTCCCAACTACTCTATGGAAAAGGATGACTTACCATGAAAATACCTGATCTGTCGAGGTATAAACTAGCCTAAAGATATAGAACACCGACTCTATCCAATCCTATACTACCAGAAGATCTGGATTGTTGTGGAACCTCAGTAGCCTCTGGTACTAGAACTCATAGAGAACATTAAACATGTGCATATCCTTAGCCTCTTCTGTTGGGATGATCTACTACTCAATAGGTGGAGGTGTTTTCACTTGACCACTTGGAGGAAGGGGGTTGTAGGATGGACCCTGAATTGGGGACTTATCACCCCTCAGGTTGTCTTCATGATCTAGAGCTTATATCTTGGCTATCTATCATCATAGAGGCATCCTGAGATTCATCAATATGTACTGAAATCAGATCAGAATATATATATATATATAAGAAAAGTGGGGATCTAACTCAAGAAGTAAATTCAAAGACTCAATCCTATATGATGCATATACCATCGAAACCTATAACAAATATCTCGGTATGTCAAGTAGATAAGTAGTTAGTCAAGGTACTTGTTAATGGATATGTCAATCATCACACCATCACTGGACTCCCTATCCCGAGATCCACACTCGAGACACTTAGACACTATTTCTCTAAATCTAAACCAAATCCTATTAAGGAGAGTAGTATAAACAATGTCCCAAGGAATGAACTTTATTTGATACCAATCTATCATGACCCAACCCAAGCCGAGCCTCGAGCCGTAACCACCCTAGGACTGCCTCTATAGGCCAAGGGTGGTGATAAGCACCTAAGGAATAACTAAACTTGGGGAGGATTTTTCCTAAGTACCTATATGCACACATAGAACCATCTTGATAACAAAGTACATATGAAAAGAGTGAAATATGTAACCCTACTTATAAAGGGAACCAATCTTGTATGAGCCTTTAGATAATAAAAAAAATAATGTAGTGTGAACTTAAAAGTGAAGGGTAAAAATACATTCCCACTTAGAAATATGTCCCAAAATAAAAAAATTGGATTAATAAACAATTGAAAGAGATCCTAGCTCCTAAATCCCATGCTACAACCATCATACGAGGTCCAAGCACCCAATATCCCTAAGATCCTATAAAGTCATGATCAACATGTCCATCGTTTTCACAAGAAACAACATGTGTGGAAAAATCTCATGCATGGGTAAGTATATACATACCTAGTAGGACACCCCAAAATTTTGATGGGGAGTAGTAAGAGATACAATATTAAAGGAAGATAGTATATAGAAGATACAGTTATATCGAACAACTCAACCTAAAGAAAGAGCGAAAGTAACCTCATCTAAGAACAAGGGTCTTAATATGGTGAGTTGATGAACTACTTGTTGAGTATTCTCCAACTATAGTAGGAGAGTATACTCACCAATCCATGAGAAGATAAACATGGAAATCACGCAACATACCCCACACATATTTTACTCTACTAGAAGGAGAGTAACCAAATCCAAGGTGAGAATAGAGAAGAATAGATATATATGCTCAGTCAAAAGAAACCCAAATGAGAGACTAAGGGGATATCTGTCTCATATATCAACCAAAGAATAAGAGTCACCAATAGTTCCAAAAGTCAAACAATGATACCCAGCGTCTCACACATCTTCCTAGAAGTATCCATCCAAGTAAAACCAAACCTCTTCACTGTTCCACATAGTTGATAGGGAATAACTCAATGTATAGGACCTAATCTCTAGCATGACAGGGGGTTCCACTCTATAATTATCCCTAGAAGACCATAACCCATGCAAATGGGGGTTCCACTATAGTTTCATAAGGACCCACACCCTATGTTGATTGGGAATTCCACTAGGTAAGGTAGAGGGCCTGCATCCATGCTGATGGGGGGGGGGGGGGGTCCACTCTAGTGTCACGAGGACCCACACCCTATACTGATGGGGGGGGGGGGTTCCACTTGATAAGGTAGAGGAACCACACCCATGATGATGGGGTGTTGCACTCAACTGGTCGAGGAACCACACCCTCATATGATAGGGGGTTCCACTCTCATCATCAAGGACCCACACCCTACTCGGCAGGGGGTTCCACTCGAAAGTTGAGGACATGCGCCCTGGTACAATAGGGGGATACACTCTTGTCATTGAGGACCTGCACCCTACCTGGTAGGGGGATTTCATTCACAAGGTATCTTTAGAGGACCCACACCCATGATGATTTGGGGGGGGGGGGGGGGTCCACTCTAATGATCTAGGACTCCACTTCCCATCTTTACAAGAGGGTACAACTCAGTAGTCTTTTGTGATTCTGCCTAATCAATACCATCACATGACATTGAATAAATAAGAACAATTCCCAGAACATTTCACATCATATTTATAATGACACAACAATGAGAATCATCACTTCCTATTTTGAAAAACACTCAGTACATGCTACTTGAGTGACAAAATATGAGTTTAAATGAAGTAGATACAGAACCTTGATGTTTCCTAAAAATATGTTAAGGGGTAAAAGATGTGTGAGGGAACCCAAAATACTTGTGGTCCCTCTCCACTACCTGAATATGTCTCTAGACAACAAATAGATCCCATTCCATGTAGTAGTTTATGCTGTGTAGGTGGACTATAAGGAATATCCCGACTAACTGGGATTGGGGCTGTGTCCTGTTGGATGTGTTCATGTACCAGACCCTATGTACTTCTACTTGATTACAATACTGTGTACCTGTCTATGTACTTGGAAATTTAATTCCATTTGGGTTTCCACCCATATGTTCCTCCACATTGGTCATGTAGCTAGGGAAGGGGTACATGGTGTGTTGGAGGACTACACGCCATTTCATCCTTAACTTTTCTGAAACTGTAGGCATTTTAGTCACTAAGGGGGATACATGAAATGTATTCATCCATGAACATGAGGTATAGTGGGGATTTTTTACAGATTTTGAGATTTGGAAATTTCACCTAAAATTGAGCCCTACTGCCATAGATCTCACCTCGAATCCACTTGGGATGAGTAGATCTAGCCATGATTCACAGATTCTAGCTGTCGCTTGCCAGAAATCAGTTTCATAGGTTCTTCAGATGTCTGTTGAATGTGCCAAAATCCACCAAACCTTCAAACTTATATTCCCTAGTCTTTTATCACCAAAAATATCAAAAAATCATAAATACTCTCTCTATATGCTATGATCATTGATCCACTCCTCGTTTTCTAAACCTCTACGAATTTGTGGGTCTGATCAGGCATGTTACCACATGAATTTTTTTAAACTAGGACATCAGGGTCCAATAGATTAAAAATGTGAAGAAATACGGGGTAAATCACAATAAAAAAGGTTTAAACATCGTTGTCCAATTTTTCTTGTCAAAAAATAAAGAACATGCTAATTGGGTTAGAAAAAAAATGAGATAATCAAATTAATTGGTACTCGGGCACATAAAAAGGATGAAATTTGTAGAATATCAATAGAAGAGGTTGATACACTCAAAATATTTAATAAAAATTTCATAAAATTCCAAATTTTGAGTCCTACAATGATTATGGATCATTCGTTGATGAAGAACATGTCTACCGATGATTGAGAGAAGTCATTGAGTTTTCTGCATCCTGATCTAATCTAATCTGACATTTTGTCATCATCTGATGAGATCCACAAATGGAAATAGGAAGGAGATAATTTTTGATAGTTCTAGGATTATAATGATAACCCTTTTAAATCATCCATGATGATATATTTATAACATATCATTGAAGTAAAAAATGAATGAATGAATGAATATAATAATTAATTAACTCCTTGAAAGTACAGCCAATGAGAGAGGAGTCTGATCTCCCCATGGAAACACATTTTAAGTAACTCCTAGGGTAAACACCATGTTATAGACTCAAACATAGTCTCAAATTTCTAATATAACTTTACATTTAAGTTTTAACCCATTTTATTTAAGAGGCTGTGTACACGGGATATAAAATATATTTAATATTTTAATAAAAATTAATTTTGGGGACACCGAACCTTGAAATTACACACCATCTCAGAGCCTAGCTCTATAAATATATAAATATATATATTTAAAATAATTACAAGGAAAAAATAGGTCATTATAAATACAACACATTGTCTACCATATCATAATATGAACCTATCCATATATGTAGTGGTTACTGATAAACTAGAAACATGCATGGGTCCATAACCCAACACACCCAAGGTTCTCCTATGCTATATTTTCTCAAAATGTTCAAATATGTCATGAAACAAATTTAATAAAAAATCATATGTGGAAAACTTACCACCCCCATGATTGAAAATTATTTTATATTCAAAACTATCTATGAGTAATTTCATCAATCACATGAAGTGCATAAAAATTTTTTTAACAAAAAAATCCCTTTAAAATCCATTTTAAATGACACCAAATATGAAATTAAAAAACAAATCACACACATATATATCAAATCAAACATTTTGAGAGTAAAAAATTATGTAAAATTCTAGAATTATAAATTTTCCCATGAGAAAGAACCATTATATAGAGATACATACTTTTCCAATAGAGGAAACATAATTTCCTTTTAAAATAATGATAGAAAATGAAGAGATACAATCCTCACAAGCCTACATCCTTAATAAACATATAAATTCGAAAAAAATCATTATTTGGTCATCCCTCCCCATTAGGTTTCTAATGAATCAAGGGGAAAAGGGATCAAGAGTAGATCTAGAAAAATGAGGTTGAATCGACGGGAGATTCACACTTAGCTTTAATAGATCCGTCAATATAAATGGAGAATCACTAAGGGAGCAAGGGTTTAAACTTATAGAGTGTCAATTAAGTTTTGGGTTAAGATAATTAGTGATATGTGTGAGATTTGGGTTTAAAATTATCAAGTGTATCATGATAATTTTCCATTTTTAAGAAAGTCATATGGGTCACACGCTTAGTCTGTGTAGTTAGAAAAAGAATGTGATAGCTACTAAAACATGTAAAAAAGAAGTTTATAGTTACTTAGGAGTAGCTACATGATTATAAAAACAGAGATCATACTATGAAAAATTCCACCTGTGTAAAAAGTGTCATACTACATGTTTACTACTAACCATGCACAGACTGTGCGCTTATCTCGTTTCCCCCAAAAATCCAAAATATCAAAACACAACTCTAAAAAAACATTAAATACTCAAGAGATAAAAATAGAGTGCAAAATAAAACAAACATTCTACTAATATGGTTTAACAGGTTGGTCTATACCTTTTTCATGTGATTTATCCATACTTTAATTCACATAATAAATTTTCATACAGTCGACCTAGTAACAACAAATTGTATATTCCTTATGGTAGGTTGGGTATAGTTAATATACCTATCACAGTGTAATATTTTCACTTATTAATGTAGTTTATCAATTTATTTGATGTTTCAAGAATATTTATATCTAATGATTTTCCATTTTACTGATCGTCATTGTTTTATATATCATGATAAAATGAAATGAACTTGATCCAAAATGAGAATAAATGTAAAAAAACCAAGGGAGATGTTGGATGGTGAGATGTTATCCATGATTTTATAGGAGGATACCATGTCAATATGCACCAATAAACAATTCCAATAATATGAAATATTTTAATTATTTAAATGGATTTAAATGTGTTTGATGTGTAGAGAAAGATGAGTTTTGATATTTGAATATAGCCTGGAGTAAGAAATTTTAAAATGAATGAGGATTTAAATAAATATGATTTCTATAGGATTTAAAAATAATACGAGACATTATTATTTGAATACCGTGTAAAAATATGAGACCAAGTATTTAGGTGACATAAAATAATAATAACCTAGATATTTGATGGCAGAAGAAGATGAAATAGATCTAAATGAGAATTATATGATATTAAATATGAATTAATATCCAATAATGAATGTGAAATATTATTCATGATATTATTTTTCAATAATATATATTAATTTAGGAGAGGAGAATCTTTTTGTGATACATCTGTGAGAGAACTCATGAGTCACTGTGTGAGAATTTCAAGAGTTGATAAAAAAATTGTATCAAGGAGAGAGAAAGAGTTTAAAGATGGAAATATTCATAAAGGAAGAAACCTATTTTACCTATGAATTTGATGATTAAAGAGGTTCCAGGTCATAAAAAATCAAGGAATATATTTATAAACAACAAATATATTCAAGTAGCAGTGGGAGTTTATGAAGATTATACACAAGAAAACCTATTTACCCATCCTTATTGTGGAGGAAGATCAATTCACAATTGGTGTAGGAGAAACCCATAAATTATTGAGGACCTTCTATCAATGGATAAAAACTGAAGGATTTTTTTTACAATTGTGTATAAAAAATTGTTGAATAATTATAGTTTGGGTGTATAAACAACTACTATTTTTGTGTGATTGGGATGTATAATCATCTCATGTTGTATCCCCATGTGAATTTAGTAGATAATATATATTAGGGAATCTAACCAATATGGAAATGTGTAGGATTTTATGATGAACCTTGTAAATATATTATGTCATTAACTCTCTTGTTATTACTCTGTATTATTTGATGTTATGAAATGTTATTGAGAGGATTGATAACTTTAATAGTTTTAAGAGGTCGAATTAAAAATAGTATGAATTAAAAAAATTAAACCACTGATTAACCCCCACCCCCATTGTCATCAAGCCTGGGGAACTATTCTATGTTGAAGTTATATTTTTATTTTGAGCCTAATTCATAAATTTTTATACATATTTTATGATATGATACCATGATATATGGTTGAGTTTTATAGTTAATTAGACACTACATAGTGTGAAGAGATTAATGCTGAAAGCATTGAAATTACAGACATTTTACAGTGTGAATAATATATTTATGATGTGCAGTTCTTAAGAAGGAATCATGTAACATCCCTCCTTTCCTCATTGGATTGATAAGGTGGAGGAACATTTCATGGCCTTAAGTAACATCCCTAAGATTCCAAATTCTGGAAATAAATGCAAAGGGATTCATTGAAAATAGGGGGATGACTTTCCCTTTGAAAATAATACCACCAACCAAACAAGCCATAAAAAAATAACCCACTACATGATGCATGATATCAAATAAAGAGAAATAAAATCAAACCATTGATATTAAAATAAAACTAAAACCAAGTACTACTATAGAAGACAACAATATAAAATTAAACAATGGAATAAAAAACTCAAGGGCTCCAACGACAACTGAAAACTCCAAACATGCTCTATGCTCCAACTCAAAAAACCATCCCAAGTATCACGAAGTTCTGCTAAAGATGTGTGATACCTTACCTTTTCCCATGTCATGATAGAAAAATATGAAAAATCACCAATGTTATAAAGCAGGGGTGAGTAATGAAACACAATAGATTTTCCCCAATGACTTCCCTACTCACACCACTACGATAGAACATGTTAGCACAATTATATAAAATATTATATATATATATATATATATTTTCTAAAATTTGTTTATAAAAAAATGTAAATAAGTTCCATGGTAAAAAAGTTTTCTCAAAACAATATCATGTTTCAAGGATAGAATCCAAACAATTTTTTCAAACCATTTCATAAATTCTATTTGGAATGTCTCTTTCCAATCCACAATTCCACAAATCTACAGATGCATGATTCTTTACAACATTCCCATACTCATGAGTAGTTTCTAATTGATATACCAAGTAATCACAGTGTAATTAAATCCAATGTTCCATTACAACTTTAGAATAAAGCACAAGGTCATATTTAAACCAAACCTTGTAATGAAATATGAACACACACCACCCCGTATGGCTAAAAACCATGCCAATACAATCTTTCCAAAACCATTTCATCAATTTTAATAAAATCATACATTTATTTAAAACCATTCAAACAATACATTTAATATTATTTCAATAAAACCATCATTTTATTGAAAATATTTAAATTAAACAATTTACCACAATTCTAGTTATTATACATTTTAAAATAAACATTTTAAAATCATCTATCAAAGAACTTTTCACAATAATTCAACAATTTCACACAAAACAACAACCCATCATGAAAGAAGGTTTCTACTATGCTTTGAATACCTATTTCACAATCAAATTCATTCAATTTAATAACTTTGAAATAAATCCGTCAAGATCTAAATAGAGTATTCAAGAGTGAATCTACCTACCTCAAGATTTATGTCAAAAATGAAGAACGACACTTAAACCCCAACAAAACTAGGTTGAAACTCCAAAAAAATACCACAAATATCTTCCCCTATCATAAAAAAAGACCAAATATAATAATATTTGGTATATAATAGCTTATATTGATCCCCATAATACATATATCTTAGAAACCAATAGAGATAGAGAAGCAGAGCTAAGATAGACCACCAAGAACAACCAAGAAGGATCACTTATTGTGAGAATCTGACTTAAAATCACCAAGATAATCCTTCATATCACCTATGGGTCAATGGGAGAAGCTTCCTTAGTCTTTAATAAGGGATAATCTAAAGTTAGGGCCACATATAAAAAATAAATAAATAAAATATTTAATGATAAAATTTTGAGATATCCAAAATTTTAGGATCTCAGTTTTAACCCTTGCATGGTTAGTCATACGGTTAAGAAAACTATTTGCTAACAGTGCACCAACTTCTATCCAAAGAAGAAACCTCACTTAGTTGGATCACATAGTTTCCAAACCATGATGAAATTATTAAAAATCCCACTATACAATATAGTATGGTTTTTCTTAGGCTTCAACATGGTTTGTAAAAACCGTGATCCACCTCTGTGACTTCCCTTTAGCCCATGTCTCATTGTTATGGTGTCCTGTAGGTGTTTCATGGTTTTACCAAAACCTGCACCAATCGCGTACCTTTAGAAAAGCCCCAAAATTCTCCCAAATTTTTATAAAATCTCCTAAAATTCACCCATATAATTTATATACTTGAAAATCATAAATAAAGGGTTACTTACTAGAATCCTAATGTGCTGCATTCTCCCCACCATTAGACTTTTCATCCCTGGAAAGTAGAAAACTATCATTCTGGCCATTTCTCCTTTATTTCCTTCTCCCATTCCCATGTCTCTTTCTGAATCTTATAATGTTTCGACAAAACCCACATTAGACCAATGAGTTTTTCCATTCAAGACTTTCTCTTGCCTATAAATAATCCAAAATGGGATAGTACCAATAAATAATCTGAATCTAGTTCAACATGATTCCTTCAAATCACAAGGTTAGGATAAAGATGATACTTTTTCAACTAAGATACATAAAACACTTTATGCAACACACTGAACCATGGTAGTAAATACAACTGATATTACACCTCACCTACACATTCCAGTATATCAAAAGGGCCTATGTATCTTGGATATAACTTGCCCTGCTTCCCAAAATGACAATTTACAGGCCTTGGATAGATCATCAAGAACACATGATCACTCATCTTGAATGATAAATTCCATCGATGATGATCCGTATATGATTTATGAGGGCTCTGATCTCTCTCTTCCCATCTTCCAATCAAAGGAATATTCTCCTTTGTTTATTTGACAAGGATTGGCCTAACTAGTGAAGTATCACCTATTTCCACCCAACAAAGTGGAGAACGACAAGGAATCCCATAAAATTCTTCAAATGGATCAATTTGTATCAAAAATTGATAACTATTGTTATATGAGAACTCCTCTAATGACATGTTCTCTTCTCGCGAGCCATGAAATTCCATTACACAAGGCCAGAACATGTCTTCCAATGTCTGTATTGTCCTTTTGGATTTCCCATATGTCTGAGGATGATAGGCCATACTCATAGTAAACTGAGTCCCAAGGAATTTTTGTAAGGATATCCAGAAATGACAGGTAATCCTCTAATCTCTATCTAAGACAATTGAAACCAATACACCATGCCTCTTTACCACTTATCATATATAGATTTTTGACAAGTCCTCCACATTAAGAGATTCATAAATAGGGATAAAATAAGACGAATTTGTGAGTTGATCCTCTATCACACATATGGAATCATGCTTCTAAACTATTATTTGAATACATGTTATAAATTACATAGCTATATACTCCAACTTAAAAACTAGAATAGGTAAGGACTGAAAAACACCTGCTAGCTGCTGATGCTCTGCCTTAACTTTCTAACAAGTTAAGAATCTCGAAACAAAATCAGACACCTTCCTTTTCATACTAATCCACCAAAATAATTCTTTCAATTCCTTATACATATTTTGTATTCTAGGGCGAAAAAAAATCCTTTAATGGTGGTAATCATGATGAAGTTGATCATGAAAATACATAGGTACAACCATTCACTTTCTAAACCACAACACTGAACTCTCATCCAGATTCCATCCCGTAATAGTCTCCCCACCATTGAGTTTTGATGTTATGGACACACATTCTACTTAATATGTTTTTTTATCTTTAAAAATATCAACTAAATCAGGAAAAAAATGAAATTGGAAATAAATCCTCTATATCACCTTGATCTACACATTCCAAGTGCATTTCATCTAGCACTAACATCAACTGCCACACATCCAAAGATTCTTTTTCCAAATAAGCATATGAATTTATAATTAATGAATATTCCACTAAATTTCCTTTACCCATTGAATAAATCAGGAAAAATTTAAAAATTTTGGGATACTCCATCCATCAACTTTGCCTCATATTCAAATCCCATTGTGAGAAAATATGATTAAAGCTCTTATAATCCATAAACATAGTAAATTTCCCACTAAATAGATAATGATAATATGTCTTGAAAGAATTTAATATTGAATTTAACTCCTAATCATGTGTTGGGTGATTATTCTCATGCACTCATATCTGCCTTGATACAAATGCAAAAAAAATATCTTTATGCATGAGAAGACACCCTGACCTGGACCCCAAAACATCACAATACAACATGTACCCTTGTTCTGATTCTTGAGAAATCATGATTTGTGCTAATGCAAGGTGAAATTTATTCTCTTGAATGAATTTTTAACATTCCTCACTCCATTGGAATTGAAAATTTTTCCTTTTCAAAGTTTTCATAGGTGATTCTAGTCATGAAACATCATGAACAAAGCATTGATAATAACCAACCAATCCGATAAAACTATGTATCACAAAGACGTTATTTGGTGGTTTCCAAGAGATAACGAGCTATATCATTTCTAGGTCCATATAAACACCTTTCTTATAGATTACATGGAAAATTAAATATTACTATTGTATCCAAAAATCAGAATTTGATAATTTGGAATACAAACTTTGATCTCTCATGATTCTCAACACTATAGCCAAGTGTTACTCTTGCTCCACCCTTGTCCTTGAATAAACAAATATGTCATCCACAAACACCACCATGAAAGAATCTAGATATCCATAAAATATCTAATTCATAAATTCCATAAATATTTTTGGTGGATTCATAAGACCAAAATCCATTACCTCATATTAATAATGGTTACATCTTCTTCTAAAATATTTCTTCAGAATATCCCCCTTCTTAACCTACAATTGGTGATATCCTGATCACAATTAAATATTAGAGAACCCTCTATATAAACTTAATTAATATAATAGATCATAATTATGTGTAAGTGTATGTATATTATTTATTGAAACTTGGTTAATATTATGATAATTCACATAGATCCGTAGAGTTCCATCCGCCTACTTCACAAACAACACCGGTGCTTCCCATAGAGATGTGCTAGGATAAATGAACACTTTGATTTCTAGCACTTCCAATAGAAATTTCAATTACCTTAATTATATTGGTTCCATTCGGTAATATGGAAGGTAAATTGAAATGGTCCCCTAAAGAAGATCAATCTTAAACTCCACTTCTCTAATAGGTGGAAACCCTAAGAAATTTTTAGGAAACACATCTAGAAAATGATCAAGAACTTTAGTAAAAGTGTTATTCTAAATATCATCCATTGAATCCAAAGATAAAAATTCCAAATGGTATGAGATAGTTCCAACTTCTAGTGCCAAAAATCCCGTTTCACTAATCTATACATCCCGATATCCTCGAAAGAGATTCTCAATGACATCTTTAGTTATAAAACAGACCTATCTGATACAATGGTCGACGTGAGCCTTAAATATTTTTAACCAATATATACCCAGGATTATATCATATATATCCATATCAAGCACAAATAGATACCATATCAACTCAGATACATAAATAGTTATAGAACACGCTCTAGACATAAAGGCTTGACACTCTATTTGACCAAGATAAGTTTTAAGTTTTATTAGAGAAGGAATCATCTAAAATTTTAAACTCAGAAAATAAATAGAATGAGAATAAATAATGTAATAATATGAACAAACATAAAAAAAAGCTTCCATAAGGGTATAATTCAAAATAATCATACTTCTCACTATAGATGGTCCAGACTGATCATCCACAATAACCCGCTCATATCCATATAATTACCTTCTCATCGCACTTTTTTTTGGTTCCATGTTGAGAGTGACCTTACTGAGGATTCATGGTATTCATAAAATTACAACGTATACCTAAATTACAATGATGAGATTGATTCTTCTGTCCTCACCCCATCAAGTAATTCGATCATTATGACACCTTAGAAGTGTTCCAAACACCTGACCTCAGAGAATTATGATAGTAGCACTGAAGATACCACATCTTGTTGCAATTATTACATGATATTAGTGGTTCTTTACACTCTCACATCATTTGGTCAAAGGAACCACATTGGAAACATCCTCTTTCCCCGTGGGTCTTAGAGTAAGATTCATAGATCCAGTTATATGATTTTAATTCATGATTCCACCTTGGAAATAGTTTTACCTCCTTCTCTTGCTCCAAAAATTAGAGTTCCCACCATTTCCCATATATATCAACATAAATCCTCCTACCTTTTCCCAATGATCTACCTTTCAAATACCTTATCTCTACTGCCTATATATGTATAATCCGTAATGAAGATAACAAAAATATTTTAGAAAATATGGTGTATCATCCCTAATTCAAATATAAATTTCTTCAAGGATGAATTTTAAGAAACCTTAGGTGAAAAGAAAACTAAATTCATATATGTAGACATATACTCCATGATAGGGTGATTTTCCTACTTCAATCTAAATAAATTCTGTCATTATTTGAATTATGAATGTATGAGGATATAATTGTATGTTAAAAAACTCCTCAAAATCATCCCATGAAAGGTAATGATCTAATTTATCCTGAAAAACTAAATCCCACCACTGGTGTGAAAGATATTCTAGCATATATAGAGCCATGCTGAATTTTTTCTTGGTCGGTGTGCTGATGAAATAAAAGATACAATTCATCCTATTTAGCCACACCTATTCCTTTTCTGGTTTATAATCACCCAAAAATATGGGTGGATTCTTCTTCTAGAATTGAATAGAATGATTCATTTGGCTTGGATCATCCCTCCTATTTGTGTTATCCATAACATAAAATGCTTGGACAATACTCTGAACCATCTATTGGTTCACTTGTGGCTCAGGTGAAACCACATTCTCAGTAGCTTCTTCCTATTGGTTTCTATGATGCATATTGGTTTCCATTTTCTAGGAACACAATTAATGACATAAGTCTCACACTCTTTTAACCGAAGGATTAACATTTCAAATTCTACCACATCACAACAATGATTTCCAAAATCAATATTTTCTATGTTCAACCATTGGGGGATGATTTTCAATTGGGGGATGATTTTCCAATAGGAAGAAGCTACTGAAAACAACATTAATAATTTTAAAAAATCAACACTTTTGTATAAAATCATAAATCATTACTAAAATTGAAGTATTCACTTGAAGTGAGAAGTCATTTCTATAATATATGTAATTATCATATCATTGGATAAACCCATGAAAATGATATTCCAAATCATATAAGTGTCTCCAAACCACTTATGTAACCAAATAATTGGTAACTTTAAGTTAAAAATAAAAATGTTAGATTAATATTTTTATTCTCAACATTTGAAGTCCTAAAAATCCAACTCATTTCTACAAACCTGACATAATGAATAGACCAAAATTAATTTCAACTCAAAAAAAGAAAACCAATAGCAAGTCAAAGGCAAACTAAGACTAATACCTCATGTTACACAAGAAATTCGGAAGGACTAAGATGATACCACTTGTCTCAAATAGATTTTAGACCAAAAAAACATTTGTAACATCCCTACCTCCTCATTGGTTTGAGAAGGTGGAGGAACATCACTTGTCCTTAAGTGATATCCCCAAGACCCCGAAGGATGGAAATAAATTCCAAGGGATTCATTTTCAATTGGGGGATGATTTTCCAATTGAAAATAAAACAACAAACCAAACAAGCCATAACCAAATAACCCACTAAATGATGCATGATATTAATGAAATACAACTCAAATTAAACCATTGATATTAAAATCATGCTAAAAGAAAGTACAACAATGTAAGACTATAATATCAATGTACATAGTGGAAGATAAAACTCAAGGACTCCAATGATAACTCTAAAATCCAAACATGCTCTATACTCTAAATTCACAATGAATCCTAAGTATCATTAAGTACTACCAAATATGTGTGATACTTTACCTTTTCCCATTTATCAATAAACAACATCTGAAAAAGCACCAAATTTCCAAAGCAGAGGCGAGTAATGAAACATAATAGCTTTTTCCAATGACTTTGAAACTCATGCCACTAGAATAGAACATGTTAGACCATTTAAATAAAATAGTTTATATAAATCAATTTCAAAAATTATTTTATAACTAAATATAAATAAGTTCCATAGAAAAAAAGTTTTCTCAAAACAATAACATGTTCTAAGGAAAGAAACCATAAAATTTTCTTAAACCATTTCATAAATTCTATTTCAAATATCTCATTGTAATCTACAAATCCACACATCTACACATGCATGATTCATTATGGTAGTTCCATAATCATGAATGGTTTCTCATAAATCTACCAATTCATCATAAGGTAATTAAATACCATGTTCCATTACAACTTTGGAACTGAGCACAAGGCCAAATTTTAACCAAGACTCATAATGAGATATGAACACACACTACCAAGTTCTCCCAAAAACCATTCCAATACAAACATTCCAAAATAATTTCAACCATTTCAATAAAACTAGAATTTTATTAAAACCCTTTCAAACAAGTAATTTCATCTTATTTCAGTAAAACCATACTTTTATTAAAACAATTTCAATTAAACCATTTACCAAAATTCCATCTAATATACATTTTAATATCAAAATTTTAAAATCATTTATCAAATAAATTTTCACAATAATTCCACAATTTCTATACTCATGATTGGTTTATCATCAATCTAAAAATTTATCCCAAGGTAATTAAATAAAATGTTCCATTACACCTTTGGAACTGAGAAAAAGTCCAAATTTTAACCAAGACTCATAATGAGATATGAACAAAAACCAGCAAGTATGCCCAAAAATCATTCTAATACAAACATTCCAAAATCATTTCAACTATTTCAATAAAACCACAATTTTATTAAAAACATTTCAAACAAGTCATTTAATCTTATTTAAATAAAAACATACTTTTATTAAAACAATTTAAATTAAACCATTTACCACAATTCCATACAATATACATTTTAATATCAAAATTTTAAAATCATTTATCAAAGAACCTTTCACAATAATTCCACAATTTCAAACAAAATAATAACCCATAACTATAGAATTTGTCTACCATTCTTTTCAACCTATTTCACAACAAAATTAAAAAAATTTAATAATTCTAAAACTAATCCATCAAGTTATAACTAGAGTATTCTAGAGTGAAGTAACCTAACTCGGTATTTATGGAGAAAATAAAGAATGACACTCACAAACCAACAAAACTTGATTAAAACTCTAAAAACTTGCCTTATATGTCTTACCCTAACATAAAAATGATTAAATATAATCATATTTGTAATGAAATATCTTATATATATCCATAATGGACGTATATCTAAGAAAAAAGAGATATAGAGAAGTATATCTAAGATAAACCACCAAGAACAACCAAGAATGATCACTTACTGAGAGGATCTGGATTCAAATCCCTAAGAGAATACATCAGATCACCTTAGGATCAATGTTAGAAGATTCCATAGCCTTTGGGAAGGGATAATATCAAGTTAGGGACACATAGGAGAAAAAATAGGGATTTAAAGATCAGAATGCGTGATATCCACAATTTTTGGATCTCACTTTTAACCCGTGCCTAGTTAGTCACACGGTTAGGAAAACTACATGCTAACAGTACACCATCTTCTTTATAAAATTGGATCAATTAATGATTGGATCTCATGGTTTCAAAATAATGATCCAATAATTCCAAATATGACTTTAAAAAATAGCATACTTTCACCTAGGCTTCCGCACGGTTTCGAAAAATTTTGCACTGCCTGTGCACCTCCCATTTACCCCTGTCTCATTGTGCACGATTTTTTATAGGTGTTTTATGGATTTTTGAAACTGTGAACTAACTTTTCACCTTTATAAAATACCCAAAAAACTCCAAAATTTCTCTAAACTCTCCCAAAATTAATTCATATACTTTATATACTTAAAAATAATAAATAAGGGGTTATTTACTTGAAACCGATGGTGCTACAAAGAAAAAGTTATGGAAACCCCTCACCTGATCCATATACCCCATTTAAGACATGAAATTATGGGACCAAGAAAACTCATTTATGTGGATATCATTCACTATGTTAATGGATAAATCTCATCTCTCTTGTTAACCTCTAAGAATCCCCTATAGTTCCCCGAAATAAAACAGAATCCATGAATTGTGGGAGATCCATGACATAGATGACTCTAATCCTCTCACACACAATGTAAATGATAGTTCATGTTGTAAATATGTGGAAAAAATACTACCATAAAAATAATTCCATTACTACTCATGAAATCAATTCCTTTTACATTGTGATATATTTTTCCTATATAACTATAGGCACCTCAAAATTTTTTCAGATGGTAATCCTTTTAATTTTCCTTTATTTTCTTTTGTTCTTATAGTATACTCTCATAGTTGTCATCTTTCCACTATCCATGTACTTATTAATTTTTTTTGATTTTAATTCTAATTTATTTGGTGTGTTTTACTTCTTATTTCAAGTAATCATGTCTATTTTAGTATTCTCTATTGAATGATTTCTCATTATGATGCTTACTTCAATTTCATTGTTATTTCACATTATAAATTCTTCTCTTACCATGCACGAATAATTTTCATAGGGTTAAGGATCAAGAGTAGGGTTGCAGTTATTTAATTAATTATTATTTTGAACATGTGTAATCTGTTTTTTCTAGAATTAGACTAAGAAAACAATTTTATCTCACCCTTTCTATATTATCCAGATCTGAGAGATCACAAAGGATGACCCTGATATAATTGGAACAAATTAAATTAATACCAATAGATTAAATTTATTTTATACTCTATTAGTTTATCTTAATTCACCATAATTAAATTCAATATCTAGAATAAAGAATAGTTTCTATTTTTGGTTTATCTAATTATTTAAACAAAAATAATTTATTGACCACTGATAAGCTTTGTGGCATATGTTATCAGATCCACAAGGTTATAATTAACAATATCTGATACAAAAGATCCAAAAAGTTGATTATAAACCATGTATCATTATATATATTGTTAATTGAATTGAAAAACTTAATCCAGATCCACCAAATATGTGTATGGAATCCACTTTAGGTTTTAATACTCAGATTTTACCAATTATTGTCACCTTCTTTTTGACTCAATCCCATACTCCTGATATTCTGTGAATCCTCAGAGTAGGGTTGGTTGGGAAAATCCTAAATTTCTAATTTGGCCACCCCACATGTAAGTAATTACACTTTATAGGTAGAACATATTTTAGAATCATTTTCCTGGATTTCTAAAGTAACAGTGACCTCTAAAATGAACCTAGGATTATATCACTTCTTTTTTCCCTCCCATTTAATTTATAACTTTTTGCATAGATTTTTTTCTCTGTCTATAACGATACATTAGATTATGATACAACACCTATTACAATTTCATATATCTTGGAATATCATGAAACTATAGCATTCAGACCCAAAATTGAATGATTCTTTTCCACAAGATGTCACTTAACCATGTCAAAGCATAATAATATTGTTTCTCATAATCCAAAAAATAGTTAATTTTTGAAACTTGAATAATAGGTATTGAAAACACTACTATAGGAGTGAACCATTATGGACTATGGATTTCTATCCATCAATGGTGCTATACCAAGAATTTTCCACCCTCGCATCTAGGGACATACTTTTGAAATAAAACCTAGCTTAATCCATTTAATCCAAAATACTGGTCATTTTATTGGTCTTCAAAGTGAATATCCACATGAGAATAATTAAAATTTCCTTAAATCCTATGACACCTTTAAAAAAAGGTGTATATTTGGATACTATCCAGATAATAGTTTTCCCATTCTTATTTAGTGATAGATCCAAGGATTGGTTAAAAATTAAATATATCAAATCCATTACAACCTCTGATCACCTTGATAATAAATTCATAGAAAAATAAATTCAAACTATATGGACATAATTGGAAAATTTAATCCATAATTTTGAAAAGGTTAACAAAAAATCATTCTATGAAGTATGGGACCAATTTAAATAGTTAACAAAAAAATTCCCACACTTTGGGCCTAATGTATGGCTTCGATTGAAAATGTTTTACAATAGAAAACATCCCACTGCTCGAACCATAATGGAAACTACCCCCAATGAACGAAATATGTTAAAAACACATTATGTGGGTAGTGAAATCCTAGATGAAATATCACATAGTGCTGGACTATGGAAAATTGATCAAGGAAATCCGAAGCGTGGGTTTCTTTAAGTATAGGAAACCACCTACATTTCTTCTGAGGTATAATATCTCACAAAAAATATAGAAAAATTTTAGTTTCCTAGAAAAAAAGCACATAAAAATCCTCTATATTATAGGTGTGAAATCATATGATATGCATGGAGGGCCTCAAACATATTAGGACTACCAAGAAAGGTGGGATGAAAACCGGTATCATGATTATAGCTATGTGAGTTACAATTAATAAACATAGAAATAAAAACAAACTTACTTCCAAAAAAGACCTATAAAACCATATAAATTGAACAATCAGGGATATTATAAAAAATAAGTGGTCAATATCAACCAATAACTTTGGTACCACCTGAGTTTCCACCTCATAAAAAAGATCCTTTACCACCCCAACCATTTCGCACTAAACATATCCACCCCTTAATCCCATCAGTTCCCATTGGAAGACAAATTTCAATTGCCAAAATGACCAAGATAGTCAAAAACATCCCTAACTCAATAATTAAATTTAGATAATTTTATCATTGAATTATTTAAAAAATCTATTAGGGAATGAACATAGAGGAAATTGAAATGAAGAATAAAAAAGATACCCCATGGAACATTGAACATCAAGTTGGTCAAATTATACAAACTATCTATGATCGACTACTAGGTACACTACACTATAATATAGAAAATAATTCATGAGTGGAGTCCAAGAAAATTATCCTAAGAAGTGGATGAGAGTTAAATATAGAAAATCCATGAAAATAAAATAACAACAAGAAACTTCATCAAAATGAGACACCAATTTTAAATGATAATAATCAATACATACACATAGCTAGAGAAAAAAAATACTATACCAAAAGTAAGAAAAGGATAAAAAGACCAATAATTATAAAAAAGGAAATAAGATACTTATATAAAACCTTCACTATATATAACCCCTCTTCCATTCCAAAATAAGATTAAAAATGGGTATATTGAGGTCTAGTATGAGATACTTTTAGATATTTTTAAGAATCTTCACATTAATATTCCATTTACTAAGGTAATTTCCTAGATGATGGTCTATGCCAAATTCATTTCCATCCAATAAAAAACAATTTAATTATATGGGAGTAATCTCCCTAAAATTATAATACTATATAGTTTTTCAAAAATAACGTCAGCCTAAGATAAGATATCTCTAATGTTTCTCAATCACGTGTATCATCAAAATATAAAATTTTCAGAAAGAATTATGTGATCTCAGTGAAAGAATTAATCTAATACCTATTATAATATTTCAAATACTAGGAAGATAGGAACTGAAAACATAAATTGTTTCACTTCAACTTATTGATATAATAGTCAAGTATCCATGTGGAGTTATTGAGGGTGTTCTAGTTAAGTTTATCACATTTATCTTACTTATTTAATTTCTCATCCTTAACATAGACAAATAAGGTGATATCTTCATCATTTTATAATGACCATATCTCATTATCATTAAATAATTACTTGATGTAAATAAAGGGAGACTTATCTTCCAATTTATTGATAATAAATTTGTTTCTGATTTGATAAAGGTAGCTAAACAAGTAGAAGATTAACATGAATGTCATTCCATTTTTCTAGATGATAGAGGAGATACTATTAATGGGAGAACGCTATAAATATTTTTATAATAAAAATAAGATGAAATGATGGATCTTGTAGATGAGATTGTATCCAAGAGGGAGACCTAGTACTATGTTGAATATGATAGTAGTGACAATAATGATATGTGATACATTTAACCCTTGATAAAAGACTATTTCCATGAATTCATACCCTCAATTATAAGTCCACCAACACTGGAGTTGAATACTCTACCAAGAAAAATCAAGTATTATTTTTTAAAGAAAGAATACACACTCCTAGTAATCATAAGATCTAAACTATGTAATGAACAAGAGGACAAAATGTTGAAATTCTTAAAGAGTTGAATTATCTTGATCACTTTGAGTATAATTGATATCAATAGAATCAACCCTATGATTTTCACTCAAAAAAGTTTACTAGAAGAAGGATCTAAGCTAAACCACCAACCCTAAAGGAGACTCACCCCACCCATGAAATATATAGTCAATGATAAGGTTTTGAAGCAACATGACATTGAAATTATTTTCTCCATATCTAATTAAGAGTGGGTGATCACACTTCATGTAATTATAATAATGTGGATTAATAGTGGTAAAAAAATGAAGATTAATTGATATGAAAATGGAAAATTATGGGGTGGAGAGTGTATATTGCTTAAAGAAATATTCTTATAGCTACCTAGAAGAATAAATTTACCCCAGCATTCACAGAAAAAAATTTGTATAGATTAGACAGCCATGAATTCTATTATTTACTATATTGATGTACATGTTACAATAAAATCCCTATCAACCTGTATAATCAATAAAAAACAACATTTATGTGTCCTTATAGAACCTTTTTCTATTGGATAAAGTATTTCATAATTTTTATTGTACCAGTTACATTCCAATAGTGCATGAAACATATTTTTCTTGATATGGAATAGGAGATTGCAAAAAATTTCATGGATGGATTATCTATTTATGGATGATCATTCAATAATTATTTAAATAACTTGGACCTTTTTCTATAGCTCTATGAAGAGTAGTGTCTTGTATCAAATTAAGAAAAATTACAATTTATAGTGGAAAGAGGTATATTTATTAGTAATAGTATTTCAAAAAAGGAATAGAGACTGATTTGGAAAAGGTCAAGGTCATTAAGGGATTACTGGAGGTAACTATTGTAAATGGAAACATGGAATTTCATAGCTATGAAAGATTTTATTAGTAATTTTTGAAATAATTTTCCAATATTTCTTGAATATTGATCCATATTTTAGAAAAATTTGTGCCATTAAAATTCAATGAATAATTCCAAAGATCATTTTTGGCCCTAAATAACAACATAGAGGAAACCCCTATTATTGTATCTCCAAACTAGGGAAAAGATATCTAGATGTCATGTCATACAAGAAATTTTGTTATTGGGTTGTCTTTGGAAAATAGGTCGGTCATAATTTATGAACCATCTACAATGTTATCCGTACTATCAATGGTACAAAAATATACAACACAAATATAAAGAAATATATCCTTAAAGTGGTGTTTGCAATCAATAAATTTGGTCCATAACTTATGCTTGAAAAGGCCCTTATGTAAATAGATTATGCAGTGTTAAAATATCTGATGAACATAAATGATGTAAAACTAATATTGATACGGTGGACTCTAATATTGAAAGAAATTTATATTATAATAAAAGAAAAAAAGGGATGGATAATGTTATTATTGATCAGTTTTCTTAACTCCAATTTCCCAATGTCAAAGAATAAAAATAGATATAATTTTTTGATGAATTCCAAAATGGAATTCCCTTCATAGTTGATTTATAAAATCAACCATGGTTTACTGACATAGATAACTATTTTTCCATTGGGGTGCTTTATCCAAAATTCTCAAATTAGAAAATAATGAAATGTTTAGATGATGATTTTCATTATTAATGGGATGAGACAAAACTATTTAAGAAATGTGGTGATGGGCCTATGATATGTTTCATCCCAAAAGATGAATTTTAAATAATCTTGGTTTTTTTCACATGACACTAACTAGAAGACAAAATCAACCCAATCATACCATTTCTAAGTTACTTTAAAGTGGATTATTCTAGTCCACACTATATTGGGATGCATGGGACTTTATCTAATACTACGATCATTTTTAAAGAATGTGTACCATTGGATAATGATATGAAATACTCTGGAATCCCATTCATGAAGTTGAAGTATTTAATATATGGGGAATATATTTCAAGGTTCTCATTCCTAATTCTTTTGTAAAATTGTATATTTTGGTTTGTGTAAATTAATTATTGAATTTGGAAGAAGTTGTATCTATCACCCTTAATAAAAAAATAGTTATGATGAAATTCATGAAGAAGAATATTTTTCTCAATTGGTAATTCCCTGATTACCCTTTTGGGATCGTGAAATACACATCAAAAATAAATTGATGAATGGAATACTTAATAAATATATGGTTCTCCATTACAACCCTTACAATCTAAAAAAAAGTAGGAAAGTAGAGCTTTCTAATAAAAAAATTAATAAATTATCCAAAATATAGTCAATGAAATCCAAAAGGACTGAAGTAAGAAACTTAATGACACTCTATGGGCATATCATAAAACTTATAAAACCCCAATTGAAAAACCACACTTCTGTATTATCTATGTAAAACCTTGTCCCATTATAGTAGAATCTAAATATCACACATTCTAGGTGATAAAAAAGATCAACATGGTTTCCTAGAGCCTCGAAAATCATAGGATGATACAATTAGTTTATTTAGAATAAATAAAAAGAGAGACTTATGAGAATTATAGGATTTATAAAGTGAAAAATGAATAATGGAATGATATACACATTACTTGAAGGACATTTACAAAAGAAGACATGGTCGTCTTATTTAATTCACTATTATAATTATTTACAAGGAAATTTATGTCTCAATGGTCCATAGTATTTGAAGTGATTAAAGTCATTCACTAAGGAATAGTGTAAATCCAAAGAGGAATGGATCCATCATTCAAATTCAATGTGAAACAATTGAAATTATAAATAGAATATTTTCAAGAGTAGCGCATCATCTCTTTAAAATTTAATTGAAAATATATATAAGAAATGTATACATATAGAATTTAAATGAAGTGATGACTAAGAGGAAAACTAGGATTGTTATCTTAGGTTAGATTAGATTTTTATAAATTAGGGGTATCCACTGCTACTACTGGCTTCAAATTTTACCAGGAGAAAAGCTATTTTTACATAATCATGATGTGAATATTAATAAACATGTCATATGTTTTAGGAAGTTAAAAAAATAATTTATTTATGTCCTGAGTTACCAACTCATGTTGTGAATTTTGAAACACCATTAATATCATCTCAGAAACCCTAAAAGTGTGACATCAGTTCTCCTTCCCCACCCTTCTCTGCTCTCTTCCTCCCCTCCTCTACTTCTTATCCAGCATTGCTTCCCTGATACACCAATCCCATTCTCTATAAAATCTCAATTCCTTAGAACCCTACTTCCTAATAAAAATATATTATATAATGTATGTTGGTGAGAAGAATCCTCCAATTAACCTGAAAAAATGTGTAGCAAATCACAAGAAACTCGCCTCTGCAAAGTGTCTATCCTATGTACCCTCTTCTCTATTTGATGATACTTATAACTAGCCCTAACCATATGGATCATCCAAACTTTTTCCACATATATCATATTAAAACAATCTACCAATGAAAATTCATAAATATATTCATTTTAAAAAACCATATCATTAGATTCACATAATTCACTTGATGATCAAGACAATGTGGAGAAAACAAATCTTGATTCGGTTGTGTTATAAAAGTTCCTTGTGGCTGATGAGGTTATGGAAGAACTTTTCAGGAAACATCTTTCCCATATCATTGAGGTATGTGAGGATACTTTCAATGAACTCTTTCTTGATTTTTTGGATACCATTGTTTTGGATCTAGCCTATGTCTCTTTTAGACTAGGTTGAAAACAGTGGAAACTTACATTGGGATATTCTGGCATGGACCTTGGAATTTACTCCTCCAAGTTTAAATCCTCTCTAGATTATGAAACATTTCTTTAAGATCCAAAAAATAGTGATACCATGAATAATTATGAATAAATTTCCCATTATACAATGAGATTTTATTATCCCCATATAATAAAAAAACAGAACTCCGAGGTAAAACATTATGTATTAATCATTTTTCCTTAGACCACACCCGGATGGCATGAGGAAATTCACACAGTTCAGTTATCTAGTCAGAGGTAATCATTATTTACACCTCCATGGGTTCCACTATGGTGAAAATAGACCATAATTTTACCCTTTACTTTGATGGATAGGTGTAGAAGTCCCATGGAAGACTCATGGGTAGGAACTTTGTCATGTACCTAGCTAAGAATCTGGGGGATTTTAATTTTTTACAGCCCCACTCTTCAATGAGGAAAATTATTTTCATTGATCTAGTTATAATCTATAATATAAGGAAGCTCTATAAGGAGATAAACCACTATTAGTGGGTGGCATAATACATATATAATACTAATTAGGTATAGGAACATGGTACATTAGTAGCACTGTTAGTTCCTCCACCCCTGTAGGGTTTGTAGTACCCCATGTTCATAATTGTTACCACCTTACATTACCACTAGGGATTGGTTACAATATTGTGGTAGATATATTTATTTACTTTTGTAATACTATAATATTATGTTCTTGTTCTTGGACATCCATTTTATCAAGCCCTTGAAGATTCCCTTCACTTCACTAGCTCATGTTCCAACAGAACCAACCACCAATGATTCTACCTGACCTCATCCTTCCATAGTCGACACAACTTCATACTCTATACCAGTTCCATTCACCCTCTCACTAAAAGATCCTCTGATCGAGCTTCCTCCAGATCATACCAACCCCATCGTCCATCAATCTATCATTTTAGTTCATGCTCAATGGTGAAATGGGCCTACTATTGATACTCCTTTAGAGGTTCCTTTTTTTTATCCAGCTACCATAAATTCATAATATATTTAGATATACACTTCCCATTTAGTATGTATTGGATGCTATCCTCTAGATATTACTGAAATTACTATGAGATCCATTAATACAAATCAAGTGGCTGATTTAACTAATCTTTCCACCATTACTGTTATTAATATCGTGGAGATGTTACAACCACCAAACACTAGGGAGGGTACTACATAAACTATTTTTGGAGATTTATCTCATTATTATTAGTTTTTATCCCAAATATACCTCAATATTTTTCTATTCACTATGCCCATGTTACTTCTTTATATTCACAAACCCTAATTTTGTTTGTCTTTTCTTCATAATTAAAGGATACAAATTTTTTCAGCTGTTAATCTCCCATATTCCTCCTTATTCCATGCATATGTTGTTTTTTCCATGTATTAATCCAATGCTTACCCTATAACATTTTATAAACCATCTATGAGGCCATTTGGTCTCCCTTATGAGATATTTCCTAAGGATATTGTGATTTAGGGAACCCTTTAGGAGATCCATCAGAGATCTAAAATGATAATCCACCTTCAAAATGAATGTATTTATTAGGATATTTAAAAATTGGAGAACCCTCAGAATCACCCTCTAGATATGGATAATAAAATCTTATTTACTAGTAAGAGGCTATGGACGATTGAGAATATGGACTGTGATGATTGATATTTTTCAATATGTCTAGCTAATGACATCAAATTTATAAATTTATAGAAGGAATCCATAGTTTGTCCAATCAGTTGAGTCTTAATCATGTCTCTTTTGGTAATTTATTTTATGTAGGAATTTTCTAATAAATATTTTGTTAGGAAATTCATTTTACTGCCTCTGTTCCCTATATACATCATATAAAATTTTATGACTCATATTTTCTCTTTCTCTATTTATTATTTTTTATCCTTGATTTATATTATAAACTCACGAGTTTCCAAGTGAAGGTATCCTTTTTCTATAATCTTTTTAAGGAATTATTACATTCACCTCATCATTCATAAATTTTCCTTGTGAAATTATATTCATCTAAGATATATCTTGATTCCCTACCCCCTTTTATTTTTTCCATAAACTTTTATATAATATTATTTCCATCTCCCCACTACAATTTCAAAATTGTCTTGAAAATATTTTCTTTTAATCATTGGGGGGATAGTTATAATCTTTATATAATTTTCACTTTAATTTTCTCTTTTTATCATTTTCCTATGAAACATTTTTCATTAGAGAGTTATTTTAACCTGAAACTTTTGTTACAACCATGTAAATAAAAGAGAATGTTTAGAAAAAAAGTGTTAAAATCATTTATTTATTCATTTTTAGATTTTTTGAAAGATTATTGAGTTTAGAATCTTAATTATGATACTGAAACATATAAAGTTTTAATTAATTTTACTATTACATAGTTACCATTCCCTAGTTTATTCATCCTTTTTATTTATATTCCCATTATTAAGAGTATTTTGGACCCATTTTTTTTTTAATTTTTTAAAGAGTATATATATTGAGAGACACCTGTGACATGTAAGACTTTCAAAACATGGATTGTTATATTATCGAGGTTACAACTAAAAAAATTCACTTCAAAAATGATTGTGTCATATGGATTATTGATACCATTTACTTGAGACATACCTATAAATCAACCTTACACAGGCTACAGTTTCCTTGAATGACATTGTTGGGATCGAGCCACATTTCAATCCTATTTTATCCATTCCCACCCAACTATTAGATATATTTCATGATTTTCAATGGAATTAGTGTAAGGGAATGGTTATTTTTCTAGAAATGATATTCCTACTATTGAGGATATATGTAGTGTTATTTTCACCACATCCATGGAACATGGTTCATGTTTAATTATGATATACTTTTTCAATAAAAATATTGAAAAAATAACCATTAATAAGATGATGATTGTCATGACATGTAATATAGGGTTAGGAGGTGGATATGAGATCTATCTGGAACATAATTTCTAAAAATTTAAAATGAAAGAAAAATCAAAAATAAAGAAACATGGTATATTCATTATGCTTTCATGAAACATTCATTGACCTTATTTGAGATTTGGGGAGTGTAATGAAATTAAAATTTACAAGAGGTTATTCATTGCACAATTCTTAATTATCATGGATGGTTATTTAGAGTTTCCCCTCATTTTGAGCTTGATTTTAATCATCTACCCACATATCCTCAGCCTCAGAGTCATTTAACCCATATTGTAAAATCCTCATGATTTATTGTGTGGTTTTTCTTTATAAAGTGGAGATATTAGATCCAATGAAATAATATGTCCAAGAACATGTATTAAAGGTATGAAAATAACTATTTTTTTATTTTCCTTAAGTGATTATAGAAAATTCAATGTGAGGTAAATGAAAACATGATAATGGTCTTATAATGAATAGTTGGGAAATTGAAATCAAAGAGAGGAAGAGAATGAATAAGATACTTAACTATAAGTCATGTCTAATTTTATTTACATATATGATTGGCATGGAACAACACCATTCTATTGATTATTAGTTTTATTTTCATGGTTTTAATGATTGTTTATTTTTAAAAATTGTTTTTTTGAGATTCTTGTTAGCATGAATTTTTTCTTGAGCGAAAGCAATTGCTCATGGGTGGGGGAATTTTATATGTTGAAAACATATATAAATTATTAGTATAATTCATAAAGTTTATCAAAATTTTATAATATGATGTTGTGTTCTGCACCATTGGTGGTGGGGTGGTAAGTGTTTGGGGGGGGGGGGGTCAAATGGTCATGTCCCTGGGATGAAGAGTTACGAAAATTTTCTTCCTTGAACTTTTTTCTGAGGTGATATATGTAATCATCCTAGTATAATATGATGTTGTGTTATGTGGTTGAGTTATGTAGATAATTAGATACTTCATATTGTGAATAAAGTTTTTCCGAATGTTATGAAATTTTAGACATTTTACATGTGAATATTGAATTAATGACGTGTAGTTACAAGGTAGGAATAATAATACAAGCCAATACCTCACCCATGACGTGTAACCCATTTAAACAATGAAATTTTGAGACTAATAAAACTCATGACCGGAATATCATTCAATAAATTAATGGATCATTCTTCACACTCTATTTATCCTCCATGAAGCCCCCAAAAATCCCATAAATGAAACAAAAGTTAGAATCATGTGAGATCAAAGCCACTAAATACTCTAAACTACCATTAATGATGTTAATGATATTTCAAAACATAAAGACATGGGAATAGATTCAAATTAAAGAATCCCATGAATACTCATGATGTAAATTCCTTTTATAATGTGAGTTTTTTTGTTTTTTAACTCTATGAACCTCAAAATATTGGTAGATAAACTACCATTAAATTTTATCTTATTTTTCATTCATTCTAATACCATTCTATTGAAGATGAAGGGTTTAAAACACCCATATACTTCCAAACTAATTTTTTATTTAAATTCCAATTCCTTTAGTGAAATTAATGTTTCCTTTTAATTAAGCTTGACAAATTTAATTATCTCAATTGATTTTTTTATCGTTATGATGATTACTTAAATTTTATTATTATTTAAAATTATAAATTATACTCTTACCATTCATGGATAATCCTCTTAGGGGTAGATATATATTAGAGGTATCATAAATTTAAAAAATATTTAAATAAAAATTGAGTAATCTGTTTGGCTAGAAATTATAGTATGAAAAATATTATTTCATCCTTTATACATTATTATAGTCCAGGGGATTGTAAAAGTGGTTCCCAATTTAATTGGATCAAATTAATCTACAACCAATAGCATCAAATTGTTTTTTCTCTATGATTTGTGCCTAATGAATCTTAATTGATAACTATCTCTAAAACAAATATTAGTTTTTATTCAAGTTCGATCCAATTATTTTGAGAAAATTGAATTAGTGAACCATGATCAGTTTTTCATCCTAATTTATCAAATCTTCCCATGCTAAACTTAATGATATTGTATATAAAAGATTCAAAAAAATTGACCCTCAACCCTTTCTCATTCTATTTCATGTTAATTCAATTTACTAGATTAGTATTAATCTATAGAATTTGTGTGAGGAATACAATTTAGATTTAAATTGTTATGTTTCACTTTTTTTTGTTAACTCCTTGTGCAATCGATCTTGTACTCCCATTATTTTTCAAATCCTCACGCTGGTTTGAAAAAAAAAATTTATTATTTGGATGCTTTTCTTGGAACTGATGACCCTATTTAGGAACACCACCTGAAAATAATTTCCAAAAATTATTTATATAATAGGAATAAATAGGTTAAATTCATATAATAAAAATAGACACATGAATTTTTGTAAAATCTTATAGTTAACATTCAAGGAGAAGTTCATAAATCATATACCATTATAAATAAAAAATAATGATAAAATTACAATCCATAACTCCATTAAAAATGATCTTTGAAGGTTAGGTCATGAAGAACATGGTTGTATTTCATCTTTTAAATGGGACGTGGTTAGCTCGCATAGTTAGGTAAATTATGAATCTAACTATGTTGAGCTATAGTCCATAAAAATATATTGAGAAAAATTATTAGGAATAATCTCTTAGACCGTACATATAATCATTCACCTTAATTTTTTTCAAAAAAATTTCAAATCTATAATAAATTATACATATAATAAGTTATAATTAAAATAATAAAAATGAAGGGTGTCACATAGATTCTTTGAATGATGATTTCCCATGATATGAATAATCATAGGGTTCTGTTATCTTAATAATGAAACATTAAGAATGTTCTTGAAAGATTAAATATGAGGAAGGATAAACCTATTTTACACTGATTTCAGGTTATTTATGACTAATAAAAAACCAAATTCCATCAACAAAATAGAATAAATAAAATATATAGAATTTTCATTATTGGTTAATAGTTGAAAGTATCATGTATGCTATGATATGAACTGGACTACATATAGCTCACATTATTGAAGTTGTGAGAAACATTTTATGAAATATTGGAAAGGGACATTTGGAATTAGTAAAATTGATATTAAGGTATCTTTGAGGTACATCAAACCATTTTTTGTGTTTTGGAAATGATTAACCAATCTTGGATGGATATACACATACAAATATGGCTAGAGATATTGATACTAAAAAACATATATTCAGGTACTTGATATCATTTTCATGAGGAAAAATCACTTGAAAATTACATTTAAAAAATTATGTTTCCCTATCTACCATAGATTTAGAGTATATTTAAATCATTGAAAGTTTTAATGAGGTCTTATGGAAGAAAAAATTTCTAGAGGAGCCAGAATATAAGTAAGAGAAATTTATTCTCTATTGGGATAGTTAGAGTGTCATTCATCATAGTAATAACTCAACATTTCATTCAAAAATACAAGAACAATGATATTCAATATCACTAGATCCAAAAACATTTTTAAGAAAAACATATTATAACGTGATAAAATTTACACCAATTAAAATGGGGCAGATATAATGACTAAGATCTAACAAAGTGATAATAAGGAATATTACATTAAAACTATAGATATAACTATTACACTAAATGGTTCATAAGGATGATATTTATAAGGGAACTCATGAACTAGGGAGATAATTAAAAGACGAATATTTAGTGTTTTGTGATTCTCCTAAATTTTCAATAAATGACATAGAATTATGATATGTGTTGGAGGGATGAAACCTTTAATAAATCATTAATCACAAGCATTCCTCTTACCCATTAATTAGACATCAATTTTCCTGTAATTTTAATGTTGTGTATCCTATAGCGGTTATCTTTAGAGAAACAAAAATAGTGACCTTATTACCTTAAGAATTTTGGGATATTTTTGAATCACATTAAACTTTTACATTATTTCATTTATTGTTTGTTTTTGGGAGTTTGGTTTCTAAACAAAATTGTGTGTGCATGTTTCAATTCCCACAATTTATGTATAAAAACATTTCTTGGTTTTAAATGTTTGGTGTAAATTTTTTAAAATTAATATATAATAAAAAAATTTCAAATATAAAAATTAAATAATCAATTCTATATGAAAAATAATATACATACACATTCCTTGATTATTAATTCTTGTTTTTAAAACTATACAATATATGTTATATATTTTATAAATAGTAAAATTTGTTTTTAAAAATTACCAAACCACATTTAAAGTGTACGACACTTTATACATGGTAAAAGTTTAGTTTTTTTAATTTTTTTAAAAACATATATCAACATAATCTTTTAAAAAATTAAAAAAATAATATTATAATGGGAGAGTGGCAGACTAGAGCTTGCATAAGAGGCTACTGAAGTATCATGGAGGCACACAGTCTAATAAATTCCCACACATTGTATCTATATTACAATGTGGTATCCTACATGTGTAATAAATTTCATTACGACATCGTAAAAACCATCCATGAGGTGGGGATTTATAAACCCACATGCTGCCAACTATAGTTGGAATGATTTTCCCACTAAGATGTAGTCGAAATGTAGAGATGTCACAAATGTCTCATTCTTTAACCTACTAAATAAATGGGTTTTAGTATTTAAGTATCCTATTATCTATATGCGAACTCCACCAGAACAGATTAAATAATATAAGAAAAATATTTAATCTTTTTAGTAGGACTTCACATAAGGTAAATTTACTCATATGAATTCAATCGATATATTTATGCTTATTTTATTTATTATTGTTAATTGGGCCGAGGCATGGATTAATTCTTCGATCCAACTTAGTACTGAATCCATTTAATTTCTTAAATACTAATTATCCAAAATTTATTATTATAGGATCATATATGGCTTGGGAGAGTCCTTATATGGTCTTTTTTTGAGCCTCCTCAAATAATTCACTATGTGTGTGTTTTTTGGTGAATTTTATTATACATTTTCCCTGTTACTCTATCTAAATTAAATAATTACTCAATTTTTATAAAATAAATATTTATCAAATGAAGACATCATTATAATTATTTTTATGTGAATTAAGAAAATAAATTATTCAAAAAATTAAGAAAAACAATTACTATGGGGTTTCAATGGTATACTTCATCATTCTAATAAAAATTACTAAATGAAATCATATTTTGATACTTACTAATTAATCTATTTTTTACATGTTACTTTTTAATACTTTTTTTTAAAATAAAATTTTAAAAATCATTTATAAAATGTAATAGTATTTTATAAAAAATCCCTTAAAATTACACTTTTGTATGGATCACATCATAATTATCGCCATTTTTGTAAATATATATATTTATTAGGAAATGGAGCATAAAAAATAAAGGGTATAAAATTATCCCATCATACCAAATTTATTCCCCCACTATGACTCACCCCTTTTACATTATTCTCCTTTCATGTTAGAAAAAAAGATACTATCTCCTATAATAATGATTTCACAATCAGTTTCCATCACACATTCACATTCATAGTGAATACGATGTCTACCACACCCTACCATATATATACATATACATATACATATATATAATATTATTTAAAAAACATTAGATCCCAAGATTTAATTATTATCCTATATTGATGAATTATCCATTATTCTCCATGTGAGTTTATGGTTTCTGTGAAATATCATTATGTAATAGTGATGTGAGTAAAAAAATATTTTTTTAAATTAATTATTATTAATAATGAACATAATAATTTAAAAAAAAATACAATCTCCAATAAAAAACATTCAGAATTTATATTTTCAACTAATCACTTTAAAATGGAGTAATTTCTAATGTTACTCCCTCTATCGATGAGGTTATGACAATGGTGTGAATATTTTATTATTTTTTAGAAATTATAACAAAAATTAATGGAATTTAAAATTCATTAATCTATATAAATCTAAATATTTGTACCACATATATAAGTGATAACACCACTTTGACTAGGTTTTCTATTTTCACACTCCTTTAACTTGTTCTTAAAGGGGAACTTCTAAAATTAGTTCCAATGAAACATGAACTATAATGTGGTCTATCAACTTTTTGTTCATGGTCTGATTTTCATTTTGATAATTCTCTTCATAAATGAAGCATTGCATGATTGGTTTAATAATTTATAATTCTTTTGATAAATTGATTTTTTGCATCTTCAATTATGGTTTTATGGAATTCGTGTCAGGAACCCATTATCAAAAAATGTTGGGGTTGAAACCCCTTTTATTAAGGAATGAAAATTCATTTTAGTTGGGTTGAGAGAGAACACTTACGTGACTTTTAGTCTAAGAAATTACATGGTCTGAATATCTAGACGCATAATGTCTATGGAAAATAACTAATATGTACACCTTAAAACTTAATGGTATGAAGGATATATGGATTGAAACCCATTTATTTAATCCAAAAAACCTTTTTTTGGCATGCATTCCCCTTTGGTGAATAGTACCATTACAATACCCATAACTACTATGGTACCTATCACCTTTATAGTCCTACAATACTCTTCCATCACTAATATATTACCTACTATAGTACTTGCGAAAATACCCCCAAACATGGGGTCATTGGGGTTTAAACTTCTAATCTATTGGATTCCAAGAAAGGGGTGGTACCAAAAAAGGAACCACATCATTGTATTAGATAAACATTAACTATAATTTATTCAGAACCATTTATGGTTGATGTAATTAACTGTGATTTTATTATAAAACTTTTATTAGGATCACTATATTGGATTATGTTGTGGATGTTGATGATCTAGGTCCAAAATGTTTGATTTCCAAAAGAGGGATCCTTGATCTGAACTAGATGATGATATGTCAACATTTCTTTCCATGGATTTCATTTCGTAGTCCGAGTCTCACTTAAAAATTTAATAAATTATTGTGAATTCACATCCCAATGCATCTTGATGTAGATTACTATTAATTACATCACCTATATCCTTGAAATGATGAAAAAAATAGATTATAGGGGATGAGTCTACGTAACTACACATGTTTTTATGACATATTTTTCTGAATAATTTAATTTATTCAATAGCTTGTTCTATACGCAACACCGAGTTTTTAAAAATAAAAATATACTACTAATATTATTATTTAAATATAACCATTATAACCTAACCATTAAACATGTTGGTAGGAATAAAAATAACCAAATTCTAAAAATTAATTAGAAAAGTCTTATATAAATAAATCATACTGAGAAAAAGTACATAATTTTTAGTAAATACTATATGATTCAAAATACAATTTTTTCAAAAATGTTTTCTATTTATTTTTGTGACCAATTTAAAAAAATAAAAATTTTACACTTTTAGGACATTTATTTTCAAAATTAAAACAAGATTTTGGAAATATGACAATTTAAATCATATTTGATATTTTTGTTTGAATTTTCACCAAAGATTAATCCTTCAATTAATAGTAAAAATACCGATTTTTAGGAAAAATTTCCATTGCATTTATGTCATTTAGAAGATTAATTTTATTTTAAAATGGTTTTAAAAGTAAAATTAGTAAAATTATATATTTATTAATCAAATTTATGTTATTTTAATCAATTTATTATTTAATTTTTGATATTAAATATTTCTTATACATATAAAAACTGTCTCTTTGGAAAACCGTGTTTTCATCACAATTAAGGGTATATTTTTAAATTAAAATTTGTGAATTCTATGAATGGAATTTTGAAAAATGGATTAAATATTTGGATTCATTATAATTGATATTATACAACAATTTCAACCTATGTTTTTAAGAAATAACAGTAAAAATTGTAAAAAGTAAATACTACGGTTAAAGAGAAAATGGTATTACCTGGGTTTAAACTGAAAATATAAGTGAAAATATGACCTAAAAAACCTATCCAAATCCCATTATATTGATATATTTTGAACTTATATAATATAATTCACAAGAATGATCCATTTTTTTATCTTGTTTTACTTTTTTAAAACATGGCACACCATTTTATTTTAAAAAATTCCAAATATGTCCTCTCCCCCACTTATATATTGGCACCCACCCTCCTCTTGTCTTCAAAGTTACAAAATCTATTGGTTCATACATGACATAAAAAACATATTCCATTATCCTCAAGACACATATTAGAGGAATTATTTTTATTATTAAACCCTCTTATGAATGATTTAGGTGTAATCCTAAAGGAGTTCTCCAAAGAAGAGGTATAGTCCTTAACCATGCATTTTCATTTATTTATTCCTCTAACTCATTAAAATATTATTCAACCATTATAATATAATAATATAATTAGTTAATATATAATTATATTTTATTAATTTAATTTCATAACCTATTTCTATCTCCTCCTCCCTCAAGTGGGAAAAGAAACCGTTGATCAGGTGTACGCCAAACTATTACCTAGCAAATCGATGTAATTCATTTTCCACCATCATCTCTCACTAACAGAGATAATAATTTATTTAAAGTGAATATATGATATTAATGTCATTATTTTAATTTTTTATTTATAATATCATATATTCCTTCTTACCTTCCAATCAGTTAGGAAATGATAACGTCACTCATGCGTATGTGTGAACTATCACCGCCACAAAGCGAAGTGAAACATTTTTCTTTTTAATATGTATTGGATGGTAAAAAGAAAATATTAAATGAATATATATGATATATATGATATTATAAAACTTAAGGGGAATTAATATTTACCTTTATTTTGTCCCATCAGGCAATAAAATGGAAATAACATTCATGTGAATGTACGACCTACATTCTCTAGGAGCATTATAATTAAATTTAAATCTCTAACATTAATGAATTAATATAAATAAATATATAGTTAATATATATTATATATTATTCATGGTTAATATTTAGGATATTATTGAACAATTATAAAAGTAAAAGGACCAAAAATACCAAACTAAAACATACATAAAAATTGAAGCAGTTATTACCCAAAACATGATTTTAACAAGGAATCATTAATAAACAAATAATAAAAAGGTCCTAAGAAAATAATATGTGGTGTGATATATATATATTTATAGTTATTATATGGATGTATAATAATATCATTTTTATTATACAAGAGGTTCAAACATGTATGAAGGAAGTCGATAATTATGGAAATGGATTTTTCATCTCACTTTTATTTCTATGGGAAAAATTCTATATTCACCAATTGTTTCTTTTTTATGGTGTATATACATCCCATGAATGAATTTTATGATTTATATAATGATATTTATTCTATATATGTATCCATATAATTTTATTTCTTTCAAAAGGATTATGATTAAAAAGCTATAAAACTGGTAAAAGTTTTATTTTACAATCTCTTTGTTTATCTGGATTATTTATGAATAAGTTTCCAATGATGAAATATTATGATATACCTATCAAGAAAATAATTTATATTCTTCTAATCTATTTATTTTTTTAAATTACATGTTTTAAATTAATTTTACTCTATTTATGTACTCAATATTCCAAAATAATATTTTTATGGAGAAACCAAATGCATTTCTCTCTTTGTTTGAAAATCTTTTTTATTCCATTTACATGTTTTCTAAAAAATGTTTTAAATAAAATTTTCATTGTTCTAAAGTTATTGTTTAAATTAATTTTTTCTGATTTTTTAATTTTCAAAAGATGGTTTAAAATGAATCTTCGTGTTATTTTCCAAAAAATGATATCATAAATTTTTACTAAAAATGTTAATTGAACATTTATTTTAGCATGTATGAAATGAACATCAATTTCCACTTCCATGACTGCTCAATTATTTGAAACTATATTTAAATTCTTTTGTGGTTATTTTTAAAGAAAAAAATTTCATGTATATTTTATAACTTTTTATATTTTAATGATATGTTTTCAAAATGGAATTGATATTTTCCTCAAGAATGTTTTAACAATCCTTTTATGGAATTTAAATTTATCAATGACAACAAACTTTGGTGTTTTTAATGTTTTATTGGGGATATAACCCAATTATACCATCATCATTGATTCTTTAGATGGTTTATTATTACGATGAAGATATGTTTATAAAACCCATTCCTTTTCCATTGGTCATGTTATGATGAAATGATGAAATGATTATTATTACCATTTAATTTATTTAAGTTATTCTATGATGAAATTTTTATGAAACCCATTTACTCTGTATGGGTTATGATATGATTAATGTTTTCCAATCTCAAGGAACAAAAATGTATATATTATGTTATGTGTGGGAACTATATTTCCTTCCAATTAATTAGGTAGTGATTAATGTTCTCAGAGCTCAGAGGATAGATGATAGGTTATCCCATGCCCAAAAAAGAGGGTATAAGGGAGGTTATCATAGTACCAAAGTAGGTACATGTCTTGTTAGTTCAATATGAACATGTTATGAATGTCTTGGTGGGAATATTTGACAAAAGGTTATCTTTTCTTATATTTATTCCAAAACTATTTGTCTCATGCCAATGTTATACTCTCATGGATTATGTACTTTGATTATATTATGATTCATGTCTTATGAACAAACATTATTTATTACATGGATCATTTTATGATATATGATATGAAGTTTATGGCTTCCATATGTTATTCTCATGTTTTCATACCCTTATTCTCATTTTTTTTATATTTCACTTATTTACCCTAAAAAATCTTATAATCTCACACTTTATTATGATGAATTTATAAAGGGTATGAAGAAAAATAATAATTAGGGTTTTTTTATTAAGTGTACTATCTGGGAAAATCTTTATGGGATATGTTGAAGATATTATATGAATTAAGATTATTGTGTATCTATTCTCCAAATATAGAAAACATCTGTTATCCTTGGGCATGTATTTGTAAAATTCATTGAATATTCATCAATTAAGATGTAATATCAATACATTAAAATACAAGTTAATTATATTTGGTATTAAAGGAAAGGTTTAGTTAACCTTTGTAAGTAGGATGGGAAAATTCAAGTGAGAATCCTAAGGATTAGTCTAATGATAAGTTAAGGTATTGGAAAATATCTTGGAATTTTGGTAAAGGGTAGAGCAAGTTGTTTTAAAGTAATTACATCCATGTATTTATAATGCAAGTGTATTTGGATCTAGAATAAATGTACTTAGTGGTAATAACTCTTAATAGGGAACATTGGTATTTTAATTGATCATTACCTAATGCATAGAAATGAGTGCTGCTACACACCTAGTTTAACACTCCAGAACAATATTCTTTGGAAATTCATAAAATCTTTATGAACCATAATGAAGGATTTGAATAATAACCTTGAATTTACTTGGTTAATCCTATGGTTTCATATATTGAAAATAATGTGTCAAAATTTTGGCGTCTTATAATATATTTTTAATGATTATGTGGTTTTTACTTTGATTATTATTGATCACACTATTATTTTTTATTATAGTCAATGGATAAACACTAAGAAACCATATTAATACAGAATAAAACAAAAAATGAAATGATTTTATTCTTATGAAACCAAATTTTACACAAGAAGGAATGAAACATATTGTTTCTATGCTCATATAAAATTATCAGGATATGAATCAAGCTAAGATTCCAAATAAAGAAAAGCAGGAAAAATGTGCTATTAAGTCCTTAATGAGGAAAAAACCACCTTATTTTTGTTATTATACTAATCCACTAGTTTAAGTGAAATGGATCAGTATGACTGAAAATATATTTTATTTTATCCAGCATTTGGAGTATGAAAAATTCATTTTAATTGTATATAATTTAGAAGTAGAAAAAGATCAATGATTTATTTTTATCAAGAATATTTGGAAACATGAAGAAATTTAATACTTGGAGTGGGATGGGTTTAAGATCTTATTTTTCAGTAATTACTTTCTTTATATTCTTTGTATGAAAATGGATAAGGAATTCCTTATGATAAAATAGAAGGATCATTAATCTATTGGTAACTATGAGTAAAATATTACAAGACTTATGAGGTATTATTATATTATTATAATCTAACCCGAATTTATGGTTGATTGATTCTTCACTCACATAAAACCATGTATCCGAAGAACTATATCCATAAGTAACATTAGTAGATATGAAGAGATCATTTGATGTACTATCAAAGTGGAAATGGATATTAAAGTTACCCATCAATCCCATGGGTTTCATAAAATAATAAATTTGTAATTTAAAGGAAACTATAAAAATAATGGAGAGAATAAGGAGAGCCTTCCTTCATGCTCTATGTATGGAAGAAAATATTAATGAAATTGTATTATTGTGAAAAATAAATTTTTTATGTATGTAAGATGATTCCATGAAGTGGATAATTGCTGAAGTGGTGGTATGATGTTATCTAAAGATACAGATAAAGAGAATTCTCCACAGAATGGACCTTAAACACTTTAGTGTTTCATATGATAGGATTTTGGGAATTATACTAACCGGTGTTGAAATCTAACAGTTAGTGAAAATGATCGATTCCAGAAACCTTTTAATGTAAGAGAGAAATAGAAATATCATTAGAACACTATTTAGGATGAGGGGTTTGGTAATTACTTGATGAAAGGTAAAAATTCCATTCCCTCTATAACTAATAATGTCTTATTTGACTTTATATCTACCCACTCTTTTTTAGCTACTAAATTTTTTAATGGTTTCAAAATACCACCTCAACAATTAGATGATTAATTATAAGTGAAAAACCTTGATGGAATAATGATCACATCACAACTCTATAATTTTTCACTAGTTGAAGTTTGATGGAATGGGATTCCCTATAAATTTTATCCATCTTTATCTATTTGATTTTGATGTTATTTGAGGTATAGATTGGATTAATTTGTATAAATACCACATTAATCACCAAGGAAGGGAATTCAAATGTGATATTCCAAACCCAAAAAGGATTGCCTACCAGTTAGATGAAACATATTTAATTCCAATAGAAATTGAACCCATTTTATGGGTCATGATTTTTTTTGAAAAGGGTTTTTTATCTTATATGGTTTGGGGGAGAATAAAAATGATGATATGCCTATTTCACACGAGTTTTTGGATGAATTTTTAGAAGTGTTTCCTATAATTCCATTGAATCAAGATATTGATTTCTTAATATAACTCATTCTTAATTCTATTCCCATTTCAATGAATTCCTATAGAATGACCCCGATTAAGTCATAATAATTGAAGAAGAAACTCTAGGATAATATTGATAATGGATTTATTTTTCCAAGTGTGTCAAATTGGGGTTAACATACCATTTTTGTTAATAAGAGAGTTGGATAAATGTGAGTATGTATTGATTAGCATGAATTAATCATGATCAAAATCAAGAACATGTATCTTCTACCCATACTAAGGATTTATTTGAACAATTGTGTGTAGATCCATACTTTTACTAGATCGACCATCATTTTTCATTTCATTAATTGAGGGTTGAGATAGAGGATATACCAAATATTGCAATCCATATAAGGTATGAGAACAACAAATATATTGGGATGCTATTTGGTCTTACCAATGCCCCCATTATTATCATGGATTTAAATAATAGGGTATTTATAGATTACCTTAACCAATTTATGGTAGTATTTATATATGATATTAATATATATTGAAAGATAAAGGAAGATAATTAAGATCACTTTAGAATTTTACTAAATACCCTAACGAATGATAAACTGTATTAAATATTTATGAAGTGTAATTTTTTGTAATAAAAGGTTAAATTTTTGGTTCATATAATCTCAAGATAGGGTTTATCAATAGATAATTCAATAACAGAGGCTATTAAACTTTGGAAAAGACCAACCATAGTGGCTAGGACCTGAAAGTTTCTTGTTTTGGATGAAAATTATCAATTTTTTGTGGAAAATTTCTTTTATCTATCTAATACACTCACCAAGTTAACACAGAAGGGAGCCAAGTTCCTTTGAAAAGATGAATATGGGGAAAATTTCAAGGAATTGAAGACAAGATTAGTCAATGCACTTGTGCTTACATTTACCTACAGTGGAGAAGGGTATTTAATATATAGTGGTTCATAAAAGAAGGGATTGGCATGAATTTCTCTGTATAATGACATGAGGCTAACTTATTCTTCACAAAAATTGATGGTTCATGAGAAAAATAACCAAAATCATTCATTTGTTTTGATATGGTCCCTAGTGTCAGTGTAGATGGTGCAGTTCCGGCGTCGATGGCGTTGAATGGATTTTACTTCATCCGCTCAACCCTGCCCTGTCTTCAAGGTCCATCACCTTTTCCAATTCGGTCTGGTGCGATGGTCCATTTGGAGTTTTGGGAGGTGTGGCTCGAGCGGTCGATGACAATCTGGGAGGCGATTCTGGTGTTTGCTGTGGAGACCCCGAAACTTGTGCTCTGCTCCGGTTTCTAGGATCTTCTCACCCTCCCAGGTCAGTTGGGAGTGGTAGCTTCTGAGGAGGCTTTGAGAGGTGTTTGTGCGAGTGGAAGGGTGTCTATGGATCCACGACTAGTGGATCCTTTCATTGGTTTCTTTTCGGGTGTTCTAGTGATGCCGAAGGTGTCTTGTTTGGGGGTGTGTGTTCTTCAACGTTGTGTGTGGAGTGGAAGTCTAAGGTGAAGGTTGACTTTGGTGGTTGACGTCAAAGAAGTGGACATTGGTGTTGAGAAAAGAGGACCACGAAGATGGCGTTGGAAGCTCTAGAAATGCTAGTGATGGATGCTCTGGCGATGACGATGGTGGTGGCTCTGAGAAGCGATGATTATGGAGGTGACTGGAATATGATTACAACGTCGGCTCGAATCGAGGTGGGTGAGCGATTTGGTGTCTATGCGACTCGAGGTGGCTTTTGGATCAACTCGGAATGATGATGGCTGGCACATGGACTGGAAAGCTATTTTTGTTTATGAATTTTGAATTTGAAAGCTCTTGTGGTGGCGTGGCACTTTGGCTTTGGAAAAGGTGGGATGTGAGTTTTTGTATGTGGTGCAGTTTTTTAATTATTGTGATGTATTTTGTGGTGTACGGTTACCACTTTTCCTTAAAGTGGCTCTTAGAAAATATCAAAAAATGGATTTGGAGTGAAAGTATATAGTCCCGCATAAAGATTTGAATATGAACCAAAGAAGATATTTGGAGTTGATTAAATATTATGATTTCTTAATACATTACAACTATGGGAAAGTGAACAAGGTGGTTGATGCATTGAGTTAAAAGTATATTTCTATATTATTAATGATGAGGATAAAAAATAGCAAATATTTATGGATTTTAAAAGGATTAATTTGAAAATATTAACTAAAGGGGAGAAATAGTATCTTTCTCAAATGACTGTTCAACAATCTTTGCTAGTGAATATTAAATTGTCACAGAAGGAAGTTGTAAATCTATAAAAGAAGGTGAGAAGTGTTCCTAGGTTTAAGCTATTTGTGATGGAATGATGAGGTTCAAGAACTGTGTATCTGTTCCATTCATACACAATTTGTGGAAAGAGATATTAGAAGAAACTCACAATTCTTTAATCTATATTCATCCTGGACGTATATAGATGTATAGATATATATAGTGTATTTTAGATGGGATGGAATGAAGAGTGACACTATAGAATTTATATCTCACTTATTGGTATTTTAGTACGTTAAGGATGTGAGGAAAAATTATAATTGGATATTACAAGAATTAACTATACCAGAATGGAAATAAGAAAACATCACTATGGATTTTATTGTTGGACTCCCCAAAACATCTAAAGGGAAAATGTTATATAGGTTATAGTTGATCAAATTTAAAAATCATAACACTTCATCACTAATACTAAATACTTATCTCTAGATCATATTTCTAGGATATACATTAAGGAATTGGTAAGGTTTCATAGTGTAGAATATTCTATTATGTCAGACCAGGATATGTGATTTACCTTGATGTTATAGCAAAGTCTTCAGTAGGCCCTAGATATAGACCTATGTTTCTGAACTAAGTATCATACTCAAAAAGGTATCCAGTTTGAGATAAAAATTAATACAATCGAGGATATTCTTAGATCTTGTTATATGGACTTAAATGGTCGTTGGAATTATCACCATCCTTTGATTGAGTTCTCATATAATAATAGCTTTCACTCAAGAATTCAGATGGATCCTTATGAAGATCTCTATAGAAAGAAGTGTAAAACACCAACATACTAGGATGAATTAAGATAAATAGGGCTATTTGAACCTAAAGTATATGAATAAATGGTAGATATAGTTAGATCCATTTAGTAGCTCATCATAGTTTCTCAGTGTTAATAAAAAATTTATGCTAAAAATTGTCAGTGTGATAATGAATTTGAAGTTGGCGACAAAGTGTATCTAAGAATTTTCCCATGGAAGAAGGTAGTGATATTTATAAATAATAGTAAAATAATACCAAGTTATATTGGTCCATTTTAAATTATTCATCATATAGGGATGGAAGTATATTTATTGGTGCTTCCCCCAAAACTTTCTCAAGTCCATGATGTGTTCTACATATCTTTACTGAGTAAGTACATAAATAATCCTTTATATGTGTTGATATTAGAGGTCATATAACTAGAAAATGATATTACCTATGAAGAACAACTGGTGGTGATTTTGGATTGTAGAGGGAAATCTCTACAAAAAAATACCACTCAATATTTCAAAGTTTTGTGGTAAAAATAATAATTTGAAGAAGCTACATGGGAACCTGGGGATATAATGAGGAGGAAGTATCCTCATTTTTTTTGTATTGTATTGATGAATTTTAAGGGGAAATTAATTTTAATTGGGGTATAATGTAACATCCTATGTATTTGTGACATTGTTTTTCAAATAATCTATTTTCTTTGATATCTTTTGCTACACACAACACCGTGATTTAACGAATCATAATAAAAAATTAATATTATTATTTAAACATGACCATTATAACCTAACCATTATGGATTAAGGTATTAATATAAAAAACCACATTTAAAAAAATAGGTATAATGGTTTTATATTAAAAAAATTTATTGATTAAAATAAATGAATTTTTAGTAAAGACTTTATATGTTTTGAAAATACTATTTTCTTGAAAAATGTTTTGATTTATTTTTTTGAAAAAATAATGAAAATTAATTTTTAATAATTTTAAAAAAAATTATTCTAAAAAACAAACTAAAATTTTGAAATATACATGTAAAATTTATATTTGAGTAATTTTTTTAGAATTTTATAGAAATATTAATATTTTGATGACTAGTAAAAAAATACTGATTTGTGCTGAAAACTGCCTTTATGTTTAAATAATTTAAATATTCCATTTTTTAAGATGGTTTTAAAATAAAAATTAGTTAAATAATATATTAATTAATCCCATTTATTTCATTTTAGTCAATTTTATATTGACTTATTATATTTAAACATTCTATACTTATGAAAATTTTATCTTTGGAAAACCACTTTTTTTGTCACATTGTTATGTTTATTTTAAAATTAAAATATTCCAATTATGTGAATGGAATATAGAAACATGTATTTTAAATATTTAATAATCATAATTAAAATTATATTACAAGGTAAAATTATTTTTTGGTCAAAATGAATAGTAAATATTGTAAAATTAATTACCACAGTTAGGATTAAAACAGGTTTTAGTAGGGGATTAAAATAAATATATAAGGGGTAAAATTACATAAAAACATTATAAATACAATTTTATGGAAATATTCTAACCTTATCTCATATAATGTTCTTTAATGATCCATTTTGGATCTTTTTATTTCATTTTAAAAACATAGGTACACCTTATTTTTTTTTCTAAAATTCCAAGTGTGTCCTCTCCCCCACTTATAAAATAGAACTCACTGTCCCCTCCTCTTCATAATTCAAAAACAATTTGGTTCATCCAGGAACAAACCAAATACATTAAATACTTCCCTTCCCACATCTTATAGGGATTATTTTTACTAGTAACCCCTCCAAATATGGATTTAGGTGTAAACCTAAAGGGGTTCTCCAAGGAAGTAGTGTAGTCCTTAACCATGCTTGTTCATTTTATTTTTTCTTCTAACTCCTTAAAATATTCTCAAAAACAGTATATAAAATATAGATATTTTAATATATTAATTTAATGACCTAAATATATCTCCTCTTCCATCAAATGGAAAACAAAACCTTGGATTATGTGTACGATAGACCCCCACCTCATTAATCAATGTAATTCATATTCCATCACCACCTCTCATAGATGTAGATAATGAGGGATTTGATATTTATATTTTATATTCATTAAATTATTATAATTATGGATTTTATAATATCACAAATACCATATTACCATCCAATCCTTTTTGAAATGATAACATCACTCATGTGTACGTGTGGACTACCACCTCCACGTAGCGACATGATTGGATTTTTATTACATTTTAACATGGATGGAAACAAGGATATATTAACTGAATATAAATTATATAAAAATTATTCTATAAATTTGAATTAATATTTACCTTTATTTCATTCCACCCATTGTGAAAATGTAAACAACATTCATGCATACATACAACCTACTATCTCCATAAATAATGTAATTCATGTTCAATCTATGAAATTATTGGATTAATATAAATAAATATATAATGAATATATATGATATTTATATCATGTTTCAAATTATGGATAACATAGAAAAAGGATGATATTAAAATAAAAAAAATACCAAACCAAAACATTAATGCAAAACAAAGTAGTTATTACGGGAAACATGATTTAAATAATGAATTATTAATAAAATTTTAATTAAAAGGTTATAAGTAAATCATATATGGTATGATATATATAATTATAGTTTTATAATACATTTTAATTATTATAAATTAGAGTATAAATTTGTTAAGTAATTTGAAACTTAAGGTAATGGATTTTTGTCTCACTTTTATTTATGATGGACACATGTCATTTTCAGCACTTGTTTATTTTGTATTGTGTATATACTAACCATGAATATATTTTATGATTCATATCATGATAATTATATGATTTACATATCCATATAATTTTCTCTCTTTCATGGGGAATATTATCCAAAATCTACCAATGTGGTAAATGTTTTAGGTTAAAATCTATTTGTCTTTTAGGATTATTTATGATCAAGTTTACGATGATAAATATTATGATATACCACTCAAGAAAATAATACATGTTATTATTTTCTAGTTATTTATTTTAATTACATTTTTCATTTTCATTTTCATCCCTTTATGTACTCAATATTCCAAAATATGTTTTAAGAAAAAATTGATTTTATTTCACTCTTTGGTTGAAAACCATTTTTCTTCCATGCACATGTTTTTTGAAAAATATTTTAAATAATGTTTTTTTATTCTCTAATTATTTTTAATAAAATTTTACCCATGTTTTAGTTTTTATAAAATTGTTTTAAAATAATTTTCTTTTCATTTTACAAACAATGTTCTCTCGAATTTTTATTGAAAATGTGAAAGGAATCTTCATTTCAATGTGTGTGGCACAAAAGTTATTTTATTAATTTTTATTAGATGAATTATTCAAAGATTATTTTAAAAGTTTCCAAGGTTATTTTCAAATAAACGTTTTGTTTAATATTTTAGAAATTTTTATATTTTAAATAACTATTTTAAAAATGGAAATAATATTTTCCTCAAGAATGTTTTATTGATGTTTTTATAGAATTTATATTCACCAATGATAATAAACTTTGGTGATTATTATATTTTTATAATTATTATTTTTTATGATAGTTATTAATTGTTATGAATATTTTTTTATGAATCTTATTCCTTTTCTATAAGTTATGATATTATTAATTGATGAGATGATTATGAAAACCATTTCCATTATATGGGTCATGGTATGATTAAATGTTTATGAAACCCATTTATTTTCCATGTATTAGGATATGATGAGTGTTTTATAATCTTTTGTAACATAAATGTATGTATTATGTGATGGGTGGGACAAATATATCACCAAAATGAATTGGGAAGGGCTTAATGTTCTATGAGATCAGAGGGTATATGAGAGGTTATCCCAAACCCAAAAATGGGTAGATGAGAGGTTATCCCACACCTAAAAATAGGGTACATGAGAGGTTATGCCAATATTGATGAAGGTTCATGGGTGGTTATCCTAAGACTAACTTGTTATGAATTACTTGGTGGGTATCCTTAACATAAGGTTTTCTATGCTTATATGTATGACACAATTCTATGTTGTATTCTAATGTTATGATCTCATGGATTATGTAATTTTATTCCCTTATGATTCATGTCTTATGGAATTCCATGATTTATGACATGAAACACCTTTATGATCTATGATATATAGGTTACATTTTTCATATGTTATTCTCACCCATTCTTATGTTTCCATTACTTAGGTTATGAAAAAAGGTCTTATATAGGGTATGCTAATGAAGAGTACAATGTGGGAAAATCATTGTGGAAAATTTTTAAGATCATTTATAAAATAAGAATATTGTGTATCTATTATCCAATATAACTAAACCTTTATGGTCCTCGTGTGATTATTCATGAAATATATTGAATATTTATATATTAAGATGTAATATTATTGTATGGAAATAAAGGGCCATTATAGTTTTGTAGGCATGTAGGGAATCTATTTTATATTTCACATGAAATTCTATGAGGGAATACTATGTTTTTCATATAAGGAATCTTAGGCCCGTCACTATGGTAAAATTTGTCTCGACACCTAATACATCACATTATTTCAACACGAGGAATATTATGATCTTCACATAAGGAAAATTATTATCATTACATAAGGAATATCATTCTCCTCGCACAAGGAATCTTATACTTATCACATAAGTCAACATAGGCTCATCAACCATGGAATCTATGGTTTGTCACCTGATCCATTCCATACATGTCACATGAGGTTCCTTATGCTCATCAAATAAGGAATATTAGGCTCATTATATATGACTGGGTTTCATATGTATCAGGTGGGGGGGGGGGTCCAATGCTCATCATCTAAGAAACATCATGTATATCACATGGAGAAAGAGTTCACTTACGATCATCACATAAGGGAGAGAATAAGATAATGTCTTGTGGGGACTGATCCGCATATGCTCATCATGTAAGGTATGGAATAGGTTAATGTCCAGGGGGGATAGATCCACTTATGCTTGGATCGTAAGGGTAGGAACATGTCAATGTCTAGTGGGGATGCTTTATAAAGAATAAAGTTTTTTGGGAATATTTGTGTTTCACCGTCTTTCAAAAGGTAGATGAGAAAATAAAGTAGTTTGGGTGTCATGATTGAACCTTATAGAAACATCCTATGTATCTTGTTATAGTAGAAATCAAAACCCACATAGTTCAGGGTATATAATTTATGGTCATGTAATATGAATGGTTAATATAGTTCAATATCACGAGGCAAATATATTTGTTTTGGAAAAGGGGAGACATCAATATAAATAGTTTTGTTTATATATTGGTGTTTTCAAGATCCTACTTTGAGTAAAAAAAGGATATTTAGGAGGCTTATCTTACATGTGTGTTGCCTATTTGATCTGGGAACAATTAATTTTATAAGGGGTTAAATCATGAATGATCACAAATCTTGGGATTACACCTAATATGAGTCTTGGGGTGATAATTGGAAAAAAAAATATACATAGTAAATATATAGGTGTATCCCGATTTCTTGTTAGGGGGGACAATTATAAATGTTACCCAAAATGTACTGAAGAGAAACTTACATGGATGCTGTCCAACCCATGATTGATGTAATGAGATAAGGTGTGAAAGTCCATGATACCAATTTTGTAGATGGATTATGAATTTTGAATCCTATATTAGTTGGTTATGGATCCCATGATCCGTTAACTTCTATCCAAGTCTGTATCATGAAAAGAGGCATCATATGTGGGTATATGGAATGGATTACACACAATTTGGGTGCCTTATAAAACCATGAATTGTGTGAAGATTCAAAATTAGTGTGAATTTTGTTCCTTATATGAGAGAGTTGTGTGAGAACATCTTAATAAAAATTCAATACTTTAAAAGACTTATGTGAGGAAATTTTCTTAAGTTTCTCAACATAAGGAGTCCATAAATCTTTTTTGGGTAGAAGGATGTGTTGAAGTTTAAGTTACATGAGATATTAGATTCGAAATCAAAAATAAAACCATATAAACCATAAAATGGTGAGATGAGGGTCATTTATAGAACTCTGTCCCAGGGAAAATGAGTGTGTCATGGAATTATGATGAATAATCCAAACTTTGGAATTTCATGACCTGTCTAGTTATAGACTCCTAGAAACATGAGTTAAGTGATAATTTTTTCATTTGCTCCAAATTTTATTTTTTTCTCCTTTATTACTCCTAGACCCTTCTTAGATGTATTTTTTATCCCTTAAAAATTCACTCCCTTATAATTTTATCTATCAGGGTAGAAGAGATTCAAATTCTGAGGATGATACTAAGTTTTGCGAATTTTTTACTCCTAGTTAGCATAGCTCGAGTCAAACCTTTATCTATAAATATGGGTGGAGAACCTTATTGGTTTATATTTTTTAACAATATGTGTGATTATTTACATTACAAATTATCACACATTCATGAAATTCATGCATCCATGATCCTTAGCTTTCATGCTACTCTATTTACATGAAATGGATTCAATGAAACACATTTTCACAACTGTGACTTTATCATGTCATCAATGTTTCATGAACAACACTTGGTTAATTTTTGAATAACTCACCATATGGTAGATGAAATTTTCATAACTTGTAAGAAGAAGTGTGATGATAGTACTAGGATCAAATCAAGCTAGAGTATCCTTTCTTAACATCATATTTTGGAGGATATGTTGATAGAGGAACATAGGGAGTAGTCCATTTGAAACATGTTTCCATTTATTTGGTTCGATCTATGGGACAAAATTATCATCCTAAATTCTAATCTCAACACCTTAGGGAATTGGTTCCAGAGTTCAATAGAGATGTCCTAGTGGAAGATTGTGGTGACCAAGTACCAAGTGAGGGACCATAACCCAAGGACATACTTCACTCCCTAAAAACCTATGAAAAGGACCAATAAGGAGCTAATGAATTTTGAAGTGTCCCTTTTTCACTAATTTATCATTTTCTAGGTAAAAATCATAGATTTCCAATAGGGATGTACAAATTCCTTGGAATTATGGTTGGGAGGAATCTTCCTGAATGATTGGGAATGATCCATATAGGTTCTCCAGATTTTCATAGAGTTTGGGGACTATCTCTGAGTATTAGGGATGTATAAAGAAGTGTGGAAATCATAGTTTCATGTTTATTTCCACTGAGATATGATGTTGGAGGTATTGATCCGGTGGTATCCCAATATGAACACATTCCACCTCCATCATGGGGAGGTTATAATCAGCCTATGGTATGTCTAAATGATTGGATGGATCCCCATTTTGGGAGAGATTTATGATGGCTTCCTCCTAGATATGAATGCAAGGGAGGACATAGATCATGCACCACTGATGGAAAAGCATTACATAAGGCACCATGGGATGCCTAAAAAAGGGGCCCCAATTCCACCCAGATGATGTAGTCAAGAAGTGATTTCAGATATTAATAAAATTCCATGAGAATGGATGCTAATGAGGCTACACTAATTCCCTAGGGTGCTATAATGTCGAAGACCTGAATCATACTATATCTTCCTAGAGAATATTAATATTAAGAATGGGTCATTAATTTCATGTAAATGCCCATGAAGCTATGACTGGAGAATTTTATTGAAACTTTCCTCAATTATTGGTTTATGTTAATTAGAGATGCACACATGGGGGTGTGACCTTGGAAATTCATCATGACATTGTCATGAGTGTGTGGTTACCAAATAAAACTCTCTATTCCAGGGCCGAAAAGGCCATAAAATCAACTAGGACTTATAACACCCCACACCATGACAATTATCTTTGGCTGGTTTGGAGGTTCCCCTAAACTTAGGTGAATTTCCCCAGATGATGAAGGTTGGTAATAATTATCTAGGGTTTAACATAAGAATATGAGGGTAGATAATTTTACCCTTAAACACACACACACACAACTATACATAAGAAACAAGTTAAAGATGAACATTTAAACAATGATAGAGGTGACTATATAATGATTCATTAGATAATATTGAACAAAATTATATAATCCAAAACAAAATATCAGAGTATCAGTCAACATAAACTTACTAAACAACTATGACTCTAATGTAGAGATAGACTTGAGCACTGAGGTGTAACCACTCTAACTCTATAACATGACTACATAGAAAAGGTAAAACTATAAACATCAATGAAAACCATGATCAAGGAGATCCAATAGATAGGTATGAAAACTTTTCCTTTCATATATCATGGAAGACACTGTCTATATGTGAATCATGGGAAATATGAATGGGTGAGTATAACAACCCAGTTGGAAACCCCAATAATCTTTTCCCACATGCCACTAAGGAAAAAACATGTTATCTTATATATTTATAAAAAAATAGGATCAAAATGAGAATTTTATATAAATATAAATAGATAAATAAGTTTTTACCAAAATAGTAATAAAACATAAATATTATGATTAAAATAGTTTTCCCAAAACATAATTTATCCAAAAAGAAGTAGAAATAGTTTATACAAACATCAATTCCATGATTCCACTCACACAATCATGCAAACATGGACCTAAAATAATAATAATGTGATCATGGTGAATTCAATCCATGATCAATCCATTAATTGTTCATTTAAAACAACTCATGCACATGAATTACTATGCATAACCTAGACATCCCAACATGATATTATGATCATGGAAATTACTTTTCATGTTAGAACTTCCAGATTCACAGGAACACACAAAACCCAATCCATTCTACGAACACCAATAAAACCCCATTTGATTTATCAAAATATAACCTTGTTAAAACCATGCATTTTAATTACATGTGGTTTCACCCACATACCCCAAAAAATGAACAAGAACATGAGGAAAATTACAACAGAGAGTCAGGAATGTTTTTCAATAAATTTTATTGAGATATGTAGGAGTCATTTAGAAGAATGAAATCTTTCACATTCCATTAAGAATGAAATGAGGGAAAATCCCATACTTCTAATTGTTTATTCATGCTTTCTTTTCCAATCCTTTATAAATACTTTGATTCCCAAGGTTCAATTCCCAAATATATGATGATATCATCCTCCAAATCAAATAGTTATTCAAAAATTTCCTAAAGAGTGCCTTGGGATAAAGAGGAAAGGGAAATAATGTAATGAGGATTGTGGGAAACAAAAATTAAATAAATATGATGGAAATGACCCTATTCATGATGTGAATTATGGATTCATGTTTTAAATATTTTAGTTTCTACATAGTCTGAAATCCAAGTCTCTTGTCATAAAATCATAGAAACCAATTCACATCATAAATACCCTTTCTCATCTAGAAATTTTTTTCCCATAAAACCATTAATGAACTAAATATTAATCAAAAAAATTTATAGAATCAATTCTAATCAAGAATAACTAATCATGAATTGAATTAGTTTCTATATCAATATTCCATATTACCCTTTGTTTCTTCCAATAAACTCTTCCAAAAATTCAACCAACTAATCCAAACATAAAATAAGAAACAAATAAAAAGGAGGTACCTCAAACTGGGGGTGCTACATTCTACAAACCATTGGGATTTCTATTCTAAAAAATATGGAGGTCTGCGCTGTATATGAAATGATTAGGAATTTTCTCCAATATTAACTTCTCTCATTCCCAACTATCTTTTGGCATTAAAAAATGTTTGTAAAAAATTCTCACCAAGGATATTTGGCTACCATGAAAAACCTTGTCTGGCCAATCCAGATTATGAACAGGGTCATGTATAATAGTCACATCTGGTTCAATAGTCACCTGATCTCAAAAAATCACTGAACTAAAATCTAACTGATATATATTCAATTGAGAGACATGGAAAAAATAATGGATAACACTACATCTCAGTGGTAAGGCTAACTTGTATACGACATATCTAATCCATTCCAAAATAAAAAATGGTCTAACATTCCGTGGATTATTTACCCATTCATTCCCATTTGTTTATGATCAAGTCTTAGTGACATGTTCAAGAAAACATAATCACTCACAATAAAAGAGAAAGGATGATAATGATGATCTAAATAAGAGTTCTGTCAACTCTCATCCATAGAAATATGCTTCTAGATCATTTGGATATTTCCAATAATCTCATAGATAAGTAAATTTACAATTAGTGAATTCTATCCACTTTACAAACTTAAATTGGAAGTTAGAAAGGACACTAATACAATTCCTTGAATGGGGAAATATATATCATTGACTAAAAAAAGTTATTTTATGGGAATTCCATTAATGAGAAATGATCTTCCCACAAGACACCAAAGTCTATGACACATGCCAAATATGTTGGAATTTAAGTCTCTTCTGAGGCCTTAAATGAACCCTTTTTGGTATACCAAGAATGTCCCCCACCTAGAAGGACCATATCAGGGCTGATGAGGCGAGTGCATCAAACTTTCCATAGGCGAGAGCAAGAGGAAAATTCCATGTGCAAGAGAATTGCGCACCAAATACAACATATGTTTTTGAAAAAACTCTGTAGACTGAGATAATTCCTAAGGATTCCATGAGCAATAAATACATTTATCATGAAAGTAAATAAGGTTTCATGCATCCCTGTCACACAAATCTCACTGCACACCCAATACAATGTCAGTCTGACGTCTTGCGTGACCAAGCTCTTGTGGAAAAAGAAACAACTGAGTGAAAGGTCCCTTCCACACATAAGGACTTGTGTACCCACCATTGAGGATTTAAAATATAACTACATGGTACTCCCTACTCAGGGAGGATATCCAGAAGATGAAACATGGCTTCCATGTGCGAAAGTACTCATCTTGCATGACAACACACAACATGGACCTCCTACGGGGGATAATCTTGCATGATAGACCTTATATGGTCCCAAACATGACTTATAACATAGTTGAGTAATCCTCACACAACCACTATTAGTGTATGTTAGGTGAAGTAAATGAATCTAATTACATGAAACCCTAAACTTGAGCAAAACTCTTAATCTTATTCACACCTATTCCCCTTGCCTTTATGGTATTAAATTGTGCTAGACCACCCTGATCGTGAAAGTACTGTGTGAAACACTACAAAATTTCATGATCCTTTTATGAGAAACACTTAAAACTTGAATGAAACAACTTTTGAGTCCCATACCTAACATCCCATTTTCCTCCGGTGCACTTGTTACCTTACCTACTGTTTCTGAGAATGGGTACTCTAACCTTGGTTTCTTCTGAGAATAGAGACTCTAATTTGGACCTCATGATTAACCATTACTCCCATTGTTTTACACTAGAAGTTACTACATAATGACCCTTCCAAAGGTGCATGAATGGTGGTCATGTAATCCTAAGGGGTAAGGGGTGATCCTCCCCACATCCAAGCTGCATGACGTAAAACTACCTATCTCTACATCCTAGTCGTAAGATGTTAAACTGCATAACAACAACAAAAATAGATTATGAGAAAATGAAATCTTACCCTATTTCATGAACATACGATGCACTATGTATGAGTGGAATGGGATAGTCTCCACTTCTCATAACCCTCACACATAATGATATCCTCTGAGAAGTTTATATGCATAAGACCCATCAACATCATCACTGCTCTTAATAGACCTCGAGATGCTCTCATGAATAATCCCCACACAATTCCAACCTAGAGAAATCCTATTGAAAAGGGTAAATCAAATGCATAATCCCCAATGAATCCCTCATTGATGATCCATTCATGAAACATGCATCCTCACCACACAATGCTAAACTGCATGGATCATTCCTATCACATGAACTCAAATTTTGGCATCAAACTATATGGGTTTTATCCCCATCTTCTAAACAGGGTACATAGGATTCCTCCTTGAGGTTCAATCCTAACCAATGGTAAAAATAGGCACTCCCTCCTTAGGAATAACCTCCCTTGTAAAGACCTGTAAAATTCAAGGGAAATTTTTTCTTAATTTTCTTTAGAATTTTACAAGAGCGCGGTTTCAGACGGCACCTGATTCCGAGGCCCGGAGTGCCCGGAATTAATTTCCGAAGTTTGGCTCGGGTACGTTCAGTGAACGAACGAGCGGGAATTTCTAACTTTTGATACGGTGCTCGGAATTGAAATCTGAGGGCACCGATAAACTCGCAGCGCCGATATTCGCTTAAAGAGACCTTTTCGGGAGTTGCGTTTGTTGCGGGTTGAAAGTTAGTTTTTGGGTTTTTAGTTTAAGTTAAATAAAATTTGTAAGGAACAAATTTTATTTTTAACTAGTTAAGTCCTACCAAAGGGAGTTGGGAGTGGGACCCACATCCACTTAACCTCCCTTGGGAGGATTAAGTGAGGTGGGGTCCACACGAACCCCAACTCCTCAAATTCTCTCAAAACCTCCCCTTTAACTCATTTCATTAAATGTTGTCAACTTGAGTTACTTAATTAATTAAGGGAGTTAAACCCTTTTTGAATTTCAAACCTTTGAAATTCTAGTGGTTAAGTTATGTAATAATATAAGTTAAAGCTTATATTATTCTAGGGGATTCTTTTACCACCTTGGGAGGATTTCTTGGGAGCTTTGGAAGCTTTTCTTCTTCTTCTTCAACTTGACGAAGAACCTTCGAACTTCACGAAGAACGCCGTTCTTCAACGAAGAACTTCTTCGCCGAAGAAGACGGTCTTTCCGCGACGCCTTATCCGCGACGCGACGTACTTCTTCCGCGTCATCTCTTCCGCGACGGTTTTCCGTGACGAACGCCATCGACAACGACTCTTCCTCCAACGTCAAAGGAATCGACACCGATATTCCACGACTACGTCAACGTGCGACTATCGAGGTAGAGGTTCTTGAGTTCGTTGTTTCCTTTTTATTTGACTTTCCTCAAGACTTGACGTAGAACGCTCAAGTTCCGACGAAGAATGCCGCTCCGCTCTTCTTCGTCTTCGGTGTCAACGAGAGAGAACACCGCACCTTCCTCGGACAACCTTCGTCGGCGTACAAGGATTCGCCAACGACGTGTCTCTTCGGGCGTAACTCTTCGTCATCGGATTTGACGAACGACGACCGCGACGCCCAACCTCCGCGACGCCGTCTTCCGCGGAACGTAGAAGAATCTTCGAATCTTAAACCCGAGGTAGGGGTTGTTGATTTAATATTTAATTATTTCATTCTTTCTCGTGGATCGTATAACTAACGTGGGGATGTTGATTAATTTTAAGATGCGTTATTGCTTAACGTGAGGGGGCCGGACCGCATGAACACGGCCGAACCCCCTCCTTCGTTCATGTTGTTTAATCTTGCGGAGGGAAGCAAGGTGGCGTGGTGCCGTCGCACCACGCGGATAATTGTACGTTCAACTTACGCGATGCCGTCGTGCGCGCACCTTGGAAGAAACAACAAGAACGCGACGCCGTCGCGCCGCGTTGAGTGAACTTCAAAGCACGGCAAAGGGGGCGCGGTGCCGTCGCACCGCGCCGGATGACGAACGCCGCGGCCGGTTCCGGGCCGCGGCGGGACGAAAAGACCACGGCCGGTTCCGGGCCGCGGCGGAAGAGGAGACCGGCGGCCGAGCCGCCGGCGTCGGAAGTCGAAGGCGGGACCGGAATTTCCGGTCCCGTTGGTAAAAACCGGCCGGCCAGCTGGCCGGCCGGATGACATAAAACCGGGGGAATAAATCCCCCGGCCGGTTCAACAAAACCCCCCTCTTAATGAGGGGGGCGGTTCTTGAGGGAAGGGGGCAGCCGGCCCCCTTGGTTCGGCGCCAGCAGGCCCCCCCCACGTGGAGGGGGGGCGGTTTTAAATGAAACCGGCACGGCACAAAGTCCGCGCCACCCCTCAAAACGCGGGGGTTTGTCACCCCGCGTGCCACCCTCGTGCGGCACCAGCGCCAGCCGCCGCGGCCCGCCGCCGCGCCGCCGCGCCGCCGCGCCGCCGCGCCGCCGCGCCGCCGCCCGCCGCCGCCGGCCGCCGCCGGCCGCCCCAGGGGGGGGGGGGGGGGTCGGGCCGGGTCGGCCCGGACCCGGACCCCCCCGTTTCAAACCAGATTTGGTTTTTGGCCCATAACTTGAGCCTCGGACCTCCGATCGACGAACCGTCTGCGGAAACGCGATCCTTGGATCGAGACGGTCGTTTCGGTATATCGCACTCAAGGTTTCGGTTTACTTTGAGTTCGGCCGGGTTGGTTCGTTCACGGAACCAACCGGGCCTTCGGAGCAGTAACACTCATATCTTGAGCTACGGACGTCCGATTGACGTGCCGTCAGCCGCGTTGTGTTCCTCTTAGAGAGACGGATCTTTTGGCATACTCCGCCCGAGGTTTGGACGCAGGTGGAGTACGGTCGGGTTGGTTTTGCCTTAAAAACCAACCGGGCCCCGGAGACGAAAATGCCAATAACTCTCAGACCGGGCGTCCGATCGACGCACCGTCTGTTGCGTTGAGTTCCTGTTTACGATACGGAACTTTTGGTATCCTTCGCCCGAGTTTTGGATACAGTTAGTAGTGGCCGGGTTGGATCGCACCCGAAATCCAACCGGGCCCCTGGAACGAAAAAGCTGATATCTTACAGACAGGACGTCCGCTTGACGAGCCGTCAGCAGCGTTGGTGGTTACGTTGAGTAACGGTCCCTTTGAGTATACCCTATGGGAGTTCGGGGTACAGTTGAGATACGACCGGGATTGGTTTCGCTCACGAAACCAACCGGGCCCCTGGGACGAATAGGCTAATAACTCACAGACCGGGCGTCCGATCGACGCGCCGTCTGTTGCGTTGAGACCCCTGTGACGAGACGGACCTTTGAGACACTTCTTCGTGGGACTTTGAGATACTTGGAGTATCGACCTGTAGCTCGTGGAGCGGACCCTCCCAGTGACGAGCGTGCAAAGTACGGAGACCGTGTAGCTGGCTGAGACCTGACGACTGCTTGACCGACTCGACTTGGAGTGAGTCGACTAGCCCAGTGGACGGAGCACTACTTTCTGAGGTGCAGACCCATGGCGGACGGAGCACTACCTGTGTGACAGTGCAGACCCGCGGTGCTCGTCCGGAGAGTACCTCAGCAGGCTACTAGGGGGTGTGCACTACGGTGTTTGGGTGACATACCTCGGCGGGAAGCACTACTGTGTTTGGGTGGCTGGCCCGTAGTACTCGACAGGAGGAGTACTTCAGCAGTCTTAGGTTAGTGAGCGGCGGCCTCGGAGTCGTGACAGGACCACTGTACACTCTAGAGACGGAGCTCTTCAGCAGTTACGGTTTCGATAATGAAAATCCTGGTTTGAGCTGAGACTTTTGACCTTGTGTTTACCTCATGATTTAGATGGGTCACCTGCTAACTTTGGTATATGTATGGGCATATACCCGGGTAGTGGTTATCCGTCGTTTTCACAATCCTTGTGTTTCCTCATGCTTGAGATGGGTCACCTGCTAACTTTGGTATATGTATGGGCATATACCCGGGTAGTGGTTATCCGTCGTTTTCACAATCCTTGTGTTTCCTCATGCTTGAGATGGGTTACTTGATAACTTAGGTATATGTATGGGCATATACCTAAGTAGAGTTTATCTGTTGAGATCTTCTTGTGGTTATCCTTGTTGGTTTTAGTGAGACCTTGAGGGTCTCGGGGTCCCTACTGAGTATCGTTATACTCACCCCTGCACGGGCTATGCCCGCACCTCGTTGTGTTGGTTGCAGACGACGACCAGTACTGACAGAGGCCGAGTGTTCGAAGACTGGACGGTACCTGGAGGTGGACTATACGACGAGGCGGTACCCAGAGGCAGACCACTGGGCGGGACATACTCGGAGCAGACGGCGGGACCCGAGGAGCAGAGGAGCTATCTGTACCCACCCTTCAGGTGGGATTTCCAGTGGTCAGCTCGGCGTAGCACCTTTACTTTTCAGTTGCTGTTTTTCCTTTCGAGTTTTACTTTACAGTTGGGCTTGTATTTCTGGCCCCTTTTTACTTTCCGCACTTTTAGTTGTACTCTGTTTTTGCTTAGTGTTACTTTCCGCTTGCTTACTCTGTGGTGTTTGTTTACTTTACAAAGGCAATGCCTTCCCTTTTTACCGGGATTTACGCCTTGGTGCTAGTCGCCAGCCCCTGGCCTATGGAAGACGGGCTTGGGGTAGTCACGGCACGGACCCCGAGGGCGGGTCGTGACAAATTGGTATCAAAGGTGGTCGGTTCTACCGCAGACTCCGATCTTTCTTTCTGTGAAGCAATAGTGTTAAGGGTACCGAGTGTGGTTTTCAGTTCAGGGATTCCAGTGTTGGTGCGGGCGGCCGACGTATCCATACACCAGGACCCTGACAACTGATTTCCGACTTTGTGCATGAAAACACTGATTGCGTGTGTGTTTTCAAAGGTTTTTCCCCTTAAAACAGCTCAAACCAGGTCAGCTCACCAGGTATAATCGTTTGATCGTGTTACGTTGTTTCTTTCAGGATGTCTTTTCTCAGACGACCAGCTAGAGCCCGGAGGGATGAGCGTGCTGACAGTCTGTCGAGCGACGAGGCTTCGGTACAGGGCCCTCTTGCAGTTGAGGCACCAGCGGAGGCACCAGCGGTACTACCATACGTTGGGCCACCGATGCCACCTGCCCCAGCAGTAGGCGATGCACGACGCTTGAGCGCGCTGCACGAGTTCCAGCGCCAGAGGCCACCCAGGTTCCGGGGAGAGACGGACCCGCAGGCGGCTGAGGTTTGGCTGGAGGCTGTGGTGAGAGTCTTCAGGCTAGTGGGGACGCCGGCAGACTTCATGGTGATCTTTGCTACCAGCCTCCTTCAGGCAGCAGCAGGTAGGTGGTGGAGCCACTTGTTTCAGTTTTGCGATGAGATGAACTTCGCATGGGAAGACTTTGAGACCTTCTTCAGGGTGGAGTTTGTGCCAGTATCTCTACACCCCGAGCGTGTACAGGAGATTCTGCCTTTGCCGCGTGTTTTTCGATCAGAAGCCGAGTCATCTGTGGGCAATAGACAGATGATGCAGAGGTCCAGGAGGACCAGACCAGCAGTTGGGCGATCTCGGGTTTTAGGACCGGTGGTGCGGGGCACCCGAGGTGGGGTCAGAGCCAGGCGTGCCAGAAACGGACAATGTTACTCCTGTGGCGGAAAGGGTCACCTGGCACGTGACTGTCCGACTCCTCGATCCGCAGGCTTGGAGGGAGCCACCGAGGTTGAGGCAGCGACAAATGCTGGAGCTCTGGGAGCAGGTGGACAGGGGAGGAACTAGTGGATACGTCTTTTGTACTTCTAGTTCCATGTTGATGTTGCTTTTGTGTAGCGTCTTGTAATATGAGCTGCAATAATAAAAGACGCATACCTTTGTGATGTTTTCTTTCCTGTCCTCCTTTGTGATGTTACTAAGAGGTTCCAGTTGACTGTTGACTTGACCCTCACTTGTGAGACATCTACTGGAGGAGACCCAGTTACCACACACTGATGCCGACAGTGTGACTCAACCCTTGGAGGCGAGAGTAACGGTTGGATCTCTTAGTAGTAGCGTCGAGGCCTTACGACGTCATCCTTGGTATGGATTAGTATCATCCATGTTAGGATTGACTGTTTTAGGAAAAGAATGTGGTTCATCCAGGGGATGAGACCAGGTTTCTCTTATCGGCAAAGAAGAAATCTTGCAGCTCTTGTGGGACCAGATATGGTCCGGGCCACGTCGGAGAAGGTCCATGTCATCCAGGAGCGGATGAGGACAACACAGAGCCGGCAGAAGTCATACGCTGACAGGAGGCGGAGGCCACTAGAGTTCGAGGATGGTGACCACGTCTTCTTGCGGGTCTCACCTCGACGTGGTATTCGGAGATTTGGCCGAGGCGACAAGTTATCTCCGCGCTTCATCGGACCCTTCCAGGTCCTCAGCAGGGTTGGTAAGGTGGCTTATCGCCTGGCTCTACCACCTCAGTTACACCGGGTGCACGACGACTTCCACGTGTCTCAGCTGAGGAGATACGTGCACGACCCGACGCACATCTTTGACCATGGGGAGCTTGACGTTGACGATGGGGCGACTTTTACGGAGGTCCCGGTGGAGATAGAGGATCGATAGGAGCGGGTCCTACATGGGCGATCGATACCTCTTGTGCGCAACAGTTGGCGGCACGGGAATCTCCAGGAGAGCACATGGGAGAGGGAGGCTCAGATGCGTGCTCAGTACCCTCTTTTGTTTCCCTAGTTTTTGATGTATCTTTACGGGGACGTAAAGCCCTGAGGTGGGAGTAATGTAAAGACCCGTAAAATTCAAGGGAAATTTTTTCTTAATTTTCTTTAGAATTTTACAAGAGCGCGGTTTCAGACGGCACCTGATTCCGAGGCCCGGAGTGCCCGGAATTAATTTCCGAAGTTTGGCTCGGGTACGTTTAGTGAACGAACGAGTGGGAATTTCTAACTTTTGATACGGTGCTTGGAATTGAAATCCGAGGGCACCGATGAACTCGCAGCGCCGATATTCGCTTAAAGAGACCTTTTCGGGAGTTGCGTTTGTTGCGGGTTGAAAGTTAGTTTTTGGGTTTTTAGTTTAAGTTAAATAAAATTTGTAAGGAACAAATTTTATTTTTAACTAGTTAAGTCCTACCAAAGGGAGTTGGGAGTGGGACCCACATCCACTTAACCTCCCTTGGGAGGATTAAGTGAGGTGGGGTCCACACGAACCCCAACTCCTCAAATTCTCTCAAAACCTCCCCTTTAACTCATTTCATTAAATGTTGTCAACTTGAGTTACTTAATTAATTAAGGGAGTTAAACCCTTTTTGAATTTCAAACCTTTGAAATTCTAGTGGTTAAGTTATGTAATAATATAAGTTAAAGCTTATATTATTCTAGGGGATTCTTTTACCACCTTGGGAGGATTTCTTGGGAGCTTTGGAAGCTTTTCTTCTTCTTCTTCAACTTGACGAAGAACCTTCGAACTTCACGAAGAACGCCGTTCTTCAACGAAGAACTTCTTCGCCGAAGAAGACGGTCTTTCCGCGACGCCTTATCCGCGACGCGACGTACTTCTTCCGCGTCATCTCTTCCGCGACGGTTTTCCGCGACGAACGCCATCGACAACGACTCTTCCTCCGACGTCAAAGGAATCGACACCGATATTCCACGACTACGTCAACGTGCGACTATCGAGGTAGAGGTTCTTGAGTTCGTTGTTTCCTTTTTATTTGACTTTCCTCAAGACTTGACGTAGAACGCTCAAGTTCCGACGAAGAACGCCGCTCCGCTCTTCTTCGTCTTCGGTGTCAACGAGAGAGAACACCGCACCTTCCTCGGACAACCTTCGTCGGCGTACAATGATTCTCCAACGACGTGTCTCTTCGGGCGTAACTCTTCGTCATCGGATTTGACGAATGACGACCGCGACGCCCAACCTCCGCGACGCCGTCTTCCGCGGAACGTAGACGAATCTTCGAATCTTAAACCCGAGGTAGGGGTTGTTGATTTAATATTTAATTATTTCATTCTTGCTCGTGGATCGTATAACTAACGTGGGGATGTTGATTAATTTTAAGATGCGTTATTGCTTAACGTGAGGGGGCCGGACCGCATGAACACGGCCGAACCCCCTCCTTCGTTCATGTTGTTTAATCTTGCGGAGGGAAGCAAGGTGGCGTGGTGCCATCGCACCACGCGGATAATTGTACGTTCAACTTACGCGATGCCGTCGCGCATGCACCTTGGAAGAAACAACAAGAACGCGACGCCGTCGCGCCGCGTTGAGTGAACTTCAAAGCACGGCAAAGGGGGCACGGTGCCGTCGCACCGCGCCGGATGACGAACGCCGCGGCCGGTTCCGGGCCGCGGCGGGACGAAAAGACCGCGGCCGGTTCCGGGCCGCGGCGGAAGAGGAGACCGGCGGCCGAGCCGCCGGCGTCGGAAGTCGAAGGCGGGACCGGAATTTCCGGTCCCGTTGGTAAAAACCGGCCGGCCAGCTGGCCGGCCGGATGACATAAAACCGGGGGAATAAATCCCCCGGCCGGTTCAACAAAACCCCCCTCTTAATGAGGGGGGCGGTTCTTGAGGAAAGGGGGCAGCCGGCCCCCTTGGTTCGGCGCCAGCAGGCCCCCCCCACGTGGAGGGGGGCGGTTTTAAATGAAACCGGCGCGGCACAAAGGCCGCGCCACCCCTCAAAACGCGGGGGTTTGTCACCCCGCGTGCCACCCTCGTGCGGCACCAGCGCCAGCCGCCGCGGCCCGCCGCCGCGCCGCCGCCCGCCGCCGCCGCCGGCCGCCGACGGCCGCCGCCGCGCCGCCGCCGCGCCGCCCCAGGGGGGGGTCGGGCCGGGTCGGCCCGGACCCGGACCCCCCCGTTTCAAACCAGATTTGGTTTTTGGCCCATAACTTGAGCCTCGGACCTCCGATCGACGAACCGTCTGCGGCAACGCGATCCTTGGATCGAGACGGTCGTTTCGGTATATCGCACTCAAGGTTTCGGTTTACTTTGAGTTCGGCCGGGTTGGTTCGTTCACGGAACCAACCGGGCCTTCGGAGCAGTAACGCTCATATCTTGAGCTACGGACGTCCGATTGACGTGCCGTCAGCCGCGTTGTGTTCCTCTTAAAGAGAAAGATCTTTTGGCATACTCCGCCCGAGGTTTGGACGCAGGTGGAGTACGGTCGGGTTGGTTTTTCCTTAAAAACCAACCGGGCCCCGGAGACGAAAATGCCAATAACTCTCAGACCGGGCGTCCGATCGACGCACCGTCTGTTGCGTTGAGTTCCTGTTTACGATACGGAACTTTTGGTATCCTTCGCCCGAGTTTTGGATACAGTTAGTAGTGGCCGGGTTGGATCGCACCCGAAATCCAACCGGGCCCCTGGAACGGAAAAGCTGATATCTTACAGACAGGACGTCCGCTTGACGAGCCGTCAGCAGCGTTGCTGGTTACGTTGAGTAACGGTCCCTTTGAGTATACCCTATGGGAGTTCGGGGTACAGTTGAGATACGGTCGGGATTGGTTTCGCTCACGAAACCAACCGGGCCCCTGGGACGAATAGGCTAATAACTCACAGACCGGGCGTCCGATCGACGCGCCGTCTGTTGCGTTGAGACCCCTGTGACGAGACGGACCTTTGAGACACTTCTTCGTGGGAATTTGAGATACTTGGAGTATCGACCTGTAGCTCGTGGAGCGGACCCTCCCAGTGACGAGCGTGCAAAGTACGGAGACCGTGTAGCTGGCTGAGACCTGACGACTGCTTGACCGACTCGACTTGGAGTGAGTCGACTAGCCCAGTGGACGGAGCACTACTTTCTGAGGTGCAGACCCATGGCGGACGGAGCACTACCTGTGTGACAGTGCAGACCCGCGGTGCTCGTCCGGAGAGTACCTCAGCAGGCTACTAGGGGGTGTGCACTACGGTGTTTGGGTGACATACCTCGGCGGGAAGCACTACTGTGTTTGGGTGGCTGGCCCGCAGTACTCGACAGGAGGAGTACTTCAGCAGTCTTAGGTTAGTGAGCGGCGGCCTCAGAGTCGTGACAGGACCACTGTACACTCTAGAGACGGAGCTCTTCAGCAGTTACGGTTTCGATAATGAAAATCCTGGTTTGAGCTGAGACTTTTGACCTTGTGTTTACCTCATGATTGAGATGGGTCACCTGCTAACTTTGGTATATGTATGGGCATATACCCGGGTAGTGGTTATCCGTCGTTTTCACAATCCTTGTGTTTCCTCATGCTTGAGATGGGTCACCTGCTAACTTTGGTATATGTATGGGCATATACCCGGGTAGTGGTTATCCGTCGTTTTCACAATCCTTGTGTTTCCTCATGCTTGAGATGGGTTACTTGATAACTTAGGTATATGTATGGGCATATACCTAAGTAGAGTTTATCTGTTGAGATCTTCTTGTGGTTATCCTTGTTGGTTTTAGTGAGACCTTGAGGGTCTCGGGGTCCCTACTGAGTATCGTTATACTCACCCCTGCACGGGCTATGCCCGCACCTCGTTGTGTTGGTTGCAGACGATGGCCAGTACTGACAGAGGCCGAGTGTTCGAAGACTGGACGGTACCTGGAGGTGGACTATACGACGAGGCGGTACCCAGAGGCAGACCACTGGGCGGGACATACTCGGAGCAGACGGCGGGACCCGAGGAGCAGAGGAGCTATCTGTACCCACCCTTCAGGTGGGATTTCCAGTGGTCAGCTCGGCGTAGCAGCTTTACTTTTCAGTTGCTGTTTTTCCTTTCGAGTTGTACTTTATAGTTGGGCTTGTATTTCCGGCCCCTTTTTACTTTCCGCACTTTTAGTTGTACTCTGTTTTTGCTTAGTGTTACTTTCCGCTTGCTTACTCTGTGGTGTTTGTTTACTTTACAAAGGCAATGCCTTCCCTTTTTACCGGGATTTACGCCTTGGTGCTAGTCGCCAGCCCCTGGCCTATGGAAGGCGGGCTTGGGGTAGTCACGGCACGGACCCCGAGGGCGGGTCGTGACATCCCTAGTCTACAATTAGGGGAATTCTGATCAAACTTTCAGGTCATCCTAAAGGGACATCCCAACCAATGGTAAACATAGTTTCTCCCTCTTAGGGATACACCTCCTCAATCCACATCAATGGGAATTATGATCAATCTCCCAGGTCCACCTCAAGTAGTGTCCCAACCAATGGTAATATTAGGTTCTCACTCCTATGGAAGAACCTCCTTTTTCTACCTCAAGGGGAGTCCTAATCAACCTTTTGGGTCTGCCTCAAGTGGAATCCCGATCAATGGTAAAGTTATGTTCTCACTCCTAGGGATGTACCTCCCATATCCGCCTCAAGGTGTTTTATGATCAATATCCATTGTCAAACTTAAGGGGAATCCTAATAAATGGTAAAATTAGGTACTACCTCTTAGTAATTAACCTACCTAGTCCACCTCAATAGGAATTTTGATAAAAATTTCAAGTCCGACTAAAGTTGAATCCTGACTAATGGTAAACTTAGGTTCTACCTCCCAGGGATACACCTTCTTAATCCACATCAAGGGTTATTCTAATCAACCTATCATATTTTACTCAAGGTTTATTAAATTTCAAAATCTTGGGTCCACCTCCCTGGGGAATTATGATCCATTCATAATGTATCCATAAGATGTTAAACTCATGACCCAATTTGTCTTAACCAGATACCTTGATCTATCTCCACAGGATGTATAACTTGTGACACAACCTAAAACATCTACCATATGAATAAGCATGTTATTAATAAGGTAAAAATACTTAGAATAAATACGAGCCTATAATAGTTACCTAATTATTGACATTGGATGACTTGGGTTCTACACGTTAAGATGCCTTATATGAGATTACATCCTAAGAGAAAGAATACAGGTGATCAATGAAACCAGTGTCTAGACATTCCTAGTGATGCCAAACATGAATACTCTCATAACTGAAGTTTTCTACCCTTTAAAGATAAAATTAGAATGTTAATATAACAAAATTTTAATTAATCTATATCTATAAAGTGATTACCTTAGGAATGAGTTCCATGAACATGACTTAACTCTATGAGGGAGACTCGAACAAGGAAACAAGATCTAAGGAGAAATCCATAGAAGGAGGAACTGGAATCCCATAATCCTATTTTTTATCAAGGTACATAAATCACCGATGAAGGAGATAAAATCTATACACCAATTAAAGGCAAGAATGTTGGGATACATCATAATAGTGTGCACACACATCATGTCGACATGCACGTGGGGCCTCAATGAAATCGTATGAAAAAAATGGTAAACTCAAAATTGACCTATTCTCCTCTAAAATGGGACTAGTAGAATTTGATACATTAATTGATTATAATGTTACTGAATTAAAACATCTGATGACCAGTCCCACTAAGAAAACAATGGGACCTGCATGGAACTGACCAGAAAATTGGGGTAGTGAACGTTGGGAATTCTTGGTCTACGACATTGTCAGCATGAATTATTCTCTCCTTAAGTAGTTGGATGATGATGGGGAATTGGGAATTTATTTCCTTGTACTAGAACTAGTGGATCTATCCAACATCCTTATTGGAATTTATGTATATGAAATCATCCACCCAACTCCCTCATGCGCTTGGGTAGAAAAACCAATGATATAAAAATACCACTCAACCACTCTCCCTGCATGACTTCCTCTACAACTTCTGTTGATGGGTGACCACGCCCCATATCACCCTCATAGATAATCCAAAATAGGTTGATCAGAACCCTCGTACATTGGTACGAGTAGGAGGGGGTCATTCTCACCAGGAACATAGCTCGCTAGGACCTGGAGGCATCATGTCCTTGATGATCCCACCACCTCCAAGGGCTAGGCCAGGGGAAAACACTACCTGTTCCAACAAAAACAAATTTCAACTGTATTTACCTGGATGTATACTATGACTCGCTACCTTATGAAGAGGTTGAGGGGGATTCTCAAGTCACCTAGGTTATGAATAATTCCCATAAACTTTCATGGAGGGATCCAACTAGGCCTCATCAATGCCAGTAATGACTAGTGCCTTATACTAAAGAACAATTGGAAATTACCTTGCTAAACTGTCCATAGTCTGAACCACTCAACACCAAAGTTAGGGAAAATCTCATAAAAATTCCCAACAAGGGGTAGTGTATTTCGTGGCTTATGTGGCCACTACCACCACATCCAAATCCTACCAAAAACATGAAAAAGAAGAACATGAATCCATATTTACCTGATTGTGATTGAGACCCCAACCACCTCATAAGTAGTCCGAGTTGTTCATTTACATCAACAACACCACCAAAAACAATTACAGGAAAACTAGTGATGATGTGATGCAGTTTGTTGGTCATCTTTACATAAACATTAACCTATGCGGAGGTCCTCTTCTCTCTTTTTACAACTAGTATGGATGTCAACTCTATACTATAGATCCTCAACACGGAGGTCCTCCACATGTCTATTTCAACTAGTATGAAGGTCCTACTCATTATCTAACTAACAAGTGTAGAGGAATTCCTCGTATTTAAGAGGTATCCTATAATGATGAATCATCCCATGGAAAAAAAGACAACAATTTCCACTGAAGGTGAATTCTTAGGAAGGGCCAAGTCACCGTTGAACTCATTGATACTTCAGAATCATAGGATAAAAAATACTTGGTAATGTTATTTCCACCTTAGATTCCAGAGTTTGGGGAAGAATCCCAACATGTTACGTTCTCCTTCCCGGATGGTGAAATCTATAGGATCCATAGATCCCTTGGCAAGTACATGCAGGTGAAGTAAGTTTTGGCTCCCTTCCTGGAGCTCATAATGCATCCATCCCCATCACCAACATATTACCATATTTCAACATATACATTAGAGATAGGAGATATGATGTTGATTGGGATGACTCATCTAGATGACAAGAACCCGGTTGAGCCCTCGATGAGCATCGTCACCCATGCACGTGAGGCAGTGGTGGACACCTAGTCCTATAAGTACATGATGATGTGGTTGGTTCCTCCTCTAAGAGATGTTCTAGCACGTAAAAATAATTAAATAGAAAATAGAATATTCCACTAACCAACCTAGCACAAAATCGATCCACATCAGTGACTCCAACAATCACTCATCCATTGTTGATTAGATCTTGGTCCAACCAAGCACAAGGTCCTCCCTCTGAGTAGGAGGGTCTATGGGAGGCCCTAGTAGTTGATCACTTATTAGTGGTATTCTATCCACTTAAGACTCCCAAAATTGATATTCCAGAGTTCCTCACCCAGTTCAAGGCTGCATGTTTCTTCCTAAACATATTGGAGACACTTCAATACCTCTATGATCTTTAGTTTACTTACCCAATAAGTTAAGGAAACCTCTAAGACCTCAATTTCCAGTGCTAAAGGGTTGAGTTGGCACTTTTCCTAGTGGCTCAGTGCCCTAAATTTTCTAGATACCACAGTATTCATCAAAAGTGATGGTTTTACTACCTCATAGTGCTCCACCGTATTATGGATGAGGCATCTCTGCATGTGAAGATCAGAAGATGGGGATAATACACTTCTCTCCACTTCAACACATTACTATGATAGGATGACATAACATTTAACGGTGGAAATTATAAGATGGGTATAGTCTCGGTTAAAATGGTTGTTCCCAAGTTTCCCTAGAATGTGGTAATTGACATAGAGTATAAAAGGGAATATTTTTTGTAAGGGGCAACATAATAGCAAAAAGATCCCCATGTAGCAGTCCTCACTTGCCATCAGTGGTAAAAACTCATCCTCAGGGATCCCTATGAGAAATTATATTCCCCTCAGAACATTAAAAATGGTAAGAATAATATTGGACCCTCTGATCCATCATAGTTTCCACCGAAGAGTGAGGAATATCCTAGGAGGACCACACATATTTAGAAGTTCATAGAGAAGAAAAGGATCATCGATAAGCTCATTGTTGATCAATGTCTGGATTTTGGTGTCCCTCGATAGGATATCACTTCTCCTCCATTGTGCTAATATTTTTTTCCTTTTCCAGATACCCCCAGTCAAGCTTAGCAATACCACATATCCATATAGAGATGAGGTAGAATCATATGATAAGAAACTGATATATGAGTCACTGAACCCGCCCATGCATCAAGATTTTCCTCCTCAGGATCCAGGTTGATCCACTCTATGATCTATTTATTCTTTACACCAAGTGGATAAGCCTATCAATGAATTGGTGTTCAGGAATTCCCATCAAGATAGAAATCCCAACATATATGATTTGATAGCTTCTCTCATCACTCGCCTTGAGGCCCTAGAGATGCGGTAGGTGGTGATCCCACCTAATAGAAAACCATACCTGTCATGGGTGGACAACATGAAAGAACACCTATATTTTCGGAACCCTATATTTTAACCATTCAATGGGATAGGAGACCCACTATAGAAGTTTCCCACTTCATCTTTAAATGTAGACCCATGTTTGGAACCCCATAATTGTAGGAGAATTCCAAGATTCAGTGTTTCATTCAGACATTAGAAGGTCCTACGTTCTTCTGGTAAATCTAGCTTCCAATAGGTTCCATCATTGGTTGGGAAGACCTTAGCTGATAGTTCCTTTACCATTTCAGATTCACCACTCTAAATACAAGTATTTCTGACCTATTAATGTTTATGAAACAACCTTATGAGTGAGTCACATATTTTTTTCCTAGGTGGAAAGACAACATGTACTCACACGATATATCGCTAACTCAAATGAAGCTTCTAACAATGTGCATGGGGATCACCAAGAATGAGATGGTCCCTAACCTCATCACCCAGAACTACCAATAGGGTTGTTGGATTTTTTTGATAAGCACTAGAATTTGAAGGAATCCTTGCAGTAGGATTAGTAGGTGTACCCATCGCCTCTCCCCGCTCCTGCAAGAAGGCATTCCAAAGAATAGACTAATGTCAAAATACCTATAGAATCCCTTAATATGTTAGTGTTTTGGACCCTTTTAATTAATATACTCATAAATTATAAAAAAAATACCATGAATGACCTCAACAAACATTGAACCACATGACACCAACTCACCAAGAACAACCACCTAGACTAGGGAATGCAGATCCATCCCCTCGTTAGGATCTAGCCCCTAGCCAGGGATAGCCTCCTAGATCCCCCTTCCTAGATAGATATATTCAAACATATTATTTTGAGGATACACAGGTCCTTGGATATTTACTTTATTCCTTGTAAAAGGGAATTCTAAATCCTCTAGAGTATATGGGGCCCCAGGAATTTAGATGCACTGAATACCCTGACTATTTCTATTACCACTGAATCCTTATACATACCATAGAATAATTTTATGTTTTGAAATATTGGATACAAGACCAAGAGGATAATAGTTTTTTCAAATTTAGAAACATCCTAATGCAGGTGGAAGACATCTATTCTATGATTGACAGTGACAGTGAGGGTTTAGGTGAATGATAATAGGTTTCCATCTGCAGGTCTTAGATGTATAATGATTGGTTGGATCACCAAGTAGTCTCTTGAGCCAAAGTTTCATCCATGCCCACCTAGGTAGACCATAACCTCATTTAGTTGTCATTATTTCTACAACTATCAAATTTTCATCTATTTCACATCCTCCCAAATCTTGAAAAATAAGGCACCCATGATGCAAGAGAAATGAGCACCCCCTGCTGGTGATAAATCCATATTGTACTCTTGGTGATTTCATGACTCTAGATTTGGGAACCACCACTAAAGTCTTTCCAACATTGGAAGACCCCTATGATGATTTGAAGGAGTATTACTCAAGGAATTACATTGAGTTTACAGACTAATTCACACTACCTAATGAAGAATAATACCATGTAAACCCCCCATGTGCCTCCAGGTGATGCCATATAAGGAGAGGCCAAGGACATGCGAGCTTCTAGAATGCTCATGACTATGCCTCAAACTGAGTAGTTCATGCTACTAAGACAAGGTAGTTGATTTTTTAGATATATAAGAAATCAAAGTCCTACTAGAAAACTCTTTCATAAATTTCTTCATGACCAACCATGTTAGTTGATCAAACTAATTATCTAGAGGTTACTATGTTAACTAACTAATTAGACTTGCTGCAACCACACCACGATCGATCATGTCTAGAAAAAGATTGACCTTAGTTAATGAACAGTCAGCTGACAGTGGTTTGAAGCGAGTTATCTGGACAAAAATAAGATATTTCCACTACTATATATAACCCAGTAGTACATCCAGCAACACCAATTGATACTCCTACTAAGGAGCACCCAATACTAGAAGAACCATGCCTTTGTAAAATAAATACAATGAGTTTAAGAATATCTCATTCATACTTGCAAGGATCTCGATTCATTTTTTACTTATGATTGATGAATTAAATGCATGAGGCCCTTGAATAATCCATGAAGATCCCCCAAAAATTTGAAGAATAAGTTGCCACCATAGAGACCTACTATGCAAAGGAGTCCGAGAAAGAGGAATTTAAATATATCATCTAATTCTATGGAGATGATTTTGGTTAACTCTTGAAGGGGAAAATATTTACAATGTACATCATAGGCGAGTTAAATGGTGTGAAGATCCATCACTTCGTAGTGGACATAGGTTTTGGGACTAACCTCATCCCAGCCTAGATGCTTCATAAGGTGTGGATAACTGAAGAATATTTTACTCCCTATTAACTGATGATTTAGGGTTATGATAGGAAATATTAGAGACTATGTTGTAGGATTTGGTTGAAGACCCATTTTAGAGGGTTTATAGAAAGTGTTGAATTCATGGTTATCTCATAGGATACTACCTATAATGCACTGGTCGATAGGACCTTGCTTTATCTACATGTTACAATCACCTACTCATATCACCAATGCCTCAAATACTCCATCGATGGTTGAGTAGGGGTACTCCAAGGTGATTCTTCCTCCTTTTAATCCTGTAATTCCTGATTTTTAAATTTAGTATATCAAAAAATGGAGGGGAATTAGGTTCAAACCAATTAGGATGAGTTAACAACCATCACATCTAGTTGATGGGTAGTCTTTACAATACCTTAATTCTTCTGATCCATCAGTTGCAGGCCGAAACACCATAATTGGGATATTTTTTTTTGTTTACAAGAGAATGGGACATATCATACCTAATAGAGAAGAATTTACTCATATTAACTCATACTCTTATACAAGACATGCCTGGGTGATACCAAAATCCCCCACTCCAAAGAAGTACTGAGAGGTTCACCCCATGGCCACCATTTCATGAAATTCCGGTCTATTCCGAAGGTAAGGGTTGAATCACTGGAATCCAAACAACCAAAATTTAATTGAGATCAATCAAAAGCCTCATGGTCAAAGGAATGATGGAATTGGGTTGATAGTCTCTATATCTACAGGGTTTTAGTAGAGAATGATTCCCCCAAAGATTATTATATATCCACTCTACTAGGTATTAGTTCTCCCCTCTAATTGACTAGAATGGATGAACCTCTTCTATATACAGATTCTCCTACCTCATATCATGAATAGGATTTGGAAGATGATCCTCATACATTTTAAGAGTATGTATCCCCCACCATCGATGTGTTGATTTATGTGAACATGGGTACTGAGGCATATCCAAAGCCAATGTTGATCAGTGCATCCATACCTCCAGAGGAGAAACAACAGTATGTGGATTTCCTAAATCAATATCGTGATATATTTTATTGGAATTATAATGGGATTATAGGGAAAGATACTTATGTTTACATCCACCATATTGGACTCCCACTGAGTCAACATGCGTTCAAGATGCCTCCCAGAAAGATGCACCCTTACCATTGGTACTATTGTCAAGATTGAGGTTGATAAGCTGATCAAATCCAATTTCATTAGGGAATTCTAGTACCCAAAATGGTTATCCAACATCATACCTATCATGAAGATGAATGAGAATATCAGAGTCTGTATCAACTTCATATACCTCAACCTCCATTTCCTGAAAGATAATTTTCTCCTTCCAGTGAAAAAGCTATTGGTTGATGTTACAGATGGGTTTCAAGATCTCTCCCTCATGGATGGATATTCCAAGTAAAAAACTGATCTAGATGGAACCTAAGGGAGAGGATTCTACCACATTTAGGGAATAGAAATGGACCATTTTCTATCAAGTTATTCTCTTATTCCTAAAGATTGCAGGATCCACTTATCAACATTCTGTACACCACATCTTCATACTGATTCTTGTAAAATTGGTGGAATTCTATGTGGAAGACTTGGGGGAAATGTCCCACTAGTTCCAGGACCATCTCAGAGACATTTAGAATGTGTTTGGCTTTCTACTCTCCTAAAATTTAAAGATTAACTCCTTGAAGTGTGCCTTCGAGTTTACCTATTTAATGTTTCTCATCTTTGTCTTTAGATACAGGGGCATTGAGATCAACCCAAAGGAGGTTAAGGATATCAACTAGATTCCTCCTACGAGAAACCTTTAGGAGATACAATTACTCCAAGGCCACCTAGACTATATGTACCAACTCACCAAAAATCATCGCATAAAGTTTAAGACATTTTCAAGGATCATGAAGAAAGGATACACATACTAATGGGATGAGGAGTTCCATACCATGTTTGAAGAAATTAAGAAGTATATTATATAATATATAACTCTAATGTCACCCATCTCATGGAAGACTCTAGTCCTCTATGTAATTTCCCTATAATGGTCTCTTGGTTCCATTCTCGCATAGAAGAATAATGAGGGTAGAGAAAATAGTTTATAATATCTCAGTTTCATGCCCCTATACATGGAGACCATATACACCCTATCGAGAAGAGATGCCTCAAGATTTTTTTTGTATAGAATTTGTAACATTATACATAATATTAGGAGATACAACTTGTGTCTCGAGTAGACCCCTAAAGTATACCATGAATCGACCCATGTTTTTGGGACAAATGAAAATATGGGTAGTAATCCTTGATAATTTTGACAAATGGTTCATTATGTAGAAATATGTCAATGTTTAGGAATTACAAGACTTATTATCCACCCATCCATCCCCTGAAGAACTTCTCCTCGATGTCAAATTCCTAGACAAGGATATCCTCTCAGTGGACTAGGCCATGCCATATTAGTAGATGTAGTTTATAGTGCCTCCTAGGGACCAACTGATAGAAGGCTCAATGATACCAAGCTCGATAGATTAGGCATGAAGATTGAATACATTACCCCAACATAGGTTATCCTTCCATATTCGTCTATGCTATCAAAAGGCTACACAAAAAATGGTGACGAATATCAGGATCTCATTACTGTTCTTGAGATGGAACATGAGATTGATGTACCCTGCATGTATGTAAAGGGAGAATCTAATATGGTCCCCAAATAGATTAATAGTGACTAAAATGTCAGAAATCTAGAGATCATTCACCTTATAGAGTTCACTATTATACTGATGGCCCAATTCCATTCTCCGACAGAAGTAACTCATGTCCCTTGGTCATAGAATGGTCTATCTGATACATTAGACATCCTAGCCACGTCTCTCCCAGAGCATGAACAAAATGACCCATTCATTCATATGGAACATAGGATGGACATATCTATCTTCATTTCATATAATGATGATAAGCATAAGGTGAATAATATATCTGTTTTTGTTTCCAATTTTGGACCCCCTGAGTTTCCCCAAAATAGAGGAAACCAATGATTGAACAATTCCATTTGTTGAGTATCTCGAGCATGAAATTTTCTCACTATATCAAGATGAGCATGAGTAAATATGCCATCCCACCATATAGTTCACCCTCTAGAGAAGGCCTAACCTTAAATCAATTCTACAGATATGTGGGGTTTAATGGATTATACTCTATTGAAGCTTAGTAGATGTGATTTCCTAGGTTACTTAGGGAGTTTATGATAGGTCATGTGGTGCCCATCAGGCTGGATTGAATCTCTTATACTAGATTTAGAGGCTAGGTTATTTCTAGCCCACTATGGTCCATGACTAAATTGGGTTTTCCAATAGGTTCCATGAGTGTTAGATATATTCCAACTTTGTGCATTGACTAATAGAGCTCCTCCATACCAAGAAATATTATTGTCTCATTGCATTATAGGGTATCTATGTTATGGGCCCTTATCCTCCAACAATAGCTCACCAATATAGGTTCACTGTGATGACAACAAATTTGTTCTCCATGTGGGAATAATCAATTCACATCAAGGTAGTCAAGGCCTGATCTGTGATTGAATTCATGAGCTCCCACATCATCATCAATTTTGGATTCCCTCACGTTATTCTCACCAACAATGGTATCGACTTTTGGGATGCCAAGATAAAGAGATTGTATTACAACTATAGTATATGGTCCAACCGTTCTTCCTGCTATCATGAATAGGAAAATAGATAGATAAAGTTGTTTAAAAATACCATCTCTAACATTGAGGAGAATATGATTTTACAAAATAATAAATGTTTTCTGAACAAACTCCCCAATCCCCTATGGGCCTATCATGCAATGACTGGGAATTCCAACCTTGTCACTCTATATTTATTGGTGTATAGAACATATGTTTTCCTTAAAATCTAGGTTTAGTTTCCATTTCTCCAAAAAACTATCAAGGACCATAATACCCAGAAATAATAGAAGAAGTATGTCTAGCTAATATGGAAGATCTTGAAGAGAACTAGATCTAGGTCTTTCATAATCTAGAGAGTTTTTAGAACAATATAGAAAGAGTGTTAAAAAATATATTCCCCTCCAATACTTTATCCAGGGTGACATAGTACTAGCACTTATAATGTAAATGATATCTGGAATGAATACAAAAATGTTGGAACCCATGTGGGAAAGATCTTATGTCATTCCTAAGGTCAATTAAAATGATGCATACTATTTGAACACCATGGAAAAAAAATGTATCACTCCTCCCACCAATTCTATGTTTCTAAAGTAGTACTTAACATAAGGAACTCACAATGTCCTAGGCATAAAAATTTAAGATATTTACCAGGTCCGAACTCTATGACCATAAACATGGATCCCATGTCCCAACATTATGACTTTATACTATGTGAAATTCTGCCATGGGAATGTGTTTTGTGACACATGACTTCTATATCCTCATTCACATCAGGTTGTTCCTGTCGTTTGACACATATATCTTTTGGTTGGAACACTCATCATGTGGAAAATAATCTATGACCATAAACTAGGAGTCGCATGTGTCTGAACTCTACAAACGTAAAATAGGAGTTCAAGTCCAAGAATAACAACATTATACAGTATGCTGGTTCTCCAAATAATGCGTAGTGTGGAGTCGAACCTCCTAAGACCTCATTCATTTTCGGTTTGTCACTTCGTCGTACTATGTATATCTGTTTGAAAATCCCCTACACATGGTCCTAACTATATGATCTTAAACTAGGAGTCTAAGTCTAAGTATCATAGTATTGATTTTTTTGTGAGTCTTCTCATGAATGTGTTCAGTGGGTCTGAGAATCTTTCACCCTTATTTCCACTAGGTTTTTCACTCTACCGCACTACAAATATTTATTTGGGATTCCCAACCATAGTCTAAAATTGCTTATTTTAAACTAATATCCCATATGGTTCAATATTTAAGACCCTAAACTACTAGACACCATATAGTACACACAACATAACGTAAAATATTTTTAACCCCAATAGTTTGAGTTTTATGACTTTAAAATATAAATCCCAACATCCTAAGAGGATGATGCTAAAATATAGTCCCACACTAAAATAGTTTGGCATAAATATGATTAAGAGATTATTTTACCATGTATAAAACAAGGATGCCCCTTATTTCAAAAAATAAGATGAAAAAACATCCTCAAAGAGTAATGCTAAAAATGCATCTTTACCCCGTTTAAAATCAGGAAGCCTCTTGAATTTTGGAAAATAGATGTTGTTTACCCCATCCCAAACTAGTATTCCTCATATAATAATTATGGGATGCTCAAAAAACCTTACCCCATACCCCAAACATGGGATTCCCCATTATAACTCTGGGACGCCTCAGATTCCCTCATCATAGAGGATATTCCCTATCAGTGTTGATATCATACCACATAGTGTTTCATAACTACATGTGTATTGATTACCATATTCAAGGGATACACAATGATTCCCATACACTTTATCTACATGCATAACCTCAAACTCATCTAGTACAATCATTAAAACTTTAAACTATGTGCTATTTATTTCCTGTTATTTTTGTGGTACACGAACCTCCATTGGATCATTCACACTGGGTTTACCTTTTTCATGCCACACATATAACCTTAGAGAAAACAACCATTTCATAGATTATGTAACATGTCTCAAAAAAATTTTCAAGGGTCCATTCCATATGAACATAAACTATGTAAAATTGAGTTCAAGATCACTTCACATGGACTAGGTCCCCCTTGGATCATTCAGATGGGATTTTAACTCTTTCGCAGCACAAACATCCTTAAACATCCTTCACCCCATAGTTTAGAATGTATGACTTTAAACTATGTGTATCTCCTTCAAAACTATGTGTGACTTGATTTCTGACCTCAAGGGATAAATAATGATTCTTAGATTATTCATATCCAAGAGCAGGTATAGATTCATCACAAAACCATCCATTACCTTCAACCTAATCACCCCAAAATGTCTTATGGGCCTCTTTATAGGTGAAATCCCCTTCAAACTACCTTGACCCTCCAACAGGTTGATATTCCCTCAAATCATGATATGAATAAGGAACACCCTTAACTCATGAATCTAAACTACAACTTGCCTTGAATATGTTCAAGATGACTCTAAATTAGATATGGCCTTACATTGTATTAAACTAGGATTTCCTATATTAAAAATATGAGATGAAAAGAAATCCTCAACATATGAAATTAAACTATAGTCTTTCTCCAGAAAAGTTCAGGATGCCTCTTAATATGATATGACATTAACCTATATTAATCTAGTATTCCCCATATGAAAAATATAGGATGACCAAAAATCCTTAGCATATGATATTAAACAATAGCCTAACCCTGTATGAATCCAGGACACCTCATATCCCTATATGATATGATTTAATACCCTATCTCTTGAGAGGGTATCCCCTATCAGTGTTAGTATTCTACCATGTAGTGTTTTAGAACTACATATGTATTGATTCCCACCCCTAAGGGATATTTAGTGAAGCATATATATTTTATCTTGGATACCTCCCTTCCATCAATTAATCATGTGGAATTTTCCTTCCCTAGTTTCACAACCCAAACATTATGGACTTAAAAATACATGGTCTAAGAATTACAACCATAAAATATTTTCAAACTTCCCCTTATGTTTTTCATATAACACATGCTTTCACTAACTCCATTTATGTTAGGTGGGATTTCCCAAACACCATTTATGCCAGGTTGATACCCTATCATGCTGCATCAAACACTTTAAGGCCCCCCTTGGTATGAAATATATGAACTTAAACTAAGGAAAGGACCTAGTCTGAATATCATGAATTTAAACTCTATGTGATTTATCTCAAGGGTGTTATGTGCAACATAAAGTGGCCTCCAAGGCCCCACCATTCTAATCGGGTAATATTCCTTCAATTTCACATAAATCCCTTTGAGAAACATCCCCTTTAGTCCAAGAAACATGACTGTAAACTATTTTTATTTATCCATGACATACAACCATATATTGTGTGAAATGTCTGAGTAAGATGATGTTAAAATGTGAGATTCATTCTGATCAAATGAAATTAAATTACTCAAAAAACCATCCCCACCATATGACATTAAAATGCATGTATATCATCCTCATTTCATGATGTAAAACTAGAATGCATCTTAGGAACTCTCCCAAAAATTCCTTTCCTCCAGTGCCGGTCATCTACCTCATCATTCATGTTCTTTGGCCATCACTCAACATATGAGATAATGCCTAACTATAAGGCAAGTTTACTTTCGTTCCGGACGATACACCCACACCAATGTTCTCTAAGACAAAGTTGCGTAATTCTTGGAGTGTTGAAATCCATATGAACAGTCCATCACATTATTTCCACACTTTGTGTGCCCCTTATATGGATCCTCATCCTATTCCATGTTTGAAGGGACCCCCAATTAAATGGTGTCTGGACAAGGATCACCTACCATCCATGAACAATTTCCAAGAATATTATGGATGAAATTATGAATCAATTTCTGTGTTTCAAATATGGTTAGTGGTTGAACCTCATTTTTTTGTCCCCATTCTCAGCTAAGTGGTATGGATTATATTTTTCTAACATGGTATGTATTTATCCCATATCATGATTACACTACCATTTTGTTCCAGTTTTGTGGTTCATAATTTAAAATTTTTGTTCCCATTTGTTTGGGTGGAATTCAATGCCCCTAGTGTTACCCCATTCGTTCACTAAAGAAAATTGGAATGAAAATTTTTCTGTTCCAAGAGCCCGATTTTCCATCTGCATCCTATCCCGAACCAAACACTCTTGATTTATAGTCAGAAATAATAGCACAATTAGTATTCAATGATTATATTAAAAACTCATATGAATGAGAAATTACATGGTTGTACCTTGTTTCTCACATTGGGAATAACTCACGTGAGCTTAGTGATTAGTAGTTTTTTGTCACAAAATTATTATCAAAGTGAGATAACAAATAAAAAAATGTATCCATTCATGTAGAAGTTATAAATAAATACTCAGAAATATGAAAGGTTCATCAACATTTGGGATCCTCTCTAAAGTCATAGAAAAAATTACCCTATGACTATGCTCCCGTAATTGAGCAGTTTAGCTCCGCCAGCCTCCTATGTGTGGCCTCAAGAACTTTTTTCCTCCTCCTAATATCTGATTACTCTACCTAATCTGTAGGAAAAATATCATAATACATGAACTACAACTAACCCTACTCATCTTGGATCTTGAATATCTGAGCAATTTCATAATTAATTTGATTCTTGGCCTCCTACAATTTATCACTAAGTCTGTTGAAAATCTCTGATTGAGCATTGATGAAGGTTGTGTGGTCTTTAATTTCCTCTTAGAGATTTTGGATTTTACGGTTTACTTCTTTGAGATTATGAAAAACTCCTAATTTCTTCTTGTGAAAAGAAACATTAAAATGATAGATTCGTTCGCACACCCACTCAACAATGAAGAAACAGACCAACGTATAGAGACCTTGAGCGTCCGCCCCTCTGGTGCCAGATTGTGCAGCCAGTGCTGGAGAGACCCCATCCATCTCAGCATGTGTGGTTCTAGAGTTTGTGTAATAAAACACAATATTCTCTTATATACCCCATGCTAGACTATTTGATTCTCCACAGCAGCCTCAGAGCCGGAGTCTTCTAGCTCCTCAAGTGGTGTAGTCTCATACTCGAGGAAATATAAAAAAATAGAGGGAACAAGGTCTTCCTATGACATATTTTCTTATATGATGGGATCCATATCATGAGGCCATTCATCCTTTCTTAACCCTTCCTCGGTAGCTTTACCTTCACAAGTCTCAAGCTGCACCCCACTAGTGGCATCACCTATAACCACAGTCGAATGTTTTCTCAGGACCATTTTCCTATAAACCCGAATGATTGACTATTAAAGGACTAACATGGATATTATATAAGGGGCCTTAGATATCCCAAACTCATCAATTTTATAATAACACAAAAATTCGAGTACTGCTTTGAATATGAACACATCAGTAAATTTGATCAGAAAATGAACAATTGAACTTATGTGAGAGTGAAAAATGTTCATATGCTAAGCATTAACGGATTTATCCCCTGAGTATTGGATAGTATTATCACATAGTATACCCTTTTACACTATTTTATATTTCCACTTTAAGGGTTGGATCCTCTTGTGTTGATTGAGTAGGAGCTTCATGAGGAAAAACACACACATTGACGCAAAATCTTTATGGAAATTATAAAAAGGTAGGGGGAATTGAGATGTACAATTATTACCTTGAGGTAGGGTTATTTTGATGATAAACAAACCTAGGATCACTACCTACACATTAGTGGGTGCTATCGTTGGAATTCCAAGGCATTGTGCCTCATAGATGATGAGAAGGAACTGAGGCTCCTAGGCCATCACTCTGACTTCCTCGAATGGATTACCCATTTCTCCTGCCTCAGACATAGGTCCTTCAATGCTCTCTTCAACACCTGGTGGTGCACCTCCACTCCTTAAGTATGGGATGCTTTCCCATTTCATATTTTATCATGTACAAAAAAAGATTCAGTTAAATATATTGAATATATAAAGGGGAGGGACTAAAATAGGCAGTTATGTTAACAATATTACCTCAAGAAGTTCAACCATGTCATGCTCTATAACCACAACTTCGCCACTCTCATAGAGACTCTATTGGTTTGTAAATGATCTCCATTATTCTTCATCCTTATGGTATTGTTCATACAGGACTTCCAATTCCTTCTTAGGAAAGTTATTGACATGTGATATCACCACCTATCTTGGATCACCACCAAACATCACTGACACTAGGGTGGAAGGATGATCGTACTCCACTCACTTGTAAGAAAAGTCATCCATGTTAGTCAGATGCACATGACTCTCATGGAAACTCACCTTGTCCATCATCTAGATAGGCCAAACCTCGGGTATCTTGATTCTATCTCAAATCTGGTTTCGCTATATATCTTTTATCTACATTGATATATGTAGAATCCTCTTATCCATCTAGATAGGGGAAGGCAACATCAGTAGCTAGATATAGGAAATACCATAGATTATTTCCAGTATCCTCACAAGATCTTCTCATCTTAACTTGAGATCCCCCATCTTTATACCTATACCATTTTGGGACTCCTCTCCTCTAGGGGGTGGGGGTGAAACAATGCCTCACACCGCCCCTACTACAGCTCCATCTTGGTCTGCCCCTGTTTCTTGGTTCACTCCATGAAGAGTATCCTGCCTTCCCCCAATTGTCATGATTCCTCACTCACTGGATCGAACACATGAATTCACTTCTTCGTGATCATGTGCAGGTATACTTCCACTCAGTTGCTAGCATAATCTATTGAAATGAGCACATTGATGTTGGATGAAAGAATCATGATTGTCCCTCCCGATCCCACACTCATCAACATACCCTATAAATGATAAAGGATATGGGGATGATGTTACTCAAGAAACACCATGTAAAAACACTTTATCGGCTATGGGAGGAACTTGATCTGTCGAGATAACCAAAAAAATGTGCATGATTCACAATATACATGTCTATATATCCTGAAAACTAGTACGACACACATAAATCTATGTAGTCACTCTTTCTATTCCCATGTCCCCTATAGGTTTTCCAAAATTGGATCATCTAGGGTTGAAAAGGGGGGTAAGTTGACGTTCTCATGATTTCTAATTCTGATTGTGACTCCAATCCCATCGAGCACCACTATTCAGTCCCTGAAAATGTTTAGAATTGATGGACACAGATCGAAATTTTGTAGGTTGATGGACTTTAGAAATTAAAATCCCCCGATTTGCGATGTGATCCATCCATGTAAGAACTGAAATGAGCTTTAGATCCTTATTGGTATGTCTCCTCTCTCCACATGGCCTAAAAGACTATAAATCCAGGACAACTTGGGTAACCTCAGGTTGAAACTGTTGCCAACTACTAAGATCGCTGCCATCACCAGCATCCTTAGACATATGACCATCAATGTGTCCCTGAATAGAAAAATCCAACCACTACGAAATGTGGGGAGAAACATGGTATTGAATACAGTATCTCCAAACCTTCCACCATACTTTATGTGGAATTCATGGATAGACACTCTTCTAGAATCAACCAATATGATCTTGGCCTCCGCCTCTATGGCACTGTCAGACATTTCTTGCCCCATCCAGACATCCTCATAGTCAGATCATTTTATGAAACAAATAAAAACACATATTTAATGGAATATACCTTTGAAAAATGGTAGCACAACCCATCTTATTCTAAAATTCCTACAAAAGCTGTTGTTTTAGGATTGAAGTATTCTGACTATCATTCAAAGTATTCTATGATGAAAGGTATTCATTGTATTATAACCCTTCTAGTAGGATTACACCAATGCACTGAACATCACAAAAATTGATGATAACCTTCCAGTGGTGAAGATGAATGGTGTCAGTATTTGGGGACTATCAAATGATGATATACAACAATAGATAATGTTGAGGATATGTATGGAACTATAATTTACATACTAGATCATAGAGTATGATATGGTATAGATCAACGCCACACTCCAAGAAATAATTACGCACCTAGTATGCCCAATCTCATTCCCTAGTGAAGTTGCCTCCATATTTAAAATCACACTCCTTGTTCCACCCCCTTCAATTATCTTACATACTACTTTGATGAATACTAGGATAGTGGGATGAGAATTCTTTTTCCACTAGTTCCACTCCTATGACTCTCTTGGTTGGCCCATTCAGCATGTAGATAGACACTGTTCATTCTCCCTCATAGGATGGACATAAAAAATGATGTTCCAATAATTGATATCCTCCTCACATGTGAACCATGATTATAACATGTTGAACTTGAATATTTGTATGTTCCTATTGTCTGATAGCCCAAAATTATTTAATAGAATATACTCTCTCAGCATATAGTTATTATGTGCATTAGTCAACATTTTCATGAGCATTTAGTTATTTGTGACTAGCTTGGCTCATGTGATATCAGGATTTCATTCCATTTATACTATTCACAAGGTAGCCAAATCGATATAATCCTAGTTTTGTTTATGGGACATCTTTTATGATTCAAGAAAATGTAAGGAATGTGTGCACAAAAAAGTGATTTCATTGCGCAAAATGTGGGTGGCATGAAATTTTGTCTTGATGCACTCAAAAGGAAGCCTTGGTCATGTAATAAGATACACAAAAATCACAGTCAAAGCATAGGATTTTTTTGTAAGATGATGACTTAAATGAATGAGAGAAAATAATATTTTCATGAAAGAAGTCAAGGTACCATATAAGGGTCCCCTCTACATATTTATTTGTGTGGAACAAGGCATTGAGTTCATGCAAAACCATTTTGCACGACCAACCGTGAATGTTTCATGAAACAATGGGAAATGCTACACTCTTCAGAGTTTCTCTCAAAACCTAACCTTTTTGTCCATTGCCAGTAAAGATTATGAGGGGAGGGGGACATTTTTTGGAACTAAAATCTCATCCATGGAAACAAAGGGAATTTTTTGGTTAAACTAAGCACATAACCCACCCTAAATAACCATATCGAGGTTGATGAGGTGAGAGAACAAAAATTTATGTGATTGCATGAAAGTGATGCATCCCACACAAAATTTCCTTATGTTCCCAATATGACATATGTTTCTGTGAATGATCCACATCATAACAAAACACATTAGTCTTTAATGTGGAACAATTCCCTTCTGCATGCAAGAAAATAGGGATGCGCACATCCCTATTGTGAAACCCTATTTTTGTGCTAGATATGACATCAATCTAGTGTATTTCATGGAAAATATATTGCAGTGAAATAAAAAATTGATTGTAAGGTCCATTACATGCATAATTAATTTCACACCCACCATTGAGGATTTTTGATATAATTATAAGGTCACCCCCTACTCGAGGAGGTCCTCTAGAAGACAAAATGCCACTCCCATGCGTGCAAGTACTCCTCTTCCATGATAGCACACAACATGAACTACCCAATGTAGACAATCCTATGAGATATACCTCATATGGGACCAAACATGACTTGGACCATAGTTAAGTAAACCTCTCACAACCCCTCTTATTGTATGTTAGGTTCATGAAAATAATCTTCTTACGTGAAACCTTGACCTTGAAAAAAACTCCAAATCTGGTGTACACCAATGCCCGTTGACTTTATGGATTTACCTTTTTCTAGGGAAAACTGATCACACAAGTATTGAATGAAAACCCCCAAATATGCATGAACCACTTTCCAGAAACACTAAAAACTTACATGCAACAACTTCTGAGTACCCTACCTGATGTCCCCAAATCCTCCAGTGCACCTATTACCTTACCTAGTAAATCTAAGTATAGGTACTCTAACCATGGTTTCTTATAATCATGGGGACTCTAACATGTACCTCATGATTAACCAATCCTCCCTGCATTTTACACTGATTTTACCAATTTCATATTCGTACCAAAGGTGCATGATTAGTGGTCACTTAAACCCAACAGGTATGGGGTGATCCTCCCCACATTCGAGATGCATGATGTAAAACTGCCTAGATCCATGTCATAGTCATATGACATTAAACTTCATGAAAACATCCTCAGTACATAATTTAAAAATATAGTCTTAATCGATGTTGTGAAAACAATATGTTATATGTATGAGTGGCATGGTATGGTCCCCACATCACCAACCCTCACATGGAATGATATCCTATAGGAATCTTCTACGCATAAGTCACATCCACATCACTACTACTCCTAGAAGCCCTTGAATATCTGTCATGCGTAAACCCCAGACTATTCCAACCAAGAGTAATCCTATTATGAATGGAAGATTCACTGTGTAATCCCCACACCATCCCTCATTAATGATCCTATCATGGAATGATCATCCTTACATCACGATTTTAAAATACGTGGATTGGTCATATCACACAACCTTAATTTGTGGAATTAATCTATGTGGGTTTTGACCATGTATTCTAAACAGGTTTTGTAGGATGCCTCCTTGAGGTTCAATCCTAAATAGTCGAAAACTTAGGTTCTCCTTCCTATAGATGAACCTCCTAGGTCCACCTCAATGGGATTTCTGATCAACCATTCGGGACCACCTCAAGGGGTGTCCCAACCAATGGTAAACTTAGGTGCTCCCACATAAGGATGAACCTCCCTAGTCCACCTCAAGGGGTATTCTAATCAATCTTTTGGTTCTAACTCATAGAGAATCATAGTAAATGGTAAAATTAGGTGCTACCCTCCTAGGGATACACTCCTAGGTCCGCTTCAAGGGGCATCCCGAACAATGGTAATCTCAGGTTCTCCCTCATAGGGACACACCTCCACGATGCCTCAAGGGGAGTTCTGATCAATCTCTTGGGTCTACCTCACGGGGTTTCCCAATCAATGGTAAAATTGGGTTCTACCTACTTGGGACACACCACCCTAGTACACCTCAAGGGGTGTTATAATCAACCATTAGGGTCTTCTTTAAATGGCATCCCAAACAATGGTAAACATAGGCACTTCATCACAGAGACACACCTCCTCGATCCTCCTAAAGGGGAATTCTAATCAACCTCCCAGATCTTCCTCAAGGGGAGTTTTAATCAATAATCCTGGGTATTCCTCAATAGGGAATTCAGATCCATACACCACATATTCAAAATTCATTAAATTCATGCCCTGATCCATCTCCACAAGATGTATAACTTTTGATACAACCCAAAATAGATACCTTATATAGAAGCATGGGATGCCTAAGGTAAAAATACTTGGAATACTTACACATATGATATAATTACCTCATGATCAACATAAAATTACATGGTTTATTCACCTTAATGTGACTCATATTAGATTCCCTTCTAAGTAGAATAATATAAGTGACCAATGCGACTAATGTCCAGACATTCCCTGCGATGCCTAACATAGATACTCTTTTGAACAAAGGTTGCTTCCTTATCTAGATGAAAGTTGAATGTTAAGATAGAAGCAGAGTAATTAACCAAAATACACAAAGATATGGTACCAAGAATGAGTTCCACGAACATGAATTCACTATAAAGGGAGACTAAGACTAGGAAACATGATCCAATAAGGAATCCATCAAAGGAAGAACTGACATCCCATAAACCTATTTTGATCAAGGAGAATGCATCATAGATGGAAGTTATGAAAGTAAGCCACATTTGGAAAGTTGGAATGTGGGGATACAATATGATAACAAAAAATACATTGTGTCAATGTGCAGGCAAGGCCCCAATGAAAGTGTCAGAAACATAAGTATATCTTCCAATGTATGGATTATGAATTATGATTACCCATCCATGTATGTATGATATAATATAATCATGATTAATTTAAGTTCAATATATTATTTCAAGTACTTACAAAACCAAGAAGTAAATTGAGGATCCCTATTAGAGAAGATTTAAATTGGTACTCCATGAAGCTTGACCACCTCTCAATTATAAAACATTTCAAGATATTCAATTATATTGGAATATATGATTGGGGGAAAATTTTTCAACTTATTAAATCAATCAATAATCACCCATATAACATCATGTTTATGAATAGTCCATGATAGACTAAAGAAAAATTCCATAATAACTTTCTTCCATTTCTAAATAGTTATAGACATAGATTATAGTATAACCCATGGTCATTGATACTCATCCTTGACCCTTTAAAAGTTATGATTTTATGAACATAAATTAAAATAATTATTTTCATCCACGAAAACCATAAATAATCATTCATTTCTTTTTACATTTTCTATATTCTCAGTGAGTGCCCCATTTTGAATGGTGATATGTCCAAATAATTTTTTCATAAAAGGATTATGGAACTATGGTTCAGTTTCAAGAACTCAATATCAATTCCAGATCCTTATTCTATCAAACCATGGTCTCCACACCAATAAGGATTGACCTAATTGTGATATAGTCCTAATATAATAATTTAGGTATCATGACCAAATAGTCTAAATTAGGGACAAGTGTGATTGAGAATAAAAATACATTCTCATCCTAATCAATACTTTCCAGATGTATATTGGAAATGAAACTCATCAATGTCTATTGATAATTAACCTATCTAACAACTTCCATATAATTATTCTAACACAAAGTATCTTGCATTGAATCTTATTTCCTAGGTGTATACATAAATTAAATGTTAAATATATAGATATACTCCATCCATTTTCATTGGATCATGATTTAGTCTTATTAAGAAAATATATGATTTAGGATCTTATGATTAGTAAATACTATGAACTGTTCACTAAAGAGATAATGGAACAATGTTTTCAGGATATAAACCATTTCTGATAATTACAAGTAACAAATAAAGTAATTATTTTGATGTGTTATCAAATACCTCAAGCCATAACCCATGACAAGATATCCCTATATGAGAACATAATCTAGACCTGATCTAGATGCATCACAATAAACAAAATACACCAAAACTTGTTTTGAAAATATGTGAATGTTTGTCTATGTGAGGTGAGTATTATTCTCTTGGAAGGATATCTGATCGTTATTATCCCATTCTAGGAGATTTCCCTTACCTATACACAAATTCATGAGAGAATAATGGGTTGAAACATTCCAAATGAATCATGGTTAATATTCTTCGAACCCTAGAAAATTAAAAATCTCCAAGGTATTTCTTAGGACACTAATAAAAAACAATTGCTTCAATATTTTCTGAATCAATTAATATTCATTCCACAAAAAATGAAATGGCTAAGGAATGAAACTTATTGAATATAGAGGTTTCACTTATAAAATTTAGCTTAATGTTGATGGTTAAAGAATTAACTCAACACAATATCTAAGTGCTCACCATGGACATTCCTATTCCTACAATACACCAAATTATCATAAAAAATACCACAATAAAAGAATCATGGTACCTATAGAAGATATAGTTTATCTGGGCCATGAAAACTATATGTGTGGTTTTAGAACCAAAGGTAATGAGAAAATATTTGAAATGACCATATTTAATCTAGAATAATGTATTCAAAATATTATATTTCCTATCTCCAAGATGATGGAATCCCAATAAAAGATCAATCTTAGAGAACCACTTAGAAATCTTCAACTGATCAAATAGATCATCTATACAAGGAATATGATATCAATTCCAGATCATAAGATGATTTATTCTATAATAATAAAAACATAATCAGAGATAACCATACCCCTTCTTTACAAAAAGAAATAAATAATCCCAAGGTGAGGTGATACATCTGATGAATCCTTTCCTTTCCAATTCTTTAATCTAGATCATTGATTCCCATAGTTCAATTGGATCCATTATCTATGATAGAATAACAATAAAACTAGTTCCCAATAGTATATTGATAATAAATTCTATTTCCAATTAAGGGGTTTCCTTGAGAAATCATTCATAAATACATTCGGGTATTAATCTGCTATAACAGGAAGAGTTATATTCTCAATTTCATCTTTAGTTCCCAAGTTCAATGCTTCTTTATATCCAAATATGGTTCTGTACATTATTTCTAATGATCTTGTTCTATGTGTGTTAATATCCCAATCCCCCTTAAATACATGAAAAGTATAATCAAGGGGTGTAAAATACACTTTTTGAGCATAAGAGTTATTAAGGGATTTAAATTTCCACAGTTAATCCATTCCAAATGTCAGATAAAAAATATTCATCCATAAGAACATAAACTCCCAAAGAAACTACACCACATAAATAGTAGTATAAAATTATAGACACTTGAATCTCTTGCGCTCCTACTACCCAAGGGGTGTCTTAATACTCATGATGTAAGGAATTACCATTATGTACAATCCCAATTATTTAACGACATGTAAAGAAATAATGGAATGTGGTTTACCAGTATTAAACAAAACATTCATAAGAGTCAAGTTCAAAAGGATGGTACATAACATATTGGAGGTACCTGAATGCTAAATAGGAATTGTCTATTCAACAGTACATAATTCCCTATACAAACCCATTAAATAGTTCTTTCCCCCTTACTTTGTGTTCACTAGACCACAGAGTTATTACTTGGTCTATCTTGGTTCACCTGATCCTAGGGACTATAACTATTCTAATGAAATTTTCTATCAAAACATATGTATCCTAAGGATGAGTCGATACATCTCCTCCCACTTAATTAAATGTTTTTTAAATACTTTTTAATATTACCTTTATTTCCATAATTACAGAACTTATTTGGATATATAATGAAATACATATTCCAATATTGAAGAGAGCCACACTAAAAAAATTTAGATTCATTACTATGATGTAGTGGATAAGAGAATGATTCAGTAGACTGGTTCTCCAATACATTACTACCCTAGGAGTAACCTCCCTCTTATGTTTTTCCCATGGTAGAGTTCTCGCTACCACTTTGAAGGAAAATGTGTACCCTCCACTAGGATTTATTACAACACATCTCTCTCAAACAAGTGCCTTGTTCTCCATTTAAGTATAATCCATAAGATATAAAATAACTAATTTTGAGGTTACATTAGGTTGAAATCCTACCTCTAATATCAAGGATTTTAGTGCCTCTATAGATGGTACCGCTAGTGCAATGAAATTTGAGTGAGTTAATTGAGAAACATATCCTGTCAGTGGCATATTTTCTTATATTTTATAGAATAAATCAATTGTTTTCAATGGCTATAAAATAAGTGGAAATAATTTATATTGAATAAATCATTAAAACCTTCCAAAATAAGGTTATGATTAAACTTGGCTTGAACTATTAAATTTTACAACTATAGTCCCATATCCTCTAGCATGTACATTTTAATCTAGAATTAAATTTCAATTAGGGTTTTGAGGGAGTAAAAAATACTGTTTGTCAAACATAAAAAAATTCTATTAGTTTAGGCCCAAAATAACCTTTGAATGCTAGTGTATTCCTCTTAAATAACTTTGGTGAGTGATTCACATGGTAAAGTTCCTATTATTTATTTCCCTAGTCAACATCATAGAATTCCTATAAATTTCTTTGAACCATCTTCTGGTTCACATGTGGTTTAGGCGGAACAACATTCATTGTTGAACCCTATCTTTCATTTCTCGTTGGTGGAATTTTATTCTAAAATATCATAAAAAATATAATTAATTCTAATTTTAATATTTTTATCCTACTTTAAGTCACATATATCAATGGAGGATAATAATAGTATCCTAATTTCAAAATCAAATTAGTATGAGAAAATGAAGTCCTAATGGGAAGTCTCCTCAAACGATTAATAATACCTATAACCCATCGACTAAACCCCCGATGATGAGTTGATAACATGACTAAATGGTTATTTAGAATAATTTTTGTACCAGTACTACCCTAGTAACTTGATTTATGAAAATAAAAAGGTTTAATATATCATTTTATTCTATACATTTCATGAACCAACACATCGCATCTCATTGCAACTATGCCGACTCAAGGGATGAAAAAAATGATACCAATTGTAACATCCTACCCCTAACCCATTGGCTTGGGTTGGGTTAGAGGTACTAATGGAGTTAATTGAAATTTCATGCACACCATAGGTTGGTAATAAATTTCAACAATTTAACACAAGAACTTAAAGTGGGACAATTTAACTGTTAAACACACACACAACCGTACATAAGAACCATGTTAAAGATGAACATAATGAACAATGAAAGAGAAAAATATATAATAATTCGTGATATAAAATTCAAAAATTAAATAAAAATAATAATAAAATAATGTAGTATTAGTGAAAAAAATCACCAAATAGCTAACACTACATAGTAGTGACAAACTCAGGTACCAAGGTGTAACCATTATAACTATAAAACCTGACCTTGTTCCAAAGCTCTAACTCCAAACATCCATGATTTTTTAATGGGATCCACTATGGAAGAATAATACTTGTACCTTTCCTATATCATATAAGAAAATATCTATATATTAATTGGGGTGTGTATGTAGGGGTGAGTATAACAACATATTAGGAAACCCCAAGAGATTTTTCCCACATTCCACTAATACCATGATCATGTTAGCTCTTAGTTTAATAAAACAATAAGATTATCAAATGTAGCATATAAAAATATAATAAAATATTTAGGTTTTACCAAAATATATTTAAAATAGAAATAAAAATATAAAAAAATATCTCCCAAAATAATTTTTTCTTTTAAAATAAGTTAGAATAGTTTATTCAAACATTAATTATATGATTACACTTTCACACCTATGAAAACATGGAACTTCCAAAAAGGTCGTCTGATCATCGTGACATCCATCACTAATACATTTATTAATAGTTTATTTTAAACAACTCACAATCACACACATGCCTATTTATAATATGGATCTTTCAATATGGACTTGAAATGTAATGAACAAAAATATTATAAATGAAATTTCCCATATTCAATAAATATCTTACAAAGTAATGTAGTTATAGAAAAACATGAACTAAATTAGACTGTTATAACCTGTTAGATTTTAAAAGGCTGTAAAACATCATATCCATTTATAATATATCTCGTGTATATTTACCATTGAGTATATTTTATATTAATGAGTGTGATAAATTATAAATGACAAATATTAAAGAAAAATGACCTCGACTAGTAGGATCATAACCTATAATTCCCATCAATTAGAGACTACGAGGGAGATAGAATTACTAGGATTTTCCATTGACCAAGACCAAGAAGAGATTTAATAACTAAAACATGAATTAAACTATTTACAGGAGATGTTCAAGCTCATCGAGATCATATCTTAAACCATGTATTCCAAAAAACCCTAAGAAAATCCCACCATCACACACCTTGCCCTTTTTGTGTTCATTAGTGTAATAAAGGGTGTTGTATCTTGAACCTACCAATATTATTTTTTATATTTTGTTTTAATCAAACAAATATTAAATTTTCCTCTTTTTAATATTCATTTTTGAATTGTTCCATAATTATTTTCATAAAAATTTAGATTTTGATATGAAGAAACAAGAAATTTACTTTTTAGAGACATATATTTATGGTAAATACACACTTTCTAAGTATTTATTATTTTTTGAACTAAATTATATTTTAATAAAATATTGTTGTTAAATAATTTTTATTAAATATAAATGATAAGATACTTTTATAAAGTCAAATATAGTTTTTATACGGGTCTAAAAACTTTTATTGTCAAAAGACCATTATTTTTCATTAAATGAGGATATTTTACTTAAATGTATAAAATAACATATTTAGAAAATTATTTTTATAAAATAAATGTTATTTTTGATGTAATCACAACAAAATTATCCAATGGTTAATTTTTCATATTTTTCTGAGCCAGTCGGATTTTCAGGTAAAAATTAAATAAAGTATAATTATACTGTACATAGTATGACATCATAAAATCCCAAAAGTGATGTAATAAATACTATAAATGTTACCCATGACCAAAATTTTTTTATTTTTAAAATAATGTGTTTTTTAGGTTATTTTATTAATTTTATAAATCCTTAATGAATCCTCCAAAATATATATTATATTTTTTAGGTTTTAAAATCAATTCTTCATAATCATGACTCACTTACACATAAAAAAGGGTATTATTTTAATGATATTGTTTAATAAACATGTAAAATAATTAATAAAACTCCACTTTTTATGAAACCAGGGGATGGTTTGTGGTTTTGATTACTTTATCATATAGAGTCCAAAAGCTATATTTAAAAATTAATAAAGAACTATGCTCTCTTTTACTCTATAAACCAAACCAAAATCCAATTTTTCTTCCCTAGAAATTCTTATTGAATGAAAATATTTATCAATTTAATCTATGGATCTCTCCCATGGTCCCCTAAATCTCTAAATATGCTCTTCCCATGATTTTAGAAGCAAACTATCAAGGTAAGGGATCCACTCATTATCCTCCTTATTCAATACGCTCCTTCATATTATGGCCTTTATTTTCCAATTATTCATTTTGGGATATGATTTCACACATCCCAATTAATTTAATCATTATTTAAAAATGATAATATAAACCTTTCACTCTCATGAATCCCTCCCATGAACCTTTATGTTCCCCCGTTATGCGGTCAAAATTATCCTACGATTTTTCCACGATAATCATTTTTGTTGAGAATACCCATCCTTATTTTCACTTGAGATTATTCAGCTATATTTAAATATCCTTAATTTATTGTGATATACCCTTTATATAACCTATGTTCCTTGATTTTGTGATTGAAATTGTTGAAAGTAATATTTATGTTGTATGATTCTTGTGGCACACTTATGCAAGAACATGATATGAAAATGATGGGTATGCCTAAATAGTGCTCCAAGGAATTGGGAAATTATTTAGTCTCAAAATTTTTAATTTAAAGGATTAGGGAGTAAACAAAGTCAATTATGGTTGTTTTTTACACCATGTTATGTTGTCTTGGTGGTTATCCTTGACCTCTTTTTTTGATTTCATACATAATGTTATCACCACATTCCTATGTTGCCTTTATGATACCATGATATATCATGGTTAATTGTTCAAGATTATTATTCTTAACACTCTTATGTTACCTTGATATGCATATTTTCTCAAATTTGCTCCATTTCCTTATTCTATTTATTTATTCCTTTAATGGGATTTATATCTTACCCCTCTTTTATGTATGTCCTCGGGTTATCCCATCCAATTTTAGAAGATCCATGGCATATAATCTCATTTATAGAGTTTTTATTATAATGTTATTATATAACACATTTTATTTGTTATCATATGTACCTAATCACCCAAATATACTAGGTTTTATGATATTCTATGTTATATTAAGTGTTATTTTATGTAATAAATCATGAATTAAATTTTATTAAATACATGGGTTGTTGTTATGGGTATTAGAGGAAAGTCTAGTTATTTTTGTGATTAGGATTATAAAACTTTAGTAAAATCATTCAGAATAAGAATAAACATAGGAAAATACCCATTTTTTTAAAGTATAGATTATGTGGTTTCCAAAAAAATACATCCTAGTATGGATACTATAAGCGGTCGTGTCTTTGTAATAGACGTACCTAGGGTAATAATATCAAAAAGGGTGCACTGACATGGAATCGATCATCACCTGGTTTATGAAAATGGGCCTTTATGCACACCTAGTTTGAAACTATTGGGTAATATGATTTTTTAAATTCAAAATATACTTACAAACCATTATTAATGAAATAAAAATTCTGATAATATTTTATTTTATAAAATATATCATAGATAACATTGATTGAAAACTTAGAAATTTATTTGTTAAAGAATACATGTAATTTATGAGATATCACATTAATTTTCTTGCTTTATCATTTATTTTTTTTAAAATTTTAATGACAGTCATCCCTAAATTTCCCTTAATTCTTGTCAATTACTAGAAATAGGAGAAACCAAACCAACAACCAATGTGAGGAATAATGTGATGAATTGCCAAATGAGATTCCCAAACTAATGTGATAAGGAATGAAGAAAACTTTGATGATAATTTCAATTTACTCAACTTATTAAAAAAACTTGAATCAATAGGAATTATAAAAACCCCATAAGAATGTTAATGTTGAATTTGAGATCTTTATGTGACAAAGGCCTTTAACATTCAATGGATATTCTGATCCACTATTTACTGAACAATGGAACAAATCCATTGATAATATCTTCTCCATACTTAAATTCTATGAGAAATAGAAGGTTGGGATAGATCTTTATAGTATGGAAGGATAATCCGATTAATGGTGAAGGGTGTTCAAAAATATAAATCTTGAGGAGGATATTGAAGTGATAGAGTGGACATAATTATTGATTTTTCAATAAATACATTCCTCATTCTATTCAATTGAAAAAATAGAGGTACTTATTTTGCTCAACAAAAAGGGCAATAGATCCATTGTGGAATATGAGGAAAACTTCATAAGAATTGTGTGATACACCTTCAAATTTTTTATTACCCCAGAAAGTAATATTGAACTCTTATTTTCTGGGCTGAAGAGAAGTCTATGAAATGTCTTTTAAATTTGGGACTTTTACTATTATAAAGAAAATTTTCAATGTTCCCTCAATGTAAAAATAGAGATTAGGGAAACTCATGGTTATCATGGGGATATGAAGAGGAAAATTGGGTTTTATTCTAAAATTATGTTGGATAACTATAATAGTGGAAAGTAATACCAAAATCCCACTTTTAAAAAGTATTGGAAGAGGATTCCTAAGAATTTCCTAAATAGGATGAGTAAATGATTTAGGTGCGGGAAGGTTGGGTATCTAGATACATAATTCTAATTGGAGAAACCTACAAATGGAATTGAATAAGGGAATTCTCCAGTCAAACCTCAGCCTATTGTCCAATGTTTCAACTTTAAGGAATAAAGACACTATAAAAATATATTCCATAAGCTAAGGGTTGTGGATTATAATCAAGGACAACAAAATCCAAGTCATATAGAGAAAGGGAATGCTTATACCATCACAACTACAAAGGTGGATCATGACAATCAAGTGGTGACTTGTACTCTAGTTATTTATTCAATTATAGTGAACACACTTTTGGATTGTATTTCATCACATTATTTTATATCATGCATGTTTAGTAGAAATACTTAAACCCCACCATAAATCATAGAAGTATATCTATTAGTGAAAATGGAAAAATTTAGAAATTATCACATCCCAAGTGTATAGCTTCTCACCTATCAAATTTTTTGGGATAAACTTACCAAAAAACCTTTTGGTTATTCCTCTAGTGGAATTTTATGCTATTTAGGGTATGTATTGGATTTTATTATATAAATCCAACATAATTTTTTTTTGAGATAAGGAAATCACCCTTGAAATCATGATTCATCCTCCAATTTTGTACAAGTTTAAGGATGAGGATGAATATTATTTGGTATCATCATCACAATCAAGGATATTATTTCCTTATAAGAAATCATACATATCTAGAATGATAGAAACTGTGGAAAATATCATTCTTTATGAGATGCCTATTGTGAGTGACTTTACTGATGTGTTTCCAGAAGTTTTTTATGGTCTTCTTTTATGTACTGAGGTTGAGTTATCAATCTATCTTATACTTGAATATTTTCCTATATCTAGGAAACTATATAGAATGTATATTGTTGGACATGAGGATCTGAATAAGAAACTATCGAAGAATCTTGATAAAGGGTTCATATGCTCTAGTGCTTCACTGTAGGGTGCACCCTTTCTCTTTGTTAAAAAGAAGGATGAGTCAATGCATCTCAAAAATGATTATCAAGATCTCAAAAAGATTATGATAAATAAAAATTATCCTCTACCACAAATTTATGACTTGTTTGATCAACTATGTGAAGTATAGTATTTCTCTAAGGTGGATATTTGGTTTATATACTATCATGTAAAGGTTATGAAGTTGGATATACATAAGAATAATTTTCATATATATTACAGGCACTATGAGTTCATAGTGATTCAATTTGAACTCACTAATGCTACAACTATGTTTATGGATTTAATGAATACATAATTTATGGATTTCCACAAAACATTTGTGGTAGTATTTGTAGATGGTATTCTTATATTCTACAAGAGAATGGAGAAACATATGGAGAATTTAAATATTACACCAAAGACTTTGCAGTGATATAAGATGTATGAAATGTAGAGTAAATGTGAGTTTTGGTTGGATAAAATGTCATTTATGGGGAATGTTATAACCAATAAATGGATATCCATGGATCCGTAAAAATTATAGATAATCTTGGGATAGATTATATGAACAAATATGATGGAAATCCATAGTTTTGTTGGATTATCTAGTAATATAATTGATATGTTATAATATTCTCATGATTTTCAACCCCAATAACTAAGATTACTTGGAAGGTAGTGAAGTTTGTCTAGAATAATGAATGCGAGGATAGATTTAAGGTGATAAAGAAGAGGATAATAACTAAACCCTTACAAAAATTAACCACTAGTGGGGAAGGATTTGTGATATACAGTGATGAATAAAAAAATTGATTGGGTTGTGTACTTATGATAGATAAAAAAGTGATAGAATATGCCTCACTCTAATTAAAATTACCCAAGAAGAACTACCCAACCCATGATATAGAATTGGATTCAGTAATATTTTCATTAAAGATTTAGTGGAATTATCTATATGGGGATTAGTATAAAAAATATATAGATCATGAAATCCTTAAGTATATATTCACATAAAATGATATTAATATGATATAAAAAGGTGGTTAGATTTGATTAAGTATTATGATTTTTCAATAAACTACTATATAGGGAAGTTAACTAATGTGGCAAAAATTTTAGGCAGATAATCATTAAAGTGATCTAGAGTTTGATGTTGGAGAAAAAGTGTTTTTTCTTATATAACCATGGATGAAAGTCATGAGGTTTTGAAATAAAGAAAATATTAGTCAAAGATAAATCGTCACATTTTAGATCCTTGATTGTTTGAAGTTGTGTAATATCAACCAATACTCCCACCTATTATATCGAAAGTATAGGATGTGTTCCATGGATACTTATTGAGGTTATACATACCAAAACCCTCACATGTACAGAATCATGAGGTGGTAACATTGGAGAGTGATATTTCATATTATGAGTAACTAATGAAAATATTATTTTATAGAGACATAGTTCTTCAAAACAAGACAAATCACCTTTTCAAAGTGTCATGGAAGAACCACATGTTTGAGGAAGAGATGTGGGAATGAGAAGATTTGATGAAACATATGTACCCATATATCATTTAGTGCATGAAATGAAAATTTCAAGGTTAAAATTTCTAAAGGGGGAATAATTTAATTACATGAACTTTTATAAATAAAATTTCATTATTTGAATTAATGTATTGTTAAGTAAATTAGTTTTAGAAAACACATACTATACATTGAACTATTATAACCTATCATGTATTAAAAAACCATTAAAAATCATATCCATTGATAATATTTCCATTGTACAGTTAAAATTATGGTTAGTATATATTAAGTATTATGATAAATCATAATTGAGAATGATAGAAGAGTGATGAACTAAAATAAAAATATCATACCCTACAAATTCAATTTATTATATATTTTGAAGGGGATATCATCACTAGGATTTTTCCTCAACAAATCCCAAGTCAAGAATCAAAAACTAAACCATTTATGATAGAATTTAAAGCTTATTTAGATCATTTCACAAACTATATACACCAAATCGCCCAAATAAAATATCACTATAAAGAACTTTACCTTTAGGGAATTGACTAGTGTTATAAAGGGTTATGTATCTATACCCTATAAATATGATTTTTTATATTTTATTTTTATAAAAAATGGTTATATTTTTCACATTTTAATAATATTTTATAAATAATTAATAATGATTTTGATAAAAAATCATATTTTGATAGTATGAAACAAAAATTTAATTTTTGGGAGATATATAGTCTTCATCAAGTCACAATTTTGATGAATTTAATAATTTTTGAAAAAAATGATATATTAATAAAATATTATTATCAAATATAAATGATAATATAATTTAATAAAGTCAAATATAAATTTTATAGTGGTTAGAAAATGGTTATGGTAAACATGGAAAATATTTTTCATCAATGGGGTTTTTAATTTAAAAGAATAAAACCAAATATTTAGAGACTTATTTTAATAAATTAAAAAATATTTTTGAAATAATCACATTGAAATTATCCAATCATGATTTTTTCAAAATTTTTGGTGACAATTGAATTTTTGGGTAAAAATTAAATACAATATAATTATATGTTAGATATTATGACATCATAAATCCCAAAACTAATGCAATAAATACTATAAAGAGTATCCACATCCAATTTCACCCCATATAAAATAATTTGTTTTTGAGGTTATTTGATTAATTTTATAAATATTTAATGAATCCTCCAAAATATGTATTATATTTAAGGTTTTAAAACAAATTATTTGTAAACATAAATTAGTTCCATATAAAAAATGGTATTATTTTAATGAGATAAATTCTTAAACATGTAAAATAATGAAAAAACTCCACATTGGAAAAAATAATTGGAAAAAACTATGGGATGGATTGTTTTGTTCATTACATTATCATATAGTGTCCAAAACCTAAGTTTATAAATTAATAAATAACTCTCATTTGTTTTGCTATATAAACCCACCCAACTTCCATTTACTCTTTAATAAATAATATTGGATCATAAAATTACTATAACCTTCACCATATAGATCCCTCCCAAGGTTCCAAAATTCTCTCAATAACCTCCTTAGAATCTTTTATATGAAACCTCTCAAGGTAAGGCCCCCTCTTTCTCCACCTTATTCAAGAACCTCCATTATAACACACCATTTCATTCAAATTTTTCACATTGGGATATTACTTCACTCATCCATCTTACTAAAATCATGATTTATAAATGATTATAAAACCATTTCACTCTCATTAACTCCCCAATTAACCTTTACTTACGCCCATTATTCTGTCATAATGATCCTATGATTTTTCCATGCCAAAATTTTTTGTTGTAAATATCCATCCTTATTTCCACTGAAGAGTATTCAACTAGATATACCTATACTTAATTTATTTTTTATTACACTAATATAACCCAAAATCCAGGATATTGGTATTAATTTTTTTTAAATTCATATTTACATTGTATGATTCATGTGGCACACTTATTCATGTACATGACATTAAAATGATAGGTGCATCTAGATAACACACAGATTCATTGGATAAAGTTTTTGTATCATAAAAAATCATTTATTGGATTATGTAGTAAACCGAATACATTATATGAATTCTTACACCATGTTATGATGTCTGGAAAGTTATCATTTTTCTATGTTTATGATTTTATGATTGGTGTTTTCACCACATTTTTATTATTCATTTATGCTATCACATTGCTTATCATGATTCATTATTCAAGATTATGATTATCACCCCCTTTTATGTTACATGTATATAACTCTTGGATCACATGTTCTACTTGACCTTATTATATGATTTATTTATTGTCTTAATGGGCTGTATAGCTCACCCCACTCTTATTTGAAACCTCAAGTTATCTCGTGAAATTTTTAAAGATCCATGGAATATAAGTGCATGTTGTGGAGTTTTTCTTATAATGTTATTATATCCTTTATTATTTTTGTTATGATATTCGCCTAATCACCCAAATTATCTAGGTTTTATGATATTATGGGTTGTATTAAGTGTGATTTTATGTTATAAATAATGAATTAAACTATATTAAAGAAATGGTTTGTCATATGTAATCACATTAACTACCATCCATGATCCCATTTACTGATGCATAAGAACACACATAACCCAATCTGTGTCCCAAAAAACCCATAAAACTATTTTTATTTTATAATTGTATTCATTTTTTAAACCAAATAGTTTTAATCCCATGGGGTTCCACCCACAACCACAAAACCAAGATTGTGAAGAAAAATAAAATTCCAGCAAAGATTAAAAAGTGTATTGGAAATAAATTTTATTCAAATAAAATGAAATGTTTTGAAGCATAAAATCATTAAAATTCCATGAATAGTAGAGAGAGGGGAAATTTGAAAACCTATAATGGTTGATTCATAGGTCCTTTTATAATCCTTTATGATTAATTTGATTCCAAAGGTTTAATTCCAAAAAATTTTAAGAGATAAGATTAAAGATCAAATAAGTCTTCCAAAACCACTTAAAGAGATCATTGGATTGGAGAATAATAAGATAGATTATAATAAGGATAATATGGAATATAAATTAAATAATTTTATTGGGAAAAACCCCATTAATGATGTCAATTATAGATTCACATCCTGAATCATTTAGTTGATACATATTCCAAAAAATAAATCACCTCTACTTTAAATTTAGAAAATCAGTTCTTGTCATAAATACCCTATTACACTGTGAAACTTTCTTCCCTGAAAACCATTAATTACATGAATATTATTCATGAGATATTTTAGAAAACATTCATTTTTTGAATAACCATTTATGGACTAGATTACTTTATGTATACAAATTCAGGTTTCCCTTCTATTTTATCCACTAAAATCCTCCAACAATTCAACAAACTAATCCAAACATAAAAGAACTGGTAAAAAAAGGACATAACTCAAACCTAGGTGCTATATGGTATATAAAACTAAGGTAAATTCCCATGGGCATATAGAACCAATTCTAATATTTTTAATGGTGGGTCATTGTGCATTATAGGGGCATGAGTATCTGAACCTCATCACTCTATTAGATACCATTTTTAGGAAATTATTATTAAAAAATGTTAGGATATTGCCTTTGAAACTGGACCAAACCAAGTTGAATTCTCAGATCAAGATGCATGAGCAGTTCAACATACACCATTTTCATGTTCTAGTCTTGGAGATCATGGATAATTTTTTGAAGTAGTTTCGAACATATATTTTATCTGATGTCTTTTAAATTTGGGTTGCTGGTCATGATAATCAATGAAAACACAACATGAAAGTCACATAACCCACATAGGTTCTCCCACCAGTTTTACTACCATAAGTTTCTCACACCACATGTGTACACTGATATCCAATATGAGATAAATCCCATGATCCTATGGTATCTTTAATAAATATTGTATTGAGAAGGAATGCATGTGTAGAACCCCTTGCTAATGGTCTGTGATTTAATCAGGCTCCTCTAAATGTAATCCAAGAGATATAAAATTATATAATTGATAATAGTATTAAGTTATCTATGGATTTGGTTGGATTTTCTTGAGCAAGATGAGGGATTTTGGGGTAAGTGGCATGGAATAGTTTTGAGGGAACACCAACTGATAAGGAAAGCTACTTTGGAGGTAGTAATGGATATCAATGGAGCCCAATGGCCCTTTTCTCAGAGAGGTAACTTTGTAGAACATAGGACCAGAAGTGAAAAGACCTCAATGAAGTGAGAAAAAGTTAGGTTGAAGCCTCTAGGGTTATTGATTATACATCCAGCATGGACTCAGGGAAGTGATTATGTGTTGTTAGGTCAGTTCCTGAGAATTAAAAATTTCCAATAGCCCCAAATAAGTGGGATATAATATGGACTATTTTCATTCAATGGTAGCTCTAGAAAAGTATAAATATTTCTATAATAATAATAATAAAACTATTCAAATTTTATAATGTTTTAAAAAAACTTCTTGGTGGTAAATATTTTGATGCATCAGACACTTGGATTCACTATCATACTACCAGCATGAGATAAAGGTTTTAATCAATAAAGTGTGCTCAATAATCAGTATATAATTGAGTGGAGGATTTATAGGTTTCACACTATTAAATTAATTGTGGATCAAGGATGAAAAGGAGAGAGAGTTTGATGACTAAGACTTTTAGGGAAGCACTGTGGAGCTTTCCGACTCCCCTATAATGGTGAGGAGACTACACCTATGAATGACATGGGAGAAATCACAGCAGACAATGTAGTATTTTAGGACTATCATACTTTTGGTCATTGTTTTACCTTGTGTAATAATAAATTTATTCTTCTGATATGTGTAGGAATCAGAAAATGGGGAGCCTCCAAAAACATATATTGGGGATGCCTTAAGGTAGAATCCAGGAAAACCTTCATGTGGTCATGTTATGGAAGTAAGATCACCACCTGGATCTATAGGGTTCCTCCATTAAATGATGGATTTTGGTTCCTAATAAAGATGGTATCTACCTACTATGGGGACTAAGAGGTAAATTCTAACTCCCTTCTTTTTTTTTCCTTCGGTAGTTTTATAAACTCTATATAGAGTTTTTGGATCTATTTTTATATAGTCAGTATGATCAGCCAAAAAGAATCCTGTGGTGGATTTTGAGGTGCCTACTATTATAGAGGGGTATCTAATGGTGAAAATAACATAAGGTGACTTAGTAATAGACCCACTAGAGGGTATTATGGTCAATAACGGTGAGGTCTATGGGTCCCTCATGCTTATGACAGAGAGTGATATCACAACTCTCTATGAAATAGGTATGTTCCTATTTTGTAGCTTCTACATTAATTACTTTCTATTATAAATTCAACTAATTTCAACAATTTTATGTCATTTTTTCCTTGAGCAGTGCATCTTCTGAAAGAGATGGGATTTAGCATGTCGATTAGTAAAAATGCTCCTTCTTTTCCCCTAACGATCAAGGTGGAAGAGTGGGAAAATAAATCACTAGATGCTCATGATAGTGATCCTGCCATCACTTCGATGAAAATGTTAGACCAATAGGAACCAAATAATTAGGGTGAAAATTATATTACTTTGTAGAATAAACAAGATACATTGACATAAGAAAGTAAGTAGTTCATGTAATACAAATTTTCAAATACATGTCAGGTAATAACTATACAATGAAATTGGACTAACAGACATGTAAAAAGGATGTAACAGAGAATGTACTAGAATTAAATCCCATGTATCCAACAAAATTCCATGTTGAAACATGTCTATATTCCTTATAATATAACACATATATACCATGAGAAAGATACCTGACATCTAACTATATGTACACATAATATACCCAACCATTTTATAAAAAAAATTAAAATTTAATTTATAACTCCTTTAATCATCAATAAAAAGTTTTTTATCTGTCATTTATTAACTCAAAATTTCCATGTGAGAAATTATATATATATCTACGTATTAAATTCATAATTAATTTCTGCATTAATTTCTGAACTACATACCATGTATAATCATAATATTCAAACTACTCTATGCACAATAAAATAATTATACACAATTTTAATTTACTTATATTCTGTGTGTAATTTATTAACTAAAACTATTTTTAATTATGTAAAAAAACTAATATGATATATACCACATGAGTAGACTATATGAAATCTCAATACATTACTAGTATTTTAGACATATACTTTTCGAATTTGATCCGAGTACAATCTATGTACCTATTTTAATATATTTTTAATAAAATTAATCAATTTAATTTATTTAAAATAACTGTGGATGGGTTTCTATAGAATAAATTGGCTTCATATTATGATAAAATTAATCAATTTATTAATAAGTTAAATAATATAATTAATTCACAAACATTTATCTTTGTAAAAGAATGAATAAAAATGAATAAAAGGAAGTTATCTTTAATACACATCCATTTTACTAGTGGATGATCAAGATCTTATACTAAACTATGTATGTGCATGATTTATTTTAATTTATTTATTTTGTGTATTTCCTAAATTATTTAATAAAATTAAATTGATATCCTACGATTCATCACTCCCAACTTATTATGAATGGGCCTAGGTGTACATAGTTTCTTTTATGTAAACCCACTTTATGGTTCCCTTCACCTGCAAGTGAAGAAAAATAATTATACACATAGAGGTCCAAGGAACATGGAATTTGTTTAAGATAGAGACAAGATGAAACCAAACAAAAGATATAGACATGCAAATGGTGGAATACTTCAAATTTGATCCATGTATGGATTAAGGCATTTCCCCTTGGTCTAATGGTTTGTTTACAGTCTAGCCAATAAAAAATGATAGTTAAATATCATGATCATGTTTGATTTTTTTTCTTTCTATTTCAGGATTTATTTTATGGGATAATGGATGTGACAATGTAAATAAATGTATTGAATATGAAAAAGTGGAATTAAAAAAATGATTATATGTTAATATTTTATTGATACATATTTAATTAAATAATTAAAATCCACTTAATTTCATGAAGAAATATAAAAAATAGAAAAAATTAAATTTATTCATAATAAAAAAATACCTAAAATTAATATTAATTCATTATTCCATTTATTATATTCATTAAGAAAAATAATGGTTAATGTTTCAATTCAGAATATAGTAGAGAAACATTTAATTAACAATGGCTCTTAATAAATATTATTATTTAAATTAACCAAACATGTATTTAATTCAATGGACATAGCATGTTCAATATAAATTTAGAGGAAGGTGTTGAGAATATTTGAGTTAGGATTTTAGGATTACAGAGTCCACTAAATATAACAAGAAACTATTATCCCACATTTGGAATAACCACTTACCTAAACAATTTTGTATGGTTTTCATGACCATACTCTAGATCATTAGGATTGAAATAAACATTATTTCCACTATAATTTCTAAGGCAATGAGAAATTTTGAGTTTAACAGAAAAGAACTATTGAAACATGATAAAATTGTGGGTGAATTAAAATAATTAAAATTATTATGTAACACATAATTTATAATCATGTAATTTACTAATAATATAAACTCTTATTATTTGTGACCAATTCTGAAAAAATATGTCTCCCAATTGGAAGTAAATCTAGGAATGGTTTAGACACTTATGAGTGGTTCTGACCAATGAATAAAAATATTAAATGATAGAATCCTCAATTCTAGGTCTTCCAGCTATGGTGGTGAGTGGTGAAGAGTTCATTGTCTATGAATAAAACCCAAATGATGTGGAATATTTTCCATTTTTTATGTTGTTATAAATGTCTATTTATCTTATGATGCAACTTAATAATATGTATTCCTATATCATAACCAAAAATATCAACGATCTTTAACATGAGAGAGCTAGATAAGAATTATTTTAGATATCTAAGGCTCTGTTGAAAATAAAATTTCGAGGAGGTACACTATTTGGGCCCCACATAGTCAAACTTATTCAGTACATTCTGTTTCTAGAGGATCTATGGTTTAACATGATGGAAGACCAAATAAAATGATCTCATTCATTCATCACTTCCTTAGAATGTCTAAAGTTTTTTTATAAATTTAAATATGAGAAAAATAGATAAGTCTTTCTTAGATCATCTCACTATACGTCATAATGTTGAAAAGGATGTTAAGAGTGAAATTTATTATGTTCTTATGATGAATAAAATGTGACACCAGGAGAATTTATACCAGAATAACATCAAGTTTAAATATTCTCCATAATTCCCTTCCAATAAGAGGAGGAACAAGGGGTAGTTTAGGGAACAAAATGATATCTATTTATTATGTGGAATGAATGGACACTAGAAAAAAATTGGACCAAGATAAAGAAAAAGGGTAAGGTTTAGGTGTGATTTTTATTTAGTGAAATTTATCTATTTCTACAAATTGGAAAATAGATACAATATATATTTTTCATATATGAATTCAAATAAAAGAACAAAGTAGATTCGAAAGGATTTCCTATGGTGAGGTGGATCTACGAGAAACTAATAAATCTAGACGCGATGCTATGGCTATTAGAGATTACCATATCATGTTTTTGACTAGGATGGTATTGGTTATGAAATATTATAATTATCTAATTTTAGTTACCAAAAACAATATTCCCATGTCTCAAACCTTTGAATTAAATGGAACTATCACATAAAATTACATGGATATGGCATAACAATGAGTTTATTTTATGTAGTCAAATAAATATGTATCAAACACATATTTTTATGACATGGGTGTGAAGCCTTATTGATGATATACCATGATGAAATGATTGTATTACATAATTAGAATTTTTATGCAATTACTTTAATTGAAACATATCTTATTCAACTAGGGGTGGCTTGACCCACTTCTAGATAGTAATCTTATACTCTAGGAAATCCAACATAATTCCACAGAGGAGGACACCTAGAGGGTCACACACAAAGTGTTTCCTATTATCTCAGTTAAATATTATTTACATTTAGAAATTGGAATAAATAATATTATCCAAATTGAGAAGTATTATTTATTTAAGATTTATTAAACTATCAAAAATATTATATACTTATTTATTCACAATATAATTGTTTTATTATTTGAATATATAATATTTATTTATCTATTGTTATTGTCTTTTTAATAAATAATTATTTATTTATTAAATAAATATTTTATATATTTATTAAAATATTAAATAAATTCTTTTTTTATAGCTTGTGAATATAAATATATTTTATTTTTTGATTGAATAATATTTATTTAAATATTTGTTTGAGAATTAAATAAATGTTGAGGAGGATGAGTAGACTATATTTTTGTAGAGATCCGAAGCCTGACGTACATGGACATTACATTACATTTGCGGAATACTTAGTACATAACAAAAACACACACACAAGGATCGTAATAGTTTAGTGTCTTTGGAAACTCGGAACGTAATCTTCTAATTGTGGTGAAAGATCTTCAACATCTCCTATAAAGATCTTCCTTTTTTTTTACCTAAAACATTTCTTTATATCCTGGGGAAAAGAAAACATAAAAGGGTGAGCTCAAATGCTCAGTAAGGGTAAACAAAATAAATATCAATCACATCATATACAAAAGCACATAACTTTTGGAAATCTTAACCTGCAAAAGAGATCATAATTTCATGGGGTAAATCATGGCAGTGAAATGTAATCACAATAATCATAACCTAAAACATGAATCTTTGTGGCATTCACACATAATCATAGATAATCATTTCTTGTTAGTCAAGACTCATTGCCAAGACTATCTTAGTGGACAAAGTCCCTTTCTGAATCGAGTAACCCTCGTTTCAGTCCTGTTTCACTGAACCGGTATAACCTACCGTTCCAGCCCTGTCTATCTCATGAGATATAAAATCTTTACCCAATGCATTGGAGGGAGATATAGGTCCCACCCATCTTATAATGAATCCTTTCTTATGTGTGCCACATAATCATAAACCATACATCATAGCATAACCCTTGTAATAAAAATGGGATTCTTAAACAACATGACATCATAAAACAATTCATATAAGATAAAGGAATTCATAAAAATATTTCCATCACAACATAATCAAATCCATGTTATAATAGGGATAAAAACAGAACCCTTTTATTATCTTAGATGGAAAATAATTTTGATAAAATACTTGAACTCCATTCTTGAGGAAAATATCCTTTCTACTTCAAAAACATTTTTCCTTTCATAACATGTCATACGACTTTAAAAAAAAAGAAGATGATTAAAAATAAACTTGAAAACTTGTAAAGGAAGCTTATTGGAAATAATGTTTTAAAAATCCATTCATGCCGTATAAGTTAAAAAAAACATTCTTCGTACTTTTGTCGGAAAAGTCAAAAAGTACCTCGTATGAAAAAACGACAAAAGATTCCTTTCATATTCTTTACTAAAAACTCGCCGAAGGGTAAAATTGGATTTAAACTATTGTAAGTGGATGGAAACAATATTAAATATTGAGGGAACATGGATGTGGATGATAAAATACACCCCAGTAAATACTTACGAATAAACAATCTCGGATAAAAATGAGATTGTGATACTTCCCTTACCTTATGTCCGACTTGTTTTGTAAGTGTCTGAACCTCCTGTATAATGATTTAAATCATGTTATTGACTTATTCCAGAATCATACTCATTGTTATTATATCATATATTTTTCCTTATGAATTTATATTATCCGTTCTTTTGTAAATTCCATGTTAAAGAAGCGTTTTGGGTAAAATCGTTTTATTTATCGTAGGTGTTTTGACTTGTTGTTCTTGACATTATTATTACTTATATCATGATTTACTTACATACAGAATATAAAACATGATTTATATATCATATATATTCAGTATATATATATAGATAGATAAATGAAATGAAAAACACCGCTCATGGAGACGGTAGTCCGTACGTACGCATGAGCGCTGTTTTACTTTCCTTATTGTCTTGAAATGGAAGTAAGTAGATGACATACATATATATATATATATACATAAATCCAGTAGCTTTATAATGTCATATATTTCATTATTATTTCTTATATATACTTTATAATCATTCTTAAATGGTTAACATGGAGAATGAATCTCATCGCGTCGTGGAGATGGTATTCCGTACGTACGCACGAGCGATGATATCATTTCCATAAATATTGAACTGAATTGGTGTGGATTATACAATATATCAGAATCAATATGATGTTGTAATAACTATGTATAGTTATTCTTTACACCATTATACCCATCCATGTAAGGTGGTGGTGGAAAATAGATTACACCACGGCGTGGAGACGGTATTCCGTACGTACGCACGCACGGTGATTTCTTTTTCCGTAGGATGGATAGATGGTGAAATAGGGTTGTTTCCTACTTATAATAACATATCAGTATATGAGTGATACTGATGTTATTACTTCATAATGAAACAACCTAAGAAGAAGAAGTGGAAGAAGAAATAAAGATGAAAGAATTGGTAACGGTAATTACCTCTTCTTTGAAGCGCCTCTTTGAGACCTCCTCTTAGGGCACTAAAATTGGTCTTTGAGGAAGAACATAACCTCTAGGATGTTTCTAGGGAAGTGGAGAAGAGACTTTGGCAGGGGTTGGCCGAGCTTGAGTGCTCAAATTGGTGTGAGGAGGAGGGAGAGGAGGTGTCCTTTTATAGGGGAGGAGAGGGGCACCTTAGGAATATCTCAAAATATTATTTTATATTAAAGTCAAAATCGGTTTATAATGGTTCCAAAGGGTCTTATTTAGAAGCTAAAGTGGGGAAGGGTCGAAATACTATCAACCAATAAGATTTAGACAAGTTTAGGGTATTATTTTAACCTTATCAATTCGATTTAACTCTAAGTTAAATAATTTAACTTTTACCGTGTCTTTTTGTTTTCTTTCACTATATGGTTAATACACTTACTATAACATGCCAAAAAAACCCTAAATTGTTTATTATTAATATATATATCCTTATCTAAGTCATTTGGCCGAACCTTAGATTTTTAGGAATAACATAACAATTAATAATATAATATTTGATTTAAAAACTACTTTGTGTCAATTTTGACACTATTTGATATATGATTTTTGTGAAAGTCATAACAGAATTATATGTTCGAACCAAGTTGATTAAATCAACACTAATATATCATAGTAACCTATAAAATTAGTGGAATTCATAAAAAGTCTCAAATTACATTCATTTGAGTATTTATAACATCAATTATGTTAATATTTCCTTAAAAGGGTAATTACTGCATCATCGTTGTGTCATAAATAAATTAATTTATTTAAAGTCTAAAAATTATAAATAAAATATCATTATGTAGGAAATCTTTTTAGATTTCTAATTAATATTTATAGTCGAATTTATCTTATGTATAACCCCATATTAAAAATGTTTTAGTTAATAAACTTTGATTTTAACTCTTTTAACTCTTCTTTGAATTAAATAATAATAAATGTCCTAATCTAATCCAAGTGGGCCTAAATGATAATATTTTACACTTAAGGTTGTTTTTGGTCGAGATACACTTGTCCAATATAATTAGGACATGTGTTAGGGTAATATTAATATCATTCTTACCCTTAATTACCCTATTTACTTTTAACCGTGGTAAATAAAAGTAAAAAGTTACTATTCACCAAAAATTATTTTCATCTCATTGAACCACATTTTACTTACTGACATCAACCGTGTCTCTCGGATTTTTGAAATTACATTCACAGAAGAGGTAAAATTAAGTTTTATGAAAAATTCAGTTTTTTAACTACCACTTAGTAGTTTCACTATTCATCAAAAAATGAAGGTTTTCAGAAAAATGCCAAAATTTCATCCTAAGCTATATTTCATATTCCGAATTCAAAAATGAAGTCTATTTTACCAAATTCATAACATAGAAGTTGCATTAATTAATTTTATAATTAAATCCCGCTGTTAAAACAAATAGCGTGTTTTTAAGAAACAATATCTATCAAAAGATTGACACTTGTTTATGTCTGGTTTAAATGTGCAATTACATCCAATGACCAACATTGTATTAAATTGTAAAAATATATTCTAAATATAATTTAAAACTACTCCAATTAATAATTTATCACTATTAATTATTTCGATTAAAAAAGTTGTTTTTTAATTATAATTTAGTAATTTTCACTTTTCATCAGAATATGAAAGTTATCCGAAATGTACCAAAATTTCACCTTAGGCTAAATTCGATACTCCGAATCCAAAAATGAAGTTCATTTTGAAAAATAAGATTTAAATAATTTTAAAAAGCGGTTATTACTATTCATAACGGCTAGTTTTAATAACAGTTTAATAGCATATCGCTGTTTAGTGAAACTCGTTATTGCGTACTACACACGCTATCGAGGAAGGTCGCGATTGCGTGTAATGCAAGGCAAGTCAAGGATGCATGTTGTGCAAGCTCCTTTTGGTGTAGCGTACAACACAAGACATTAATAAAATTAAAAAGAATATTTTTTATAAAATCTTGGGCTGTTACATTCTACCCCCCTTAAAATGAATTTCGCCCTCGAAATTCGTCGGGGTTATAAATGGTTTACTATTTGAAAGTTTCTTTAATAGAAACCCACATCGTAAAAAAGAATATCAAAACCAATCTTTAAAAACAAAAGTATGAAACGTAACGGTTACCCAAATAAACTAATCATTGGGTTTCCACATAGGTGAAAATATGGATATGGAAGAGAAATCTAACCATCATGTTCTGATGGAGAGTGGTAGAGAACATGGCTATGGAAAAGCCAATAATCACAAATCCATAAATCTGTGACGATCTAAGGTACCATCCGATTCATCAGGTGTAAGATCACTAGGACAACATTTTTGGTTTTCAAGATCATTTCCCTAAAGTTGAAAATTTGAATTGGAATAAATACTTTCTTTATTTTGGTACAATCTCACTATTGTTCGTGCCTAGAACAATTTCCACTTCATCTCTTAAATGAAGTTGAATTTGTTATTCGTGAAGTGTTAGCAGATCATGTGATAGAATGACGGGTCATTCCATCTGTCTCAAACAAAAGGTTAGCAAAAATTATATACATAAGTCGATCTATAGTGAGATTAATCATATATAGTTCCTAAAATGGACTTATACTTTAAAACTAGTTTCTACTAAACAGGGACTTCCTGTAGGCCAGTGGTAGGCGATAAAGGCCAGTCGCATTTCGGTTGTGGGTTCGATTCCTACGACCTTGTCCGACGTGAAGGGCTGTCACCCGTCCTGCAGGTTGTCCCTTTTTCTAAAACTATATTACTATAACATCCCATAAATAATATCGAAAAAAAACTTCTATCCTTAAACAATACTAACTTATGTCCAACATAATCCATTCCAATCTTTAGTCCTATCCATAATACTGCAGTCCATTCTCATAACATAGTGAAAACGATTACCAGAGATTTAATACCATCGTTGATCCCCATATATCCTAAGATATATCTTGTTGGACACATTACAAACATTCAAAGGCCTTAATCTTGTACTCTCTTGAATACCCATTGAACCTTAGTGAAAACTTGAATGCAGTTAAAAGTTAACACTTTCCACATACCAAAATCCTCAAAATTCTATATACTCAAACCATGATATCACTTAGTCCTTATATCAATCATGATCTCATGAATACTGTTAAATATTTCATTTTCTCGTTTTCCCTTCATTATGCGCATAATATCTCAATCACTTTGAATACCACATTAGACCAATACATAAATATTCCAATATTCCATGATACAACATTATTTTGGAATCCCATTACATAAAAACTTAATCATTCCACCACATCGTTGTCATATTCAACATTGCCAATAGTGATTCCATGTGACTTCCCTTTGTCCTTTGCCTTAAGCGGTTGCTCATGTCGATCATCACTAACCCTTGGATTAGGGCATTTATTGGAATAATGTCCCATCTCCTTGCACTTGAAGCATTGAAGTGTTGGTTGTGCGTTCTCTGCAGTGTTTGCTTTATTCACTTCATTAGAATCCCTTTTTCTATTACTTCGACACTCAGCTGCTCGATGACCTTCTTTTCCACACTTAAAACATTTTCTAGTCCCTTTAAGACAATCTCCACCATGCTTCTTTCCACACTTTGTGCATAAGGAAACATTCATCTTCTTTTCACCATTATTATGAGATTTCTCCTTGAACTCCATCTTTCGTTTCTTGTCAAAACCATGAGATGGATATGTAACACCAACTTCCATTTCTACCTTGATAGCACAACGCAAAATTTCTTCATAGCTACTGAAGTCTCTTATAGCTAATGCCCTTCGAAGACTTGGTTTTAAGCCACTGAAAAATCGATCAACTTTACTTTCAGGTTGGATGATAATGCCAGATGCATACCTTGCAAGTCTTGTAAAATTCGCTTCGTATATACCAACAGATTCATCATCCTTTTACTTTAGTTCAAGAAACTCCTTCTCCATCTTTTTTCGGAGAATACGAGGGAAGTACTTATTGAAAAACAAGTTCTTGAACTCGTCCCATTCCATGGAATCAATTTCATCTCTTTGCCTCGTATTCTTGATAAGATTCCACCATTGATCAGCTTCAACTTCCAAACGATATACTGCTAAGATGACTTTATCATGTTCAGAACATTGAAGAACTGAAAATATCTTTTCAGTAGTACTAATCCATTGTTCAACAACTAATGGATCAGTAGACCCACTGAAAGAAGGCGGACGCTGCCTCATGAAGGATTCAACAGAATGTTGCTCCTTCCTTTGCTCATTTGGAAGTCCTGCATGATTCATAGCTTGAGAAAGTTGTGTGAGCATGGCTACAAGATTTTGCATTCCAGCTCCCATATCGTTTGGTTGCTCAGGGGGACAATCATTGCATTGTCCATTGCATTGATCAACACAGTTCCTTCGGGTTCCAGCCATCATCTAAAACCCCAAAAGAATAGTGTGAGAGGAAAAAATCGTTCTAGGGAAAACAACATAATAAAGGGGTAGTACCCTCAATATCTAACATCTTAGGTTAAATTCTAAGATCGTTAGAGCAATTCTAGGACTATACCCTATACGTATACTTAACCTTAGAGACATCCCTAGACATACCTTAGAAATATCTCTAGGGATCTCACTAACGTTTTCGCATCCTAGTTTCCAAAGGTTGACTAAACCTTTCCTCTGATACCAACTGTAGAGACCTGAAGCCTGACGTACATGGACATTACATTACATTTGCGGAATACTTAGTACATAACAAAAACACACACACAAGGATCGTAATAGTTTAGTGTCTTTGGAAACTCGGAACGTAATCTTCTAATCATGGTGAAAGATCTTCAACATCTCCTATAAAGATCTTCCTTTTTTTTACCTAAAACCTTTCTTTATATCCTGGGGAAAAGAAAACATAAAAGGGTGAGCTCAAATGCTCAGTAAGGGTAAACAAAATAAATATCAATCACATCATATACATAAGCACATAACTTTTGGAAATCTTAACCTGCAAAAGAGATCATAATTTCATGGGGTAAATCATGGCAGTGAAATGTAATCACAATAATCATAACCTAAAACATGAATCTTTTTGGCATTCACACATAATCATAGAGAATAATTTCTTGTTAGTCAAGACTCATTGCCAAGACTATCTTAGTGGAGAAAGTCCCTTTCTGAATCGAGTAACCCTCGTTTCAGTCCTGTTTCACTGAACCGGTATAACCTACCGTTCCAGCCCTGTCTATCTCATGAGATATAAAATCTTTACCCAATGCATTGGAGGGAGATATAGGTCCCACCCATCTTATAATGAATCCTTTCTTATGTGTGCCACATAATCATAAACCATACATCATAGCATAACCCTTGTAATAAAAATGGGATTCTTAAACAACATGACATCATAAAACAATTCATATAAGATAAAGGAATTCATAAAAATATTTCCATCACAACATAATCAAATCCATGTTATAATAGGGATAAAAACAGAACCCTTTTATTATCTTAGATGGAAAATAATTTTGATAAAATACTTGAACTCCATTCTTGAGGAAAATATCTTTTCTACTTCAAAAACATTTTTCCTTTCATAACATGTCATACGACTTTAAAAAAAAAGAAGATGATTAAAAATAAACTTGAAAACTTGTAAAGGAAGCTTATTGGAAATAATGTTTTAAAAATCCATTCATGCCGTATAAGTTAAAAAAACATTCTTCATACTTTTGTCGGAAAAGTCAAAAAGTACCTCGTATGAAAAAACGACAAAAGATTCCTTTCATATTCTTTACTAAAAACTCTCCGAAGGGTAAAATTGGATTTAAACTATTGTAAGTGGATGGAAACAATTTTACATATTGAGGGAACATGGATGTGGATGATAAAATACACCCCAGTAAATACTTACGAATAAACAATCTCGGATAAAAATGAGATTGTGATACTTCCCTTACCTTATGTCCGACTTGTTTTGTAAGTGTCCGAACCTCCTGTATAATGATTTAAATCATGTTATTGACTTATTCCAGAATCATACTCATTGTTATGATATCATATATGTTTCATTATGAATTTATATTATCCGTTATTTTGTAAATTCCATGTTAAAGAAGCGTTTTGGGTAAAATCGTTTTATTTATCGTAGGTGTTTTGACTTGTTGTTCATGACATTATTATTACTTATATCATGATTTACTTACATCCAGAATATAAAACATGATTTATATATCATATATATTCAGTATATATATATATAGATAGATAAATGAAATGAAAAACACCGCTCATGGAGACGGTAGTCCGTACGTACGCATGAGCGCTGTTTTACTTTCCTTATTGTCTTGAAATGGAAGTAAGTAGATGACATACATATATATATATATACATAAATCCAGTAGCTTTATAATGTCATATATTTCATTATTATTTCTTATATATACTTTATAATCATTCTTAAATGGTTAACATGGAGAATGAATCTCATCGCGTCATGGAGACGGTATTCCGTACGTACGCACGAGCGATGATATCATTTCCATAAATATTGAACTGAATTAGAGTGGATTATACAATATATCAGAATCAATATGATGTTTTAATAACTATGTATAGTTATTCTTTACACCATTATACCCATCCATGTAAGGTGGTGGTGGAAAATAGATTACACCACGGCGTGGAGACGGTATTCCGTACGTACGCACGCGCGGTGATTTCTTTTTCCGTAGGATGGATAGATGGTGAAATAGGGTTGTTTCATACTTATAATAACATATCAGTATATGAGTGATACTGATGTTATTACTTCATAATGAAACAACCTAAGAAGAAGAAGTGGAAGAAGAAATAAAGATGAAAGAATTGGTAACGGTAATTACCTCTTCTTTGAAGTGCCTCTTTGAGACCTCCTCTTAGGGCACTAAAATTGGTCTTTGAGGAAGACCATAACCTCTAGGATGTTTATAGGTAAGTGTAGAAGAGATTTTGTCAGGGGTTGGCCGAGCTTGAGTGCTCAAATTGGTGTGAGGAGGAGGGAGAGGAGGTGTCCTTTTATAGGGGAGGAGAGGGGCACCTTAGGAATATCTCAAAATATTATTTTATATTAAAGTCAAAATCGGTTTATAATGGTTCCAAAGGGTCTTATTTCGAAGCTAAAGTGGTTAAGGGTCGAAATCCTATCAACCAATAAGATTTAGACAAGTTTAGGGTATTATTGTAACCTTATCAATTCGATTTAACTCTAAGTTAAATAATTTAACTTTTACCGTGTCTTTTTGTTTTCTTTCACTATATGGTTAATACACTTACTATAACATGCCAAAAGAACCCTAAATTGTTTATTATTAATATATATATCCTTATCTAAGTCATTTGGCCAAACCTTAGATTTTTAGGAATAAAATAACAATTAATAATATAATATTTGATTTAAAAACTACTTTGTGTCAATTTTGACACTATTTGATATATGATTTTTGTGAAAGTCATAACAGAATTATATGTTCGAACCAAGTTGATTAAATCAACACTAATATATCATAGTAACCTATAAAATTAGTGTAATTCATAAAAAGTCTCAAATTACATTCATTTGGGTATTTATAACATCAATTATGTTAATATTTCCTTAAAAGGGTAATTAATGTATCATCGTTGTGTCATAAATAAATTAATTTATTTAAAGTCTAAAAATTATAAATAAAATATAATTATGTAGGAAATCTTTTTAGCTTTCTAATTAATATTTATAGTCTAATTTATCTTATGTATAACCCCATATTAAAAATGTTTTAGTGAATAAACTTTGATTTTAACTCTTTTAACTCTTCTTTGAATTAAATAATAATAAATGTCCTAATCTAATCCAAGTGGGCCTAAATGATAATATTTTACACTTAAGGTTGTTTTTGGTCGAGATACACTTGTCCAATAGAATTAGGACATGTGTTAGGGTAATATTAATATCATTCTTACCCTTAATTACCCTATTTACTTTTAACCGTGGTAAATAAAAGTAAAAAGTTACTATTCACCAAAAATTATTTTCATCTCATTGAACCACATTTTACTTACTAACATCAACCGTGTCTCTCGGATTTTTGAAATTCCATTCACAGAAGCGGTAAAATTAAGTTTTATGAAAAATTCAGTTTTTTAACTACCACTTAGTAGTTTCACTATTCATAAAAAAAATGAAGGTTTTCAGAAAAATGCCAAAATTTAATCCTAAGCTATATTTCATATTCCGAATTCAAAAATGAAGTCTATTTTACCAAATTCATAACATATAAGTTGCATTAATTAATTTTATAATTAAATCCCGCTGTTAAAACAAATAGCGTGTTTTTAAGAAACAATATCTATCAAAAGATTGACACTTGTTTATGTCTGGTTTAAATGTGCAATTACATCCAATGACCAACATTGTATTAAATTGTAAAAATATATTCTAAATATACTTTAAAACTACTCCAATTAATAATTTATCACTATTAATTATTTCGATTAAAAAAGTTGTTTTTTAATTATAATTTAGTAATTTTCACTTTTCATCAGAATATGAAAGTTATCCGAAATGTACCAAAATTTCACCTTAGGCTAAATTCGATACTCCGAATCCAAAAATGAAGTTCATTTTGAAAAATAAGATTTACAGAATTTTAAAAAGTGGTTATTACTATTCATAACGGCTAGTTTAAATAATAGTTTAATAGCATATCGCTGTTTAGTGAAACTCGTTATTGCGTACTACACACGCTATCGAGGAAGGTCGCGATTGCGTGTAATGCAAGGCAAGTCAAGGATACGTGTTGTGCAATCTCCTTTTGGTGTCGCGTACAACACAAGACATTAATAAAATTAAAAAGAATATTTTTTATAAAATCTTGGGCTGTTACAATTTTATTCAGTGATGAATATTTTTTTACCATATTTTAATAAAAATATTTTTCATTGCACAGGTTAACACACGATATAAAATAAAATAATAATATTATATTATTATATTACATGGGGTTTCTTTTGAGTTTAATATATTATTAAGGGAATTTTTTAATTAATTAAATATTATACCCTTACTCTAAGTCTAAACATAAAAATCTATTTCAATTAGAGAAATTATAATCAGCATTCCCAACATTTTTCTCCAAACTTCTCCTTCCTCCTATCTTCCCCTAATGAATGATAATAATAAGGGAAACTCCATTAAGACCAAAAGACCATGAAGTGATAAAAAATAAGAATACAAGGCAGTCAATCGATCATGACATAACTCAACGTTTCATCATAGTTATTCAATGATCTAAGGAGAATGTGTGGATCAATACCAATGGGGATATACATTGGGTCATTGATATGTAATGATGATATAATGATCATGTTAGAATTATCAATTCTATAAATGAAGAATAATCTTAATATGGACTTAATAATTATTCTTTTTTCATAAATTAGTTATAAATTTGCATGAAAAGGACTACACTCTTGGTTCAAAGAAAATTCTTTAGAAATATTCATCAGAATTTTTTTCTTACCATGACATTGAAATCCTATACATTATGAATGTTTTGTTGAATCTGAAAAAGAAGAGTTGGAAAAAGTCAAAATATGCACCTCATCTATGTCTAAAAGAATCATGTATAACACCGAGCATGGTCAAAGTACACTGTGAAATGGATAATCTAATTACTATAAAACTGAAATCCTCTAAATATGAACACAAATTAAGGTTAGTATTATTAGACTATGTGGATTCCATTTAATGTTTTAGATCATGGACCATCTCATTTTGATCATGTCACTACCTTGATATTTATGGGGATAATTGAAACATGAAAAAGGGGCATCAAGAACCAATACATGGAAAATGAAATAAAAGACATGTGATTGAACTCAACATATGATATCTTAGTTTCACTATATATACCTTGAAATAGGAATAAATTCATACATATTTCTTATGGAAAGAGGATATTTTTAATATATTTGACATGTATTTGGAAGAGGGGGTAATGAAAATGATGTGTTCTCCAATGAGAAAAGGGAGACTAAAACCAGATAGTGATCAATAAAAGACTTTTCCCTAAGAGAAATAGAGGCTTAAACATAATTTATATAGATGGAACTAAATAGGAGGCCCATGATTCACTTATTGTATCATAGGACATGAATCAAGACACACATAGTTCTTAAAGATGGTGTGGTAATGGGAAAATGCCAAAAGAGGGGAGGTATCCTCTCAAGTATGGACTCTAGCATAGTGTTTTGGTTTAAGAATCATAAAGAAAGACTTCTTCTATTTAGTTTGTGGTCATTAAGATGGGCCCCATACCAATATAGTTAAATTTCATCTAGATAGAAAATGACCACAAAATTAAACATCACACAGTAAATATGTTGCACTATATGGTTTAATCTCATGCATCTAGGATCTATATTCTATGTAGTTTAGGGTCATAAGACACAAAACTATTCTGATTAGTTTTAATTCATACATAATATACTATGTTCACTATGTTTTTATGTCATATTGATTAGATGATATTATATATAGTATAATGTCATATGACCATAACTGTAGGGGGTATTTTAGTTTAATATGATTCCTCTAGGGCATAGAAAGGATGTGTTATTTAATGTCATGTAGTTATAACTAGGGTTTATCATTACTTGTAAACATGGAGTGCCTTGATAAAGGTGCATAAAAATACACTAAAACCCATAAACCTATGTGATTCACTCTCATTGTGTGAATCAAGGAGGAAAACAATATTTCTGAAGTCTCATGAGGGTGGAAAAAAAGAGGAAAATGGGATCGAATTAAAATGAAACATCGACAACTGAAAATGACCATACAAAAAAGGAAAATTGTAAGGGGGTGTGCTCAATGTACTAGGTTTTCACTAAAAGTATCCACTGATTGATTGGGGGATACATTGTGTGTCACGACCCATCCCCAGGGTCCCGTGCCGTGACTATCCCATGCCTGCCTCGCAAAGACTAGGGGCAGGAGACTAGCGCTGAAGGCATTAACCTGCAAGTGGGATACATTTTCCTGAGTAACTATACATACACACACGCCCAACCAAGTCCCACACACTGACTAAGGAAACAAGTATCACTAAAAACAAAGGTGAGTACAACTAATAATAGTTGGCCCAAATACTATCCCAATGAAAGAACTGAAAACAATAAGTACACAATGGAAACTCTGATAAACGTCCACGGGAAACCCCTCCTGATCAGGAGAATATTTTAGCTACTATAAGCCGAAGTACAATTTTCTATCCACCTGATCCTATTAGGCCCCACCAGTTCCAAGGCCACTATGTCCACCGTCGTAGCATCCGTTGGTCCCATCTCACTAAGAACCTCTGGGTCGTGGTCCACCAAAGTCTGTCAAAACATCAATCGTCTACACCAGAAAAAACATGTGCGAGAAAATCCCATGTAGGGGTGAGTAACAAAATAAACAGTAGGGACCCCGAAACAAAAATGAAATACCACACAACAATTCCATAAGTAAAGCATGAAACACAAGACAACTCACACCAGGTAAACATTTAGGGTAGTGAAAGAAGGATCACCAGTCACATCATCAAACACCTCGGATGTTGTAGAAATCATCCTCTATCGAGTATATTGGGCCATACAATTCACACAAAAGTGCTTCCCACTAACCTTGTACTACTTAGGCACACCTTCTCATCACGTACCGTGGGCCTGAAAAGTCACACAGAAGTGATTCCCACTAATCATGGACAACTGAGGTACTCCTCCTCATCACATACCATGGGTCTACAAAGTCAAACAAAAGTTATTTTCACCATGGTCCTGCAAAGTCACACATACGTTCTTCCCATTGGGCCATAGTCGAGTCTCACAAAGTTGAAAGTTAATAGTCCTAAGGTCTCATCCAACCGTAGGGTTTCATACATAGTGCGCTTGGGAGAACCGCTCCTCAATCCATTCATGAAATCTCAACTTCCATAAAATCATCCTTAGGTCATGCCAAAAGATCTTCCTCATTGATAACATCCCAATTCTGCAAACGAATTGTCAATCAGACACCCGGTTTGCAAGATACAAGTGTTTTAGTAAATAGGGGTCGGTTGCGTCTTGGTCCGGTCCGACCTGGTCGGACCAAAGCGACCAACTAATATAGGGGGACCCACATAACCTATATTAGTTTTAACTGAATTGAACTAACCCAATTTGGTTCTAGGTTAGTCCAGTATGGCTTGGAAAGTGGGCCAGACCCAATGGGGCTTTCCGGACTCGGCCCGTTTTGGATCAGGGTATAGCCCGCCGGGTCGCCCGGCGACCCGGTCTCGTCCGGCCCAGCCTGCTAGGCTGCAGGTCCGGACCGGCCCACTGTTTGAGGGCACAACCTGCCAGCCCAAAGACTAGCTTCTCAGTGTGGCCGGTGGTGCACTGTCCCGCTTGGACATGGCAGGCTGCCACATCTAGCCCCAGTTGGCCCCACAGACGCAGGGTCTTGCCTCCTATCGCAATTGATGGACCATGACTCACTAACTGCCAATAAGATGTAGATGTGGGCCATTTCTCCACACAACTCTCACCAGGTTCTATGAATTACTCCACGTACTACTGCCACCACCGCCGCCATTGCCTCTGCCGTTGCTGATGTCACCACCGGCGTCATCAGAACCTTTGGCGGACCACTGGACATTCTCTGGTGGTCCGTTCTTCATGCCACCTTCTCCTACATTCTCCAGGGAGCATCCTCTTAACCAATATGGTCCCAAAATCATCTTGACTCCTTTTTGAGGGTACATGCACAAATAATGCACATGGCGGAGGTGCTCGTGCCTTGTTCGTGTCAACCCGCGCCCTCCGCATTAGAGGTTTAAAACAAGGGGGAAGCTTTGGGATTGTGGTTCAATCATATCAAGTAATGTTTCTATCCCTAATAGATAAAATCCCCAAATAAAGTTACCCTCCCACAAAAATGCACGAATAATAGATCAAACTGTTCAATGGTTGATCTGCACTTATAATTTCTAGAAATGAATGGGGATGGACATCAAAATAAAACAACCCCTACCTCTTTGATGTTCGAAGCTGCAGTGTTTCATCCTCGAGGTTTCAAGATGTCGACGTCGATCGTTGCTTCCAGTTCCATTCTTTGAGGTGTGTCAAAGTCGGTGATGATCCGCCGATGCGTCATTATTAATTTGAGAGGAAGAACATTGGAGGTTCGTCAGAGAATTGACAATGTATAATCTTCATTCCACCAACACGTCAAAAAATTAAAAGGAAACAGGTCACAGTGTTTCAGTTACATTGCGAAGTTGCATCGTTACACTGTTACACTTCCTTTATTTCATCGTTACACTGCATGATATGGGCCAATAATGAGACTCATTAATACACCTCGTCGTTTCCTCATTACTGCACCACAACATTTCCATGTCTCCACTCATTGGTTGAAAAAAGAAATAAAATAACTTTTTTTTAAAGTTATTATATTATTTTATGAAATGTCCAAAAATAGATTTTTCCGTTCGGCCCTTGATGGCCAAAGTTAAGTCCATTATAGGTGAATCTCATCATTTTGAGTTCGACAGTTCCCTAAATTTTTTGATCCGAGCACTAATTCAAATTTTATAAAAACCCAATCACATGTTTACTAAATGTACTTAAAAAGAAGTTCAGGATTCTGTTCTGGGCTCACCGGGCCTCGGAATCACGTGCTGTCAAAGCGTGTGGTATCAAAATAATTCCATATAATTTACAAAAAAGTACACAACATTTTAGAGACATTAAATTCTCCCCAACTTAGGTATTTACTTCACTGAAATCCAAAATAAAAAAACTAATAAAATAGATGGGGGTACTAAGCACGAATCAGTGTCTCCTACTCCCATATTCTCTCCTGGAGATTTCAGTCCTGGAACCAAATGCGCACCATAGGAATCGATTTCCCATGCAGGACCTGCTCTTATGAGTCCTCTATCTCCACTGGTAACTCTAAAAACATCACCCCATTGTCAATGTCCATCTCACCACAGTTGATGATGTGCAATGGATCATGCATGTACCTCCTCAGCTGCAACATGTGGAAAACATCATGCACCTGGAGTATCTGTGGGGGAAGATCTAGGCGATATGCCACCTCACCAACTCTACTCAGGATCTGAAAAGGTTTGATGAACCTCAGAGACATCTTGCTGCCCTAGCCAAATCTCCACAATCCTTGTTGGGGTGAGACCCGAAGGAAAACATGGTCTACCTCCTCAAACTACAATTGTCTCCATCTCCTATCAGCATAAGAATTCTGTCTACTTTGTGGAGTCCTCATTAGCACATGGATGATATTCACCTTCTCAGTGGTAGACTGTACCAACTTTGGACCCATGAGTGCTGAGTCCCCTGGGTCTGTCCCGCAAAGAGGTGATCTACTTGGATGTCCATACAAGGCCTCAAACAATTCCATGCCAATGGTGGAGTGATAGCTATTTTTGTATGTAAACTCTAACAGTGGTAGGTGGTCCTCCCAACTGCAACCAAAATCTAGGATGCAAGCACGTAGCATGTCTTCTAAGGTCTGTATGATCCGCTTTGTCTGACCATCCATATGAGGATGAAAATATGTTCTCAAGCATAACTACGTCCTAAATGCCTGCTGCGATCCCCACCAAAACTGGTATGTAAAGGGAGCATCACGATCCATATGATGATCATCGAAGGCACCCCGTGAATCTGCTCTATCTCCTGGATGTAGAGGTGTCCCAATCCCTCTACCGGTCCCTTCTCCTACATGGGTTGGAAGTGATCTGACTCAGTGAGTTTGTAAATGATCAACCATATAGATTTGCAGCCCCTGGATGTACGTGGTAACCCCATCACAAAGTCCATCGAGATACTATCCCATTTCCACTTCGGTACCTCGAGTGGCAGGGCAAAGCCTGCCGGAACCTGAGGATCGACCATCACTTGCTGAAAAGTGAGGCATTGTGAAATGAACTCGACCACCCCTTTATTCATCCTTGACCACTAGTACTGATGTCAGAGGTCATGGTATATCTTCCCCACTCTAGGATGTATCTCAAAAGGGGAAGTATGAAACTCTCTCAACAACTCCTCCTATAACGTCACTAGAACTACTGTGTGCCCTCTGAAAAATATGATGTGCTCCCCACCTATCAAAAATCCTTCAGGAGGCCATCCTGAGGATAAATGAGCACATCAAGCCTTGAAGTTAACATCCACCAAATGTGCCTCCCTAACTCATTGTAAGAGTGGGGGAGTAACAATCATCGACTAAAGGAATATAGCTTCACCATCATCCATGAAGGATATATGCATCACAACCAACTGCTCCATCGCCTCACTCAATAGCTACAAACCGGTCCTCGTGCTGAGCGCATATGCTACCACATTCCCCTTTATAGTAGTATAGTCTATTTCAAAGTCATAGTCTTGGAGGAACTCTAGTCATTGCCACTACCTCAGGTTCAGGTACTTCTGAGAGAAGATATACCTAAGACTATTGTGGTCGGAGTAAACCATAAACCATTCACCCATCAAGTAGTGACGCCACATATTGAAGGAAAATACAAGTTCTGCTAACTTCAGGTCGTGGGTAACATATTTCTTCTCATGCTTCCTCAACTGGTGTGAGATATAAGTGATAAATACTTGATCATGCATCATTACACAACCCAGTCTGGTCCCTGATTCTTCACAGTAAAATACATACCCAACACCCACCTCTGGTAGTCTCAAGATGGGGGCACTAGTCAGTCTCCACCTCATCTCCTGGAAACTTTGCTGACATTTATCCATCCACACGAAGGTCTATCCAATATGTGTCAAAGAAGATAAGGGTGCTTCTACTCTAGAAAATTCGGTAAAAAACCTCTGATAGTAACCAACCAACCCCAAGAAGCTCCACACCTTATTCATACTCCGGGTTAGCTCCCAAGAAAGCACCGCCTCTATATTTGTTGGATCCACTGAAACTCTAGCCTCTGAGATGATGTGTACTATAAAGTGGAATTTTATAATCCAAAACTAACACTTCGAGAGCTTTCTATATAGCAGGTTCTATCAGAGTGTATCTCAGACTATCCACAGGTGTGAAGCATGCTCCTCCTTTGAGGTCAAGGGCACCAAGATGTCATTAATTAATACCATAAAAAACTGTTCAAGGTAAGGATGGAAGATCCTATTCATGAGTCACATGAACACTACTGGAGTGTTGTTCACTCTGAAAGGCATCACCAGGAACTCATAGTGGCTGTATCGGCACCTGAGGGTTGTCTTTGGAACATCCTCATCTCGTACTCGAAGATGGCGATAGACCGATCTGAGGTCTATATTTGAGAACCACCTCGCTCCCTTTATCTAGTTGAAGAGGTCATCGATACTCGGTAGTGGATACTTGTTCATCACAGTTTCCTGGTTCATGTGCCAGAAGTCCATTCGCAACCTCAAAATCCCATCCGCCTTATTGGAAAAAACCATAGGGGCTACCCTAGGTGAAATGCTGGGCCTTATGGACCCCTTCTCCTGCAACTCCTCTAGCTGTACCCTCATCTCGTGAAGTTCTGAAAGAGCCATCAAATATGTCGGTGTGGATATCAGTGTCGTCTTAGGGTACATGTCAATGTAAAAATGTACCTCCCAATGAGGAGGTATTCCTGAAACATCATCAAGAAAAACATCCTCATACTCGTCCACCACTATATGAAAACATGGACTCCTCTCATCCCCTGCACCAAGGGTGAGGCTATCCAACTAGTGTGTGACTGGTTGCTCCCTCCTCCATGAAATTCCATCCTACATTGTAAGGTGTTCCTTATCACTGGTGAATGAAAAAATGGTTCGATATCCACAGACACACCACACCGTATGCCTAAAATAGTCGATCTGATCAAGGACTATGTATAACCAGTCCATACCCAAGATGATGTCCTAAGGCCTAGATGCTTCTACTAGGAGATCCCAGGCAAAGCACTCGCCTCCCAGAGTAAGCTCACACTTACTTCACTAGTGTGTAATCATCGAATCCCCTCCCAAAGAAGTATCTAGCCGTATGGATTAAACCAACTACTACACCAGAAACTCCAAGCTCCGAATGAGAGTTGTGGCAAGGAAGGAGTGACTTGAACTTATGTCTATAAGAACTTCATCTAAGGTGGGGGAGAAACATATCGTACCTCAGATCATCTATGGAGTGCCATGGTCCTAAGCCTCCACTTTTTGAAGATGTTCTCACCCCTTTCCGCTAGCTCCCTTAGGTCGAGGTGGACCACATGGGGGGTGGGGGTGGTAACACCTCAAACCATCACCCAACTTTTACTGCTTGACCTTCTATACTTCCATGTTCACCACCCTACAGACCTCCTCACCTGAACCACTACCTGTATCTTAGCGGCCCCTCAACTGTCTGCTGGTCATCTGTACAGCGGGTTGGGATGTCACGTGTCATGTGTCCCTCCCGCTACACGAGAAGAAAATCCTGGTTCCTATTTGTCTCATTATGGGTTGAGAGCCCCACATTACCAACCCTGAGTCATGGGGTCATCATCTAAAGGACTTGGCCTTCTTGGGTCATCGCATTTGATGTCTGCTGCCTGCCGAAGACTCTACCACCTAGGGTATATTGGCAGCTGTAGCTGTGTGAGCCTACTCTGCCAGGAATCTCTCAACCATAAAGGCTCACTCCAATACCCCATCCTGAGTAGGGATGATGAGAGTCAATACCGATGCCCTGATCTCCTACCCGAGTCACTGCTCAAAGGCTCGAGCCTCAAAGAAAGGGTCTCACACCATATATTTCGAGTAGCAAGAAAGATCTGTGAATCTCACCGAGTACTCATCCACTATCATGTTGCCCTGCTGTTGGTGAAGTAGATCCTGAATGTGCACAGAGTTAAAGGTCATGGGAAAAAACTCATCCTTGAAAATCTGCTCAAAGACATCCCTAGTGAGGGTAATCTCATCATGCATCTGGGTGTTCAAGATCCAACATCTAACTAATGATACTTATAGAAATATTGCTTCCAAGATCTCCATCTGGTCAGGTAGTGTCCTCACTAAGTGGAAGACCTGCATCACTACCTCCAGCTAATCCTTAGCGACCTGAGGGTTTGTCTCTCCCCTAAACCTAGGAGGTCTCTGTCTCTGAAACTCTTGCAGGGCACTGAGTCTGCGCACATCCTCTGTAGGAACCCCCAGAAGTAGAGGATGACCATTGGGTAGTGGTAGCACTGGTGAACCACCCAGTGGGGCCATCTCTAGAACTGGTCCCAAAACGGACGCCTCATCATTAGGAGGTCTATCCTTACGACCTCATATTGGAAGCTTAGATGGCGGTCTATGTGGAGGCATATTGAAATAGATCAACATGTACCACAATTATAAGGTTATACCTGGTGATCTTAATTTTATTAAAAAGAACATAAGGGGACACTTATGAAACCAGTGTTTTCATGTATAGAGCAAAAATCAAAACTCAAGGTCCTAGTGTATGGATACGTCAGCCACCGCACCAACACTGGACTCCCCGAATCTAAAAGTTCAAACTCACAAAACTTAACACTATTTTCCCAAAACAAAATAACAGACTCTCAATCTTTGTGGTAGGACCGAACGTGCTCTGATACCATTTTTTCATGACCCGTCCCCTGGGTCCCATGCCATGACAACCCAAAACCTGCCTCTTGAAATTTAGGGGCCAATGACTAGAACTGAAGGAATCAACCTATAAGTGGGAGACATTTTACTGAGTACCTGTATGAACACACATGCCCAAAGAAATCCCACACACTGACGAAGGAAACAAGTATAACTAAAATCGAAGCTGAGTAAAACTAATAACAGTTTTCCAAAATACAAACCCAATGAAAGAACTAAAAACATAAAGTACAAAAAGAAAACTCTGATGGTCATCTGTGGAAAACCCCACCAAATTAGGTGAGTAATGTACCTATTGGAATCCGAAGTATAATTTCCTATCCACCCTATCCTACTGTCCCCTACCTAGTCCGAGGATACCAAGTCCACAATTGTAGTGTATGTCGGTCCTATCTCTCTGAGCACATATGTGTCCCAATACACAAAAGTATCTGTTGAAACATCGATCATCTGCACCAGACACAACATGTGCAGGCAAAGCCTGTGCAGGGGTGAGTAACAAAATACTCAGTAGGGACCCCGAAACAAAAAGGAAATACCACAAAACAAATTCCTCAAGTAAAGCAAGAAACACAAGAAAAATCACACTATGTATACATTTAGGGTAGTGATAGAAGGATCATCAGTCAAATCATAGAACACCTCAACTTATGGAAAATTCCTCCTTTATCGAGTACATTGGGATTGCAAAGTCACATAGAAGTGCTTCCGATTAATCTTGGAAAACTGAGGTACTCCTCCTTATTGTGTACCATGGGCCTACAAAGTTCCACAAAAGTACTTCCCACCGTGGTCCTGCAATGTCTCACAAAAGTTCCTCCCACCAGGGTATAGTCGTGTCTCATAGAATCAAAAGGCAGCAATCCTCAGGTCTCATCCAATCGTAGGGTTCCGTACGCAGCACACCTGGGAGAACTGATACTCAAGCCATTTTTCACATCTCAAATTCCTTGAAATCCTCATCAGGGAATTCCAAATGATTTTACTTGTCGAGAGGATCCCAAATTCACAAACAAACCATCAATCAGATGGCTGGTTTTCAAGATATATGAATTTTAGTAAATAGATCATGATTGTGTCTGGGCCTGGTCCGACTTGGTCAGATCAACCTGAGAAACATGGCCAAGGGTTCCAACATACCCTAGTTTAGTTTTGACTGACTCAAGATGACCCGATTCAGGTCTGGGTCGGTCCGATCTAGTTTGGCTAATGGGCCAGGCCCAATGGGACTTGATGGACCTGACCTGGTTTGGCTGAGGCTCTAGCCCACCGAGTCGCCCGACGACCTGGTCTAGTCTGGCCTGGCCCAAAGAGTGCAGGACCGACCCAATAGCCCATGGATCCGGACAACAAGTGTGGGTCTGACCCGCTAGGTGTGGGATCGGCCCACGAGGCCGCGGAGCTGGCCTGGCCTGTTGGCTGGGGGCGTGACCCGCCAGCTCAATGCCTGACCACTCAGTGCAACCGGTGGTGCGCCATCCATCTTGGACATAGTTGGAAACCAAATTAGACCCCAGCTAGCCCCATGGTCATAATGTCTCACCTCCTACCGTAGTCGAAGGACCGTATATCACTAGCTGCCCTGGACGCATGATGTCCCTCCACACGACACCCGCCTGGCGCCACGCCTTCCACCGCTGTAGCCAGTTGGCAGCGGCCTCCTACCCTATTTTCTAACATGAGGCTGGTGCCAACACACTAGAAAAACCTTCAGTGGACCACCATATGTGCTCCAGTGGTCCGTTCTTTGCACCACATGTGCCTATGGTCTTCGGGGAGCGTCCTCTTCAACGCGAAGGTTCCGAAACAACCTTGCCTCCATTTTGAGGGTAAGACCACAAAGAATACACATGGGGGAGGTGCTCAGGCCTTGTTCGTGTCGTCCTGCACCCTCCACATTAGAGTTTTAAAATAGGGGGAGGCTTGAGGGTTATTTTTCAATCATATCAAGTAATTTATTAATCTAGGATAGAGAAAATACCCAAATAATGTTACCCTCCTGCATAAATGCATAAATTGTAGATCAAACTATTCATGGGTTGATCTACATTATTCCTTTCTAGAAAAGAACGAGGAATAATATCAAAATAAAACCACCCCTCCCTCTTTGAAATTCGAATCCACAACATTTCTTCCTCATGTTTTCAAGATTTAGGTGTCAGTCGTTGCTTTCAGCTCCATTCTTCGAGGTGTGTCGATGTCGGTGATGATACGCCTATGTGTCATTCTTTGTTGGAGAGTAAGACCGTTGGGGGTTCATCTTAGAATCTCCAATGTTTAATCCTCTTTCAATGAATACATCAAACAATTAAAAGGTAACACATCACAATGTTTCAGTTACGCTGCGATATCACGTCGTTACACTGTTATATTTATAAAACATCTTCATTATTACGCTTCATTTATTTCATAATTACGCTGCATGATATGGGACATTAATGAGGATAATTAATTCACCTCATTGCTACCTCATCACTGTACCACAACATCACTGTGTCTCTGCTCGTCGGATGAAAAAATAAATAAAATAACTTTTTTTAATGTTATTTTATTATTTTATGAAAATTCTGAAAATAAAATTTTTCGTTCGGCCATTGCCGACTAAAGTTACATCAATTCTAGGTGAATCCAGGCATTCCAAGTTCAATAATGACCTCTTATTTTTGATCTGAGAACTAGTTCAAAAGTTATAAAAACCTACACTCACATTTACTGAATGTACTTAAAAAAAGTTCAAAATTCAGTTATGGACCCACCGGGCCTCTAAATCATGTGACGTTAAAGTGTGTGGTCTCAGAATAATTCCATATAATTTAAAAAAATTTACCCAGAATTTGAGAGACATTATATTGTGGAAATTTTAATTTCACTAAAACAAAAGGAGGGTTAATGAAATGTACATTGTGAATTTTTATATCTAAATCCCAAGAGAGTGATAGATGGGTTGAAGATGACTATTGGAAATGTTTTTAAACATATGTTCCACTACTTAATTGTTAATAATGGTGGAAAAAAGACGATTTCAACCATGATATAAGTCTAAAAAACATTTTTTCCTTCATTGTTTCCATGAATCCTTTTAGATGTGTACATTATATGGGTGGCAGTCCATGGGTCATTGTTCAATCACTACAAGGGAGTTCATTTTGAAATTAGAGGTTTTAGGGATTCAAATCAACGAAGATTCAAAGTGTGATAGTAAATAGAGAAATATGATCATGTAGAGTTTAACACTATGGAAGTTACATCATATTTTATTAATCACATCACATGGTTGCATTAGTATAATTGAGGGTAAAAACTATATCCCAATAGGAACACCATCTTGATTATAGGTGAGTAAAAGGAACCTAATGGAGGGGAAATTATTATTAATATAAGTCATGAAAAAAAATGAAATAGTGGCTAGGCTAAGGATATGACACTCTAGAATCATTATGTATCCATTGAAATGGGAATGAATCTACATGTAGTTCTCAAGGAATGGTGTATTAGGAGACCGAATCTAGGGGGATATCCTCTAATCCATGGACTACAACCCAATTTTTTTGTTTTAATTTCATATAGGAAAACATTGGATATGCAGTTTAAGTTCATGCAACTAGTACCAATTATACCATTCAGTTTAGGGATATGTGATGGGGACTCATTCAATAAAATTTAGATTCCTACAGAATTGAATAATTCTAGGTAATTTTATTCCCCACAGGTTATAATTTATATTATGTAGTTTTAGGTCATACGGAAAGGGACCACATGAAACATATTTTTAATTCTTGAATCGATGAATAATTTACCATATAGTTTATGTTCATGAAATAGGGACCATTATGATCTAAATGAGAATCTACGCAAGAAATTCTCAAAGAAACTCATCTTGGTGGTAGATGCGATTCACTCTTCAGGCATGGTGATCAATGAGTAGTACCATTAGAGTAAAACTTGTAAAATTCAGATGGTTATACCCATTTTTTCTCTAGCTTTAGTTGGTTACTTTAGGGTATCATTGGAGTTATCAATTCCTACACCAAGTTACCTTGTATTAAAGATAAAAGGTGAACCTTCTAGTTGAATGCTCGAGACTCTCGATTTGGAAGTAACTATAGGTTTTCAACACTTGGAGTCTATTATCATCAAGGGATTCCATTTTAACAATATGTACATGAGGAATTTTATTTGGAATTAAATAGTCATAGTTTTACATTTAGAGTGATGGTAGTAGAACCTCAATGAGTATGACTACTACTATTTTATATACCATGGAGTAAGGGGTCACCTGTGTGGGGGTAGAGTTTTCATTCGATATTCCCAAAAAATAATTATAGAGATTGTTAGGATTCCTATATTTTTCTAATACAAAATATTTTTTTGAATGTTAGTGATGACATTGCAGAATGACTCAATATATACATTTCCACATGAATGATATCTAGAAGTATTCTTAGATCATATTCTATAATTAGCATTTAATTTCATTAACTCATCATTTTTGAAGATGGTTCAATTGTTTTTTAGAATGGTGTGAGGGATTCAAAAATTAAAAAGATGTGATATTTCAAAAACATGGTTAGAGACATGTTCTTGACCACCATTATGGGAATTGATTCATCCCAATTTGAAAAAGTATCAGTTTTAGTAACAATAAACTTGAAATTTCATTTTTTCATGAGTGGGTAGGGACCCAAAACATTAATTACCCACATAGTGAAGGGGTAAGAGTACTTGGTTTGTGCACAGGATATATAGGAATATGAATGAAGTTAGTTTGAATATAACATGCATGAATATTCTTGTTGAATTCCATATAGTCTCAAAATATAGAGGGATATGAATTTACCAGTCTATAAATTCAGTGAGAGAGCTCCAATCATGTTTGTTGTGTTCCACAAGATCTGACATGGTCCCCTTGCAATACCTAGAGAATTTATTTTCCTCTAATGAATTAAAGAATATTTACATTAAATCCAAACTTTTAAATGATTCACTATAAGTTGGGGACATTACAAAGTATGAAATTCACTACCTTCCATAGATTTACTCTTAGTTTTCTTGGAATGTGGGGAACGTTTCATGTTGGAGGTACCCAACTAGTGGATACATCAATTTTTTTTCATCATCCATATGGGAATTATAAATACTATACCAGGAAGAGTTTATGTCAATTTGATTCAATAAATGGTTTTACTTATTGGGAATGATGGGGTAAATCTGTTTTTGAAGTTCCATAATGATGACTAGGTCATCTTGGTTGAGATTGGAAAGGGAAGAGACTGTGTTTTTTAAAGAGTCTACATGATTATTTTAGTATCAAAGGACTTGAGATTCCTCTATATTGAAGGGGAATTGAGACATCCACTCAAGAGGGTTCTCATGAAATGGGATGTGATCCGGTTTACAAATAGTGTAGTCACTATTAATTTTCGTGATGACTATCTCATAGAAACCCTTCACATGAAACTGAAATACATCATGCTTGAGGGCCATCTGGAGACCTATGATGATGAATCGATATTCAAACTCATTATTGGTGAGTCCCTATGAAAGGATTAATGAGTATTTAATGAGATCCTTTGAGGGAGTGATATAGATAACTCAAAGGATGACCCTATTTATCTTTGGTTTCTTCATCATTCTTCTAGTTGATCTTTAATAGCCACTATCAATGTGTATATGTCGGTATGGAATTACTTCACTGATAAATATTATGACCACATTTTGGATGTCAACATCCAGGGGAAAATCATATGGGGTTGGGTGGGTGAGAAGAAAATATTCCAATGCATGTCCCATGATATAATTTAAGGGAATAAAATTGATATAGAACTACTAAAGGATCACAACCACTCACACAAAACATCTTATCAACATTGGATTATTGATGATGTAATTCAATGAGAAGATGTGGTATATAGTTATACCTCAAGATGTTGAAACTAATGGAATAACTTATGGATTTTGGAGAAGATATAAATTTAGTTCTTCTTAGTTGGATAATATATGACCATAATGTTTAGCATCCTGAAACTGAGGCAGTATAGAAAATTATCCTTTCCTTGGTTATTCTTCTAGACTAAGAGGTCACTGAGGGACCACTCAAAGTATTACATAGAGAGGACGAAAGGTTTACCCTAAAATAGTGACATCAAAATTGGAGGATACAATAGATACTTCTTCATGTCATTAAATTAACTATAAAATTATTCGACACAATGATATGAAACACCTTTATTTATCATCTTGGGAAAGGGCTTACATTTTCTAACAATATTGGTGAAAAAATTACTCATTTAACCAAATGATCTCAAAATCCTCAAAAAATTGACATATTTCATTGAGGGAGAATTTCAATAATTGCCATAATTTTCTATGCCTTAATATCGATGCCTCTATACCATAAAATGAATATTATAAATTTCTTAGAGGTGACCCCAAATGAAAATTTCATGGTGTCCATCTTTAGCTTATGATCATGGATAAAGCCCATAAATTTATCTATATTCTTCAAATGATCCTGAAATTGGTGGGATTTGACCACCAAATCATCTATCTAACACTCTATTATCATTATAAGGAGGGGATATAAGATGTTATTCACTAGTCATTGATAGTTTTTTCTAGTGTTTTTCACAGGAATGGACACTACCCAGTTGAAATATATTCCTTGGGGTGCCTTGAATGTTTCGACCTCTTAAATATTAGGATACATCCATATTTTATTATTCACCAAGTACCCATCCATGAATAATAGTTCCTAGAAACCATATATTATGTTGATCAGAAACATTATAACTAGGATTTGGAATTCATCCTTCGAGCAGTGGAGGTTGAGGTCTGAAAAGTAGATAAATACTATAATTTTTCAATTATTCTTCCTCATTGGGAGAATGTTTTCTAAACACTCATGGTACTAAACATCCTTAATGAAAATTGATTTGATAATTTTATCAAATTCATCCTCAATCATGACACAATGGGAGGGATGCATCATTACGGGTGAGTGCTTGTATACATGATGGCTTAGAGGAAGGAAAAAGTGGTGAACAAAGACATAGGTATCATTCCCTAGAATATCCTTATAATTCCAAATGAAAATGTAATGATTAAATTATAATAATAAAAAATACATATCATATTCTATAGAAGGAATAATGAAACTAATCAGTGTCAACCTCCAATATTACTCAATATCAAGGTTCACCCATATCATATCATAATTTGTGGAAGAGACTCTTTATTGAAAGGTAGTAGGGGATTCATCCAATTCCTCATTATAATAATAATTAGGTTTGGAGGGAGGAGATAAATCCTCAAGAATGGGAGACTATGATATAATATCAAATTCCAATGTTAGGGAAGAATATTTAGATGTATATTCCTATCCTTATAGTTCCATAATTACCCTAATTATAGAGGATATGGATCATATTCCACATGACAATCACTAGTATGGTCCACATACCTTGTCAAAAAATAATGGATCAGTCAAACACCAATGGGTAAATATCTCTCTCTAGTATGCACAGTGGTGTAAAATTAGTAGTAGGTGATCTGAGTGAATTCCTTCTTTTTGGGTACAATGAAATGGTTCCCAATATATAGGTTTATTACTTTATGTTACTTAGGATCATAAGATCCACTAGGGGGGGGGGGTGAATCCCCCGTAATATTTTACAATTTCTCATTGCAATTAACCTCTATAACCTATCAGAGTTTTATATTCTTTTAAACTATATAAAACTCAAATACACTTTGTATTAAATTTTAGGAAAGTAAATTATATCACACAAGATTTACAAGGTTCTCCCCCAGTGTGGGTGACTATATCCTAATCATGGAGAATCCAATCTATCCATTTATATTCTCTATGAAACGAAGTTAATAAAATTTTATATAAATCCATTTATACTCTTTCTATATCCCAATATATTACTATACTAACTACCATAATATATAATTTTTTCTTGTAAAACAAAGAAAAAAATATATGAATCTTTTTTTATCATCTCTCTAAAATTTATACAGAAATTATCCATCTGATATGTTCATCTAGTATCCCAATCTGGTGAACCTTATACCATTGTTGGTTATAATCCACCAAATGAACCTCACAATACCAATCCTCATTTATATTATCTATACAATTAATACAAAAACATCAACTAAAAAAATATTAATAATATCTATTGGGTACTAATTCTATCTTGTATCCCTAACTGATGCCTCTGACTCTAACTAGTGTATATTATTAACACATTTTTTTGGTACCACTTGTTACTATACCTCAATCTAGTGTACTTCTACTTCAACTAGGTGTTTCCTCAGTTGAAAACATAGAATACTCATAATTATTTACCACTTTAAAATTTTCCATGCATGAAAAGTTTATTAACAGGTTCTATATATTCTTCTTTTTATTGGTATGAACCTGGGGTAAAATGTGGGAACTAAAATGTGTTTTCCCATTCAATAAAAGAATACATTTTGAGTCTCCAATTAAACTAAACTTTGTTTCAAACCTCTAAAACATTCTATGATTTTCTTGAATCCTATTACAAATATACCCATAAATTCTTCATTGAGAAATTCCTCAAACTTAGTATTAAAGAATATCTTCAAACATCTTAAATAATGGAAAGGTTATCAAACATTTGATGAATATATTTTTCATCATCATACTAAAGTGATTTACAGTGATTTGTAAATCATCCCAATACTTGAATAAAAAAAAATTCACAATGAATTCATTAGAACATTTTTCCTAGTGCACTATTTCACTATATGTGAAAATTTTCTATTTCATTGATTTTTGAACTATATTATTTGATTCTTCTATGACTGGTTAGCTTCAACAAAGTAATATGGTTTTCTAAACTCGGAATCTTTCCATCCAGTGATCTCAATATGAAACCTCTGACCGATGACTTGTTTTTTTCTTCATCCGATCACCCTTATATATTTCAAAATACCTACATGATTCAAAAATAATAAATAGGTAAAGAATCATAAGATCATCAATTTGATGAAATCGTGTTGGCCTGTCTATTTTTCATCTATCTGATAAATATTTATACAATGTTTGGTTGATCAATTTTTTTGACTGATTAAAATCCTAACGTTGGATTCAATCATTAAGGATACACACCCCATTTCCCTCCATGACTATATGATATTGAACTAAGTAAAAAATGTAATAAAAACTAAGCACCATGCACTTTGTATATTTCTATCTATTAGAACTCTATCCATTTTCCATCATATATATTTGTTCGATGTAACCGAGAACCTTTAATTAAGATGGTCTTTGTAATGATTTGTATGTACTCTAATTCACAATGGGTAGTAAATCCTCTATGAAATGATACTCTATAAAATGGATATTAATATAAGGGTATTGTTCCAATTGACGTATTTCAGTAATGTTATCCATGATTTTTATAACACTGCACTTTGTAAAATATGTATCTTTAATTTTGTAACACTTGAACATTGTACTACACCCCCATTATACTTATTTAAATATAAAAAACTGCATAAAAACTGAAAAAATAGACTTCATTGACACCTTTTTCTAATAAAATATTATATTGTCCATTCGATAACATTGTATTACCTCAACCTTTGTATATTCTTAACATTGATCATGATTTTTATCATGATGTTTAGAACTTGTTGACCGAAACAACATCATGTTACTTGATGAAGGTTTCATAATGTGGCTATTGAATATTTCTTATCCTCATCCAAATTATCATAAGAAAACATTCATAAAAACACCTTAAAATATTTTTTACCAGATATACAAAAAAATTAACAATAAGATATATTGAAAAAAATGAAATTTTTTTTATATAAATCCCAAAAAAACTTTATTATCCCCCATTATATTTGTTAGAATCATCTTAAAAACATTGATATTTTTTTAAAAACTATTTTCTAAATATTTTATCAGACCAAAAATTTTCTCATAGATAATTTATTGATACAAAAATTCCAAATAATTAAATGTTTTTAATGTAATCCCATCCCTCCATGGTGTGAAATTTTATTTCTTTTATAATATAATCTTCCCCTAAATACTTTTCTCTCTCCCAATTTATGATAACAATTGGTTCAATCCCATAAAATAGAGAGTTTTAAATCTTCCTAAAAAGTTTTACTTTCTCTCCCCTTTTGATGAGATAATCCAAATCTTGTTGGGGGACATTTACTTACTAATATTAAAAATTAATTGGTGTAGTATGAACTTATATATTCTTCCTAAATTCCTTAAATCATTCCCTTAGCATGAATTTTTTGAAAACATAAAAAATTGGGTACTTTTTTGAAATATACCCTTGTATTACATCATGACCATAAAATTTTTATTTGATGAAATCATACTTATTATCAATGTGTTCTATTTGGAATTTTGTATAGGGTTTTTGGAAAGATCAATGGCACAATGATTATCATAAAGAACCTTTAATGGTTTACAGACATTGAATCTCAGATCTTACAACTAAACTTTCTTCCACAACATTTTTGTACAAGCTTGGGTGGAAACAATATATTCTTATTATATTATTCTCAATGTAATAGAACTTTATTACACATTATTCTAGATCACAAAAAATTCATCCCAAAATAATATTCCTTCGGATATTGAATTTATATCATCAAAATATCCATTCTAATCAACATCAAAGTAACTAATAAATTTAATCTTATTACCTATTATATAAATAAAACCATAATTTGGTATTCTATTAATATACCTGAGAATTATTTTAGCTTCCATAATGTTGGATTATTTTGGATAACTCTGATATCTATCACATTATGTAAGAAAATTTATAACATATACTCTTAATAACTTATGATAGATTTATCTTCTTATCAGTTCATAAATTTTTTTCTTAATCCAACTATTCCTAGGTTAATATTTACTAAGCTTCATTACAATAAATATAGTTATGTAAAAATCTCCATAATATTCCATTAAAAACTTTTATAGTGACTCATTTAAATAATTTTCATGGTATAGGAAGCTCTAACTACCATTTTTTCAACTAATAATCCTAGAAATACTGTTAACTCTCAATGAATAAACATTTCAAAGTTATTCTTCATCTGTTTAAAAAATTATTCAAAATTTTTATCCCTCTCAAATGAGAAAATTATGACCTCAATATAAAAAATGGGAATAAGGGTACTTATGAAAATTTCTTTCACATACAGGTTTCTATAAAATTTTATTTTAGAGATTTATATTTCTTTAGGTAACTATCATGTTTAGAGTAACTTTCATGAGGAGCCTATTTCAACCCATACAAATATTTCTCCATATTATGCACTATGGTTACATATTTATCAAGTAATAACAGACTAGGTTTAACAATATAATATTATTCTTAAATTTCAATATTTATAAATTCTATCAAAACCTAAATTTGATAAATTTTTTAACAAGTATGTGTTGCAACGAAAAAGAACATTCTTATCGTTTAAATCCTCATTACGGGGATAATAGTTTCTTCAAACTCAACACCTTCCACCTATGACTCACCATTACAAATATGATGATATTTGTTTCTCAAAATATATCCATGTTTATTAATATTGTTTGTGAACACCCACTTTGTACCTATGAAAATATTTCCATATGTTCTTGGAACAAGTTCACAAGTGTTATTTTTGAAAATTTTATCTAACAATTAATTCATAGATTTTAACCACTCAATATGATCAAGTACGTCGGAAACTGATTGTGGTTCCACCTATGAGAGAAGTGATATCTAATTATGTAATCACAATTTCTTTCAGTTCTGAACTAGATATTTTTGATTTCCAATAATGTTGTCTCATTCCACCTATTTTTTTAAATAATAAATCCTATGATATTTTCTTTTAGTATCAATATCTTCATCATAAGTCTAATATGAATCATCTTGAATATGCATGGGATGTTTTTTATATTCACATTTATTATCTCCTTTAGAAGTTATCAAAAAATATTTCACAACATCTTCCTTATTATATAAAATATTTTTTATTAAGGAAGTTCAATTTTCAATAACTTTCAAATCATAGGAACATAACATCTTTTCTAGATATTTATTCAAATACTTGTAAATTCATCCATAAATAGAATATCCCCAAAAAACCCCCTCTTTATTTTTTTTTCAAAATTTACATGATCTTTATTTTGATCTTTCGAAAGAAAGGATTCCAATATATGTTAAAATATTTCACCATTGAAAATTTCTTTTACCAAATATCATAATGAGGAAATTAAGATTCTTTTTATACAAAAACATATATTATGTAGATGAATATCTGCACTTATATCTTCACTATTGAATAATTTAAATTGTTTTTATTTTTTAAGAACACTTCTACCCCTTTCAAAATAATTGTGTTTTTACTTTCCACTAATCCATTTTGTTGTAGAGGGTAGAGAGAACTGTATTGGTTTTTGATTCCATTTTTATTATTATAGGACTAAAAATAACTACTTCTATTCTACTTTACATTTTTAGTTATCAAATTTAGTATATAATCACTCATTTATTTCTCAACATCACTTATGAAACTTCTAAACATCTCTACATCCTCTGACTTGTGTTTCAGAATCATAATGTTGGTTATTTTAGTTAAATAATCAATAACGGTAATAATGAAAAAAATAAAATCTTGTTGATTTATTTATTATCATCCCTAAAATGTTAGTGTGAATAGATTCAAGAGTTCTGGTGTATAATATTTCAAATTTATTATATATGTTACCAACCATCCCTGTATTCTGGAAATCTATACTAATAAAATCATATTTCTGTACCAGTTATGGTATGTTTCCTATATCAACCTCCTTTTAAGTTTTCTTCATGATTTTTTCAAATATATACATTTATTTGATTTCACATCTTATTTTAACCCTCAAAACTTAAGTAACATCAATTAAAAAGTCCCCCAATCTAGAATAGATCCTCACTAGTTCCTTCTCCCTCAGTAATTTTTTTCCATATTTAAAAATTCTAATGATACAAGAGTACTTTCTAAATAAAATTAATGACGATTATCATAGTGTGGGATAACAGACAGAATGTTGTGATTACACCCATCAAAAAAATAACTTCCTTTAATTTCCGTTTATAAGATTTAATGTTTTTCATTCTTATTCCTCTAATTTTTATGGAACTGTTAGTTAAAATGGTAACTGATCATCATTCATGATATTTAATATATTTAAATATCTTTATATCACCTTTAATATATGAGTAATAACCACTATCCATAATTCAATGGTTGTTCCTTATTTTCTTTTAGAGAAGTGTTAAAAAAAGTTATTTCATTAATTATGTTCTTCCTAAATTCCCTTTAATTTCTATTATAAGAAAATTATCCCAGATGTTTTTTCATACATTCTTTAGTATAGAGACCCATTTTCCTACACATTTAAAAAAAATCATCCAGTAAATAAAATCAGTTTTACTTTGGTAAATTTCTACCATCTCATGAGTTGGACATTATTTCTTCATGAAACTAAATAAAGTAATTTCTTTTTAATCCAATGTTTGTCCCCAAAAATTCAGTAATATATTCTAAGAGAGAAATTTTCTTCCAATAATTATATTAATTGTAGTCATATGTTCCACAATATCAATAAAATCCACTGAACTTTGATATTTTATAGAAATATTATCTTTCCCTGTAATAAGGTTATTGAGGACCAACATAACATATAACCCTTGATTTTTTTTGTTTGTGGGGAATTATTATATTTTTAGTAATTTTTATCCACTTTATATATGACGTGTTTCTCACTTACTTTCTAAACCCAAGAATTCATAACCTTGTTTTAACGTCTTTATGGTTCGTATAATTAGATGAAATTTTATATTTAGTGGGTATTTATTTCACCTAATTCCTGGGTTGATTTTTATTAAATTTACAAAATTTTGTAGGAATTATTTCTAAAGACTTGTTGAAAATTTCTCTCATATTCCATAAGGTACTTTCACCCCTAATCAATCTTGATTGGGTTTGAAAAACCTCATCTTTTTTAAAATAAACATTACCAAGATCACCTACCATATTTATTTATTTTTAATCCTTCAATTTTTATGTTCTTAATATTATCAATGTACACATATTACATTTCAAGGAAATATTCCATTCCAAAATTCTTTTTCCCATCTTGTTTCTTCAATGATTTAATTTCATTCTAGTTTCTTTTTTATTACTCAAAACAAAACAAAATTTATGATCTCAACTAATATTCTCTATAGGTTTCTTCACCTTTTTATTCTTCACTATATAAAAAATATTCCATTCTATAAACAATAACAAATAAAGATATGAATTTCTTCCTATTTTAATATTCTAAAGAACTCTTTTTAGTAGATTCATAAAAACATTTATGGTAAAAAATAAAACTTCTATTTCTTCTAGTGAAATTTTTCTAACTTATTGTGGATTTCTTATCTACCTTGGATGTTATACATCACTTCTTCCATGGAGAATTTTCTTTATACAAAAATTCATATGATCCAACATTAATCTCAAGAAAATATATATAAATTTTTTCAATTCCACCACTCTTGAAAATCTTATGTTGGAGTTCGACTTTGTACTTTCCTCTACAAATCCGGTAATTTTTAAACAAATAGACAAGATTATATCATATTATTCATCATTAAATTCCTTATATTCTGATTCCCTATGTTCCACCAACTTTTGTTTTAGTTCATGAAAATTCAAATTATTCATATATTGGAAACCCATTTCTCCTTTAATATTATTTTTGAATGTGGTTTCTTTCCTCATCTCAAAATAATGAAGAATGTAATTTGATTCATCAAGAGATAAATGATATTTGTATTCTAAGGAATGTTTTTGTGGTAAAAAGTATTTGGAAATATTCTCATGAGTTTCTTAACAGTTATATAACCTTACATCACATCTCTAAATCCTAATATGGTTCTAAAAACCTTATTAACCATGTTTATGTACTCATACATTATTTTATCATTATCCATTCTGATATATTTGAATATGATTCTCCATATTTATAGATTTACTTTCTTGACCTTGAAATTTACATAGATGATGATTTTGAGTTTATCCCATGTTTCTGTAGCTATCTTAAGGACCATCACCTTTATATAAATATTTTATGAAAAATAAGTTCAAATAAAATCTATAGATTTCCAATGAACATCAAGATTTATTTTGTCATAAAATATCAAAGAAGCATCTTTATAAAGGGGTGGAAACCTAACTATAGAGACATCAATTACCTACATGGAAAAAGAAAGAAGATTGAGTATCACTATATTCTTCCATTAAAGGTAGTAATATCTATTTTGTTAACTAAGTTGATATTTTCCATGATTATCATCAAACAAGGGGAACCTACCATTGATACCACTTGAATTCCTCAGGATCATAAGAACCATTGATATGTGGGGGGGGGGGGGGGTCAATGGTAATATTTTATAATTTCATACCAATTTAATATTAACCCCAATAAATTGTTATATGTTTATATCTTTTTAATATTCATAATATATAAAAATAATTTGAATGAAATTCTAGGAAATTAATCTAGAGTACATAAGATTTTAAAGGATCTCCTCTACTGTCGGTGACTATATACTTTCCATAGAGACTCCATCTAATCCATGGAAATACATTATGAAATGATATGAATACAATTTCAGAAAAATACAATGATATGTATACAATTTGAGAAAATTTAATAATTTGTTTTATCAGCTTGCTATTTTTTTTCCAAATTTCCTATCTGATGTCTATATCCAGTATCTCTATCTAGAATTCCTTATTCCTTCATCTCGTATACTATATATGCTGAGGTTCTAATATATGATCTACCCAATTAGGAAAACAATTTCACCACAAAAAATATTTATAATCTTTATATTGTATAACCTTATGCTTGTATCTCTGACCGATGCCTCTGGCTGGTGTCTTCAATTTGAACCCTTCACCAAAACCACTTCTCACTACATCTCTATATATTGTACTTATACATAAACAACAAGTTTCCTTGATTGGAAACTCATTCTACTAAAATTTATTAAACATTTTCCCTTTTTTCACATGTGAACCTTGTATTAACAAGTTACACATACACCCCTTTTTATGGGCACACGCTCAGGGTATAATGGAGAGAATAAAAATGTGTTTTACCACTCAACCAAAACTCAAAATTTGAATGACCCACAAAACTAAAATTTGTAGGATTCCCTTAAAATATTCTAGAACATTATCAAATCTTATTAAAAACTCAGAAATAACTTCATCTCTTCAAAATTACTAAATCTTTGCAATAAGGAACATCTACATACTTTCTTAACCGTAGAAAGAAAACCCAAAATTAAAAGGACAGATTCAACGTCACTATAATAAGTGAATTTATTTAGATTTATAAATATTATCAATACATTAATTAGTAAATTTTTGTTTAATAAATTCCTAATAATATTATATTTGGTATAATTTTTCTCTATGTTGTGTATATCTACTATGTATTTGATAAAAAAACTGCTCTCTTTGACTCCCCTATAAGCAATCAGCTTCAATCGACTAATTTGGTTTAATAAAAAGAGACTCTCTCTATTTGGGTATTTTCATATAAAACTTCTAATAGATGACATTTTATATATTAATCTAATAACCCTACATCTGCTCAAACTACAAACATTATTCAGAATGTATAGACTTATATAACTTCATAGGATTATCCGTCTGATAACATCAACTTGATCTATCCAACATTTGTTTATTTGATGAATCCTTATACAATATATGACGGATCGTCCTGTTTGTCCAATGTAACTAAAATTTGTTAATTCAATATGATGAAATATATACTATATATCCCTTCATGAATATATTATATTGAAATAAGTAAAACTTGTAACAAGAACCAACACATTGAACTTCATATGCTTTATTCTAGTAGAACTCTTTCCATTGATCCTTATACATGTCTGTCCAATGAAACTGAGAGTCTGTCTATGAATTAACCTTCATAAATATTTGTAAGAAATATTTTTTTATATTGAGTAAAAAAGACTCTTAAAAAAACTCGGTCACATAGATCCTCATCGGAGGTACAGACTCTGATAGGCTTCATTGAGATCATGATTTTTTAAAAGTGAAAACTATGTTCGATAACGTATATGATGAAAAACACATAATCTCAACAAGAAATGATTATTTAAATATGACCATTTTAACCTTTTAATTATCTTTTTTGATTTGAGTAGGATTAAAAACTTTATGATATATATATATATTTATTTATTTAATACTCCTCAAAAAGTTATTGATAAATTCTTAATAAATAATCACTCAACTTTTAGTAATTTCATTTTCTTCAAAAAATATGTTTTCTTCAAAAATGATTTTTATTTATCGTTGAGAAAAAATTGAAATTAATTTTAAGAAAATTTTGAAAATTTATTTAAAAAATTAGCTGCATTTTAGATATTATCATATCAATATTAATTTAGGGTGATTTTTTTTGGATTTTCAAGAAAATTTAGAATTTTTAGTGAATAGTGAAAAATACCCATTTGTTTAAAACTATCATTTATTTTGACAAAAATATGTAATTTAAAAGTAATATTACAATTTTATTTTAGATTAAAATAATTATCCTTGAGTAATATATAATAAAATTAATTACAGTTGAATCATATTTATATTGGATTTTAGAATAAATTTATTTTTAGGTTTGAAAACACATTTTAAGGAATATTGCTTTAAAATGAATAATGTTTTTCCATTTTAATTAATTGAAAAATAACCATAAAGAGGGAATTATATCAATTATATGTATATATTTTATATCTATAATTATTAATTGGAATTCATATATTTAATATTACTAGTTTTAGAGTGAAATAAAAATCATCATTTCCTTAAATGGATTATATATTTAGAATCATCATATTTAATATTTGGGAATAATCCCAACATAATTTTAAGACAATTTGAATAGTAACTGTAGTAAATATTTATTAACATGGTAAAAGGAAAATTTATTATGGGTAAAAATAACATAACAAGTACTTGGAACAAAGTAACCAAAATAATATTAATATTAATATTTTAATTTAAATATATATCAATAATTATATTTATTATTGTTACCTTATAAATGATTGAATAATGATTTTGATAAAAATTAGATTTTTGATGCATTAAAGCATAAATTGTTGTTTGAGTAATATATAGTTTTAATAAAGACATTATTTTTGATTAATTGTTGAATTTATTAAAATAATTTTACATTAATTAAATATTATTATCAAATATTATATATTAAATATAAATAAAAACTACAATTTTGGGAAGTGAAAATGTTATTTTTAAAAGGGTTTGAAATATGTTATTGTCAAAAACTCATCATTTCTCAATTAATGTTGATTCTATTTTAAAAGTGAAAATTCATATATATAAAAAATTATATTTATAATCTAAATATATTTTTTGAATCATCATTTCAAAGTTATGCAATGGTTATTTTTTCATAATTTTCTAAGACAACCGAATTTTCTGGTAAATATTTAATATGGTATTAATTTACATTTTGTATTATAACAAGATAAAAAACCAAATGTGATGTAATATATTATATATAATGTATAAAAGAAGAAATATATGTTTCAAAATAATTTTTATTTGTTTATTTTGTTAATTTTATAAATGTATCATGAGTCTTCCAAAACCAATATTATATTTTAAGGTTTTAAAATCATTTGTTTGTAAAAATAACTCACTTACACAACACCATGGGTAATATTCTATTGAGTTCAGAATTTAGAAATATAAAATAATTAAATAAACTCATTTTTTGTAGAAAAAAATGGAAAAAACCATGGTATGTTTTTTTTGGTTTGATTATTTTATTGCAAATAGTCCAAATCATATGTTTGGGAAATAATAAATAACTCACCCATATTTTCCTATATAAAACCACCAAAGGTCCCATTATTCTTAACTAAAACCCATTTATAGATTCCATAGTTTACCACCCCTCTCTATATTATTCTATAGGTTCCACAAAGATATCAAGATGTTCCTCCAACACTTTTGGAATCACCCTTTAAAGGTAGGGGATCTCCCTCTATTCTTTTTATTCAAGAACATCTTCTATGTTATCCATATTAATATCAATTTTTTCATGTTTTGGTATGTTTTTATATATCCCTAATAATTGAATCTTTATTTCCATGTTATTATTTACCCCTTTCACTATCATTAGTCCTTCCCATGATCCTTTATGTATACTCGTTATGCTTCCAAAATTTTCCAGGGATTTTCCATACTAAAAGTGAGGGACCTTTCCTTCTTCTTTTCAATTAAAAAAAATTCATTATATTTAACCATTTGAATCTAAATTTTTTATATATTAATTACTTTATAAATATCCATTTACTACCTAGTTGATATCTTTATAATTAGATATCATTTATCCCCTCTCATTATAGCATTTACCTAATCCGTTACTATAATGAAATCATTTCCTTCTCCTATTTATTCATGTATCTTCATTTTCATTTCCTTTTATATCCAAGTACTAATTTTTTATAGGTTATTCCATATCCCTCTTACTGAAAATATGATTTATAACTGATGGGACACCCCTTTCTCTCTCATTAATATATCACATGAACATTTATGTGCCCCTATTATACTGTAGAAATTTCAATACGATTTTCCTTGCCAAACAATTGTGTTATGAATACCCGTACCCACTTCCAATAAATGGTGTTCATGTTTTTGTACTTATAATTATTTTATTGGGGGTACTTAGATGTATTTATTTCACACTCAAATATTTTGGGATTAGATATGATGAAATATATTATTATATATGTGATCTATGTGGCACACTTCTGCATGTACATGATATATTATGATGGGTGCACCCAAATAGCATCGGGTGAGCCCGTTATAGTTTACATGATGGGTGAATCCAGATAGTTCTCTAATGCATTGGTTAATATTTTAGTCTCATAATACATCATTTATAGTGTATTATAGGTCATCATAATCACATTATGTTATGATTTCTTGTTGGTTACCTTTGACCTATTTTTATAATGTCATGTTTAAAGTTGTTGCCACTTTCCAATGTTGCCTTTATGTTATAATGATATATCATGCCTCATTATTCATGTTTTTTATTCTCAACACTTTTATTAAAATTTTGTAAAATTTAATATATCCTTCGCATTATTCTTATTTTATATAACTTTATTGGGATTTGTTACACACCCCTTTCAAATGTACTTCCTAAGATTATCCCATTATTTTTAGAGGACTGATGATTTCTATGATCATGTTAAAGATGTTTTCAATAATTCTATTTTATCCCATGTTCATGATTTTATGATATATACCATACCCCAATGAAACAATAATTCTAAATCTTCTATGTTTTTGTAAGTGTATTCTTATGTAATAAATATGGAATTAATGTGTAATAAAGACAAGGGTCATCATAGTTGGTATCAAAGTAATATTTAGTTATTTTAGGTATTAGTATTAGAAAACTCTAGATAAATCCTTATGGATAAATCTAAAAATAAAAAACATACCCAAAATTTTGGGTAAGTATTGAGAAAGTGGTTTCTAAGAAAATACATCCCTATCTAGATACTATAAGTGGATGTCACTTCAAAATATATGTACCTAGGGGTAACACCCGAAAACAAAATATTGAGATAGAATCAATTGATAATTAGTTCACAATAATGTTCCTTACTACACACCATGTTCAACACTCCTGGGAAATATGTTTTGGTAAATTCAAATTCTCATTATGAACCCTTATTATAGGAATTAAAAAATTACATAAAAGTTAATGTTAGAACATATATCATGGATAACATAGATTAAATCCTAGAAATTTATAAGTTATGATATAATTGAAATTTATATGTCATTACATTAATGATATTGCATTCATGTTTATGTGTTTAATAGTTTAAAATTACTCATACTTAAGTTCCCATTTATTCAAGTAAATGGATTGAAATAGAAGGAACCAGGACAACAACCAATGTGATGAGAAACGTGATGAATTTCGAAATGAGATACTCAACATGATTGGAGATCATGTAATACATCTTATGATTATGCCAAACCATCTATCAAAAATCATAAATAAAAGCTGGAACAAAGTTTAATGTCTAATAAATTAAATGAATAAGAGGATGAATTATCAAGGATGTTCATATGAAAAAGGTGATAAAGGGATAAATATTCAATTTCCTTCAGGTAAAAATTTGGAAAGAGGAACCTAGGGAAATTCCATAAAAGAACTTGATGGTGTTTTAATTGTTGAAAAACAGGGCATAATGTAACTAGTTTCCATTAAAAAACCAAGAGTTTGATGGAAGGGATTTTATTACATATTACAACACCATTATTTGTTCAATTTCTTATCAGTGAAGAATATGGGAATAATCTATGTCAATTCCATAATACATGGTATAAATGTAATAATATGTAAGTACTTATGCTATAGAAATTGTTGAGTCCTACATATTGAAGTGTTTATGTATATGTATTTGAGAATTATGTCGTAGAAGATGTATATCAATGAGATTATGGATATAAGAATCATTAATAATATAGGGAGTATTCTATAATAGTATGTATTTAAGGATTGTACCATATATTTAATTGTACTAGTAACCTATAAAATTGATTTAGTGATAGGGTGATATTTTATAAAACACTTAACTAAGTGATTGATAACCCTTAAAGACTATTGGGATAAACCTAATGAGTCTTGGGATGATTTTTCTAAGTCAAATATTATTTTTAAAAGTATTGATGCTACTTTTTTATATTTATGTGATGAATTTAATCATGATTAATGATATATTTTGAAAAAATATTACAAGATCATTTTTTTTGATTTTGAGGTCATTAATGATATTCTAGGATATTTTATATTTAGGATGTGGTATATATACCCATTAGGCTTATTATAAGGGATTATTTTAGAATAATGATCTTATAAATATGGAGGTTTAATATAAAGGGTACGAGATAATATTTGAGTTCAATACATTCTTTAATGTTGCGGTTATTAGGGATATTTAAGATATAAAAGAATTTATTTAAGGAATTATCTATGTTAAACTTTTGGGATTTTTCTGTTTAATTTTGAAAATTAATGTATAAAGGTTTATTTATTTTTATTATCATCTTTATTTATGCTAACCATATTGGATTTATAAAAAACATTAGGAATTAATTATTATTCATGGTGGGATTATGTGATCTATTAGAAACATATTATGGTGCTTTAGGTATAAAAAAATTATCTTTAGTACTCATCATTTTGAGGAAAAGATGATATTTTAGTATAAATTTATTGAAGAATGAAATTATACTAGTCGAGAAAGCATATAAGTTTATGTACCTAATCTATATGGTAATGGAAATCCTTAACATTAGGAAAAAATCCTAAAAACAAAATGTTGTCATATTGTGATAATTTTGTTGAAATCATGGTCTTTTTAACAATTATAGATTTATGGTATTGTGGTTATTGAATTTATCTTGACCATGATTTATATCACACTTTATTTGTTATTTAGTGTCAGTTTTATCTTTAATGTCTATGTTTTCACTTCTCACTAATGTTATTATACTTGGAAACCTAGTTATGTAATGACATTCAGACATCCCCTTTCTCTCTTTTAAAGTTGATGTTTTATTAACGCTTTTTACAATGTGGGTTTTCAATAAATATATTTTCAAGTGTAAAAAAATTTCTTATAGAGATATTTTTAAATTGATATGAAGAAATTTATTAAAGGGGTAAGAATCTAACAACATGATTTTTTAAAAGAGAAAACTATATTCGATCACGTATGATATACACAACACTTAATGTAAATAAACAACGATTATTTAAATATAACCATTTAACCATTATATTAAATATGTGGATATGAGTTGAATTAAATATATTATGAAATATATATGTATTTCCTAATCAACAAAATATATTTATAAATTCTTAATAAATAATCACTCAATTTTTAGTAATGTAATTTTATTCTTTAAAAAGATGATTTCTACAAAAAAATTCTTTTTGAGAAAAAATATTATAATTAATTTCTAAAATATGTTTAAAATTTATATGATAAAATTATCTCAATTTTTTATATCATCATTTTAAAAATTATCTTAGAGTTAATGTTTTTTATTTTTTATAAAATATTGATTTTTTGTGAATAGTGAACAAAACCAATTTGTTCAAAACTCTAATTTCATTTGATAAATAAAGTAATTTAGAAGTTCCATTATTATATTATTTCAAGGTTACACAATCAGTTTTGAGTTATATTTACTCTAACTAATTACATTTAAATCATATTTATACTGGATTTTAGAATAAGATTATTCTTAGGTTAAAAAAATATTTTTATGAATTTTTTTTTAAAATGTATAATGTTTCTCCATTTTAATTAATTAAAAATAACCCCTAATGGGAAATTATTTAAATTATAATTATATATTATTTATATATTATTATTAATTTAAATTCTTAGAATTAATAGTACAATTTATAGAGTTAAATTAAAATCATTATTTCCTTCAAAAATGTATTTGTCTGGAAACCAATTTTTATCACGCTTGCGTGATTTATATTAAATTATTCCACTTATTTGAATTAAAATTTAGAAAATGTATTCCATATTTATAATAATTATAATTAATATTCAGTAATACATTGAACTTATTGTTGGACAATATTAATAGTTAATGTAGTAAATATTTATAACCACTATAAATAGAAAATAGGTTAATTAAGCGTAAAAATAACATAACAAGGACTAGAGACATGATAACACAAAAAATATGAATATTTATATTATATTTGATATATATATTAATTATTATATTTTTTTACTCTATAAATGAATAAGTAATAATTTTGATAAGAATTTGATATTTGATGTGTTAAATCATAAATTATAGTTTGGGTAATATATAGTTTTAATCAAGAAACTATTTTTGATTAATTACATAATTTTTGACAGAATGTATATTTTATTTACAGATTTTTTTAATATTATATTTTAAATATAGATGATAAATATAATTTTATGATGTGAAAATGTAATTTTTATAAGTGTTCAAAAACCGTTATTGTTACAAAACCCAAAATTTCTAAAAAAATGTCGATTCTGTTTTAAAAGTGAAAATTAAGATATTCAGATAGTTATTTTGATAAAATAAATATCATTTTTTGAGTTAGTATAATAAAAATTTTCAATGGTTATTTTTTCATAGTTTTCTCATATTGTCGAATTTTCAGGTAAAAATTTAATACGATATAAGTATACAGTGTGTACTATAACATCATAATTATCCAAAATTGATGAATTATATACTAAATATGGTATACAAGACCGAATATATATTTCTACATTAAGATAGTCAGCTTTTAGGGTTATTTTATTAATTTTATAAAGCCTTTATGAATCCCCCAAAAAACCATGTTATATTTTAAGGTTTTAAAATCATTTTTTTTTGTAAACATGACTCAATTACAAATCACCAAGGGTAATATTTTAATGATTTCAGACCTTTTACTTATTAAATAATGAAAACCACTCCAATTATTTTGAAAAAATGGGAAAAACTATGAGATGGATTTTGGTTTTGATTATTTTATTTTATAGAGTTCAAAACATACATTTGGGACTTAATAAATAAGTCCCCTACCTATTCATATATAAACATATCCCAGATCCCATTCATATTCAATAAAAAATTTTAGAATATAATTATCATACCCTACACTCTCTAAATTCCTTACAAGGTTCCCCATTCTCTTAATAATATACTACTAAAATTTTGGAATCACCCTCGGAAGGTAGGGGATCTCCCTATATTCTTTTTATTCAAGCGCCTCGTTTATGATATCCCTATTGAATTCAATTATTTGTTATTTTTGTAGGTTTTCATAAATTTCTATTACTACAATTTTCATTTAAATTTGATTGGACACCTATTTAACTCTCATTAATCCCTCCCATGGACCTTTATGTACACCTGTTATGATGCAAGAAATTTCATACAATTTTCTATACCAAAAGTGAGGGACCTCTCCCTCTTCTTTTACATTAAAGATCCTTCATTATATTTAGAATTTTTAATAAAAATTGTTATATTTTATTGAATTTATAATGATCCATATTATATAAAATTTATTTCCAAATAATGGGAGATCATTTACCCCCTCTCATTATAGCATTTACCTAAGATGATACTATGTTGAAATCCTTTCCTTTTTATATTTATTCATGAGTATTCATTATCTTGTGAATTTTATATCAAATTCCTAATATTAGGATATGTTATACCATATAACCCTTAATAACCTTATGAGATATAAATGGTTAGATACCCCTTTCACTCTCCTTATGCTCTCCCATGAACATTTATGTGCCCCATTATGCAGCTGAAATTTCACTATTATTTTACATGCTAATAAATTGTATAGTGAATACCCATACCCACTTCCTATCAAGGGTTATAAAATTTATTCACTTATAATTCTTTTATTTGGGAATTATATGTACATAATACACACTCCTTTTTCATTGGATTACATATTATGGAATATGTTCTTGCATATAAGATCTATGTAGAAAACTTATGCATGTAAAAGATATGATTATGATGGGTGAACCCTGATAATTCTGGGTGATATTGTTATAGATTAAAAGATCGGTGTGCCCATATATCAATCCAATGCATTATGTAGTATTCTAGTCTCATGATAAATCATGTATAGTGTACGTGTTGTTATCTTAGGCCCATTATGCTATGATGTACTAGTGGATAACCTTGACCCATGTCTATAATTTCATGTTAAATGCTATTTACACTTTCCTATATGTCCATTATGTTATCTTTCTATATCATTCCTCATTATTAATGTTTTTTATTATCACCCATTTTATTCCTATTTTCATGAATGTAATACTTTCAACATGTTATGATTTTATTATTACCTTGTTGGGATTTCTATCCCACCCATTTCTTATGTATATATCAAGGTTATCCCATGTAGTTTTATAGGACCAATGATTTCCAAGATCATGTTAAGGAAGATATCAATAATTATTTTATACCATGTTAAATATGTTATGATATGTAACTAATCACCAAACACACTAGACCTATCTATATTTTGGGTTTTAATAAGTGTATTAATTTGTAATAAATCATGAATTAATGTTTAATAAATACAAGGGTAATCATAATTCATTTAGAATCATCCTAAATTATATTCATAACTTCAATTTTTTACAAAGGGAAGCTTAAAATTTTGAATACTTTCACCCTATACTTCACCTCCTTTATAGTTCATTGAATTTTTAATAATTCATACAAACTCAGAAACAAGGACTACATGCACACCATAACCTGATAAAATCATACATGGTCTATTTTATAACATTTTATTACCTCAAAATTCATATAAAAATTTCTTTTATTGAGAGTATATTTATAATGTTATGAAATTTAATATCATTACAATGTCACCTGACATAAATAATGTTTCCTATTATGGTTATGTAAAATATATTATCCTCCTCTTCAATATCATTAATAAATTTCTTAAAAACTCCAACAACATTTTATTAATTGATATATAAAAACATTCACAAAAAATATATGTTTGAATAAAATTAAAAACATGTTACAAAACATTATAATGATTTTCATTAATTGTAAATTGTGGATAGACAGAAAGAAGCTACCCTTCAAGTTACACTAGTGAATTTATGAGGTGGGGGTCAAATATTTGGGAGCATTACCACACATGGTTCCTTTAACCTAGGGAATATTTCAATCCCATTTTCAATACAAAACACCAAGGTAGTGGTTCTCACATGAGTCAATTGGGGTATCATCATCAAAGAGTACCCCTACTCAACCACTAAGGGAGTACTTGAGTCACTTGTGATATATTGAATAAATGTCAACATGAAGGTGGATCAATGGATTTATTAGTAATATATGGAATTTAGTGTCTTACGATACAACCATGATTTTTTTATTAGATGCCAATCAACAAAATGGTCCTTTATTTGGATATTCTTGAGTGGATTTTCTCACTCTTTTCATATCCTTGAAATTCCATTTTAGATGGGGTTAGATTATCATTACTGTATCCCAACCTATAAAGAATATTTTTTGATATGAGATTAATCTCATAGAAGCTTATACCAAACATAAATGAGAATATATTCCATTGAGTTTATCATAGAGGTAGTGGCATAATATATGTCCCTATATTAGTGAAACTTCATCCTCCCCAGAGAAGCACATGACGACATAGTAGTCCCAAAGCTGAGTTTTTTCTACACAATATAGTTCAACATTAGACACTTAATTTTCAAACATTAGAGGGATCTTGAAGTATTTTATGAATTCCATATTAATAAAAATTGATAGGTGTAGTGAATGGAGGATCTAGAGATGAGTTGGGATAACATTGAGTAACATAAAAATTCCCAGCTTGGGGAATGTGTTCCTCCAAAGTGGATGCCACTTGATTGGAAGTTTGAAGGGATCAATTGGTTAAGGTAAGGGTTGTTGATTAACCCTTAATAATTATTTTGGATAGTTTGGTGTTAGTGGATGATACTTGGATGGATGTTTAGAATTAAAATGATTAACCAACAGAATGGGTCTTGGAGATGGATTGAATGATGATTCTGTAGACAGCTGATCTTGTTAATATTAAAGGAACACTCATGTTCTTGTCTTATAATGATAATGAATATTTTCATAGATAACAAACTTGATACTATGGTTTCTATAGTGGTTTTTTAACTTGTATTAAGTTCATTGAGGAATAGGATCTAAATTTTTTTGTAATACCCAATATTCTAATAAAGTAAATAAAAATTTCATAACACAAAATATAACATAATGAAAATTCTTTAATTTCCTCATAATTGAACAAAATAATATGCTACAAAAAAGATAGGAAATTATATTGATAATAAAATTTAAAACCAATAAAATAAAATCATTTCATAATAATATAATTTATAATTATTAATATATGAATAATAACATAATTTTACATGTGTATATCTAAATAAAAACTGATGTTGTTTTTGAATTTTATACGCCAAATGACTTATTTTTAAATGAATAAATTTTTTAATTTATAATTAAATATTATATAATTAGAGAATTGTTTTCATAGAAATGAATATAATGATTCAATTATCTTGTTAATATCATCCAATGGTAAATTTATCATAATATTTTGAGGCATTCAATTTTTTGGGTGAAATATAGAATTTGGTATGAATATACAGTAATTATTATGGAACCATAATAACTTAAATAAATTATAATAAGTTATTTAATGTATTTATATATAAAAAATGGATTTTTAATTAAAATAATGTATTTTAGAGTAATAAAAATAAATTTCCAAACCTATAAGTATCTTCTATAACATAAATTATATGTTAATGATTTTAAAATAAATTCTTTATTAAAAACAATATTTTCCATATAAAAATTAATAGATTTTAATGGATTTTATTTAATAAAAATTTATTCTCCCAAAACCATGACTTAAATTTTAAAAACCTTGAGATAAAATAATTGGTAATACAATCGTTTTTCATTTTCCACTATAGGGATTTTAGAGGCCTATGTTTAGAAATTAATAAATAATTCTCTATCAGTTTCTATAAATGCCTAATGATGAATCCATTCTTCTACACTAATTTTTTTTCCATAGATATCCTATCATATTATAACTCATTATTATCTCAACGAAGTTTCTATAGTGTTCATATCAAGATTTAATAAGCTACTTGTAAGGAAAGGCTTCCCAATCCTCAGTTTTTCCTTTCAATTACAATACTTTTGTTATAACATGATTTTTTTTCATATAACTATATTATGTAAAGTTCATGTTATTATCATCCATTTGATTTATTTTTACTGAGATATTGGTTATTCTCTATCATTATAGCCTCTTCCTAAACCATTATTATGCCAAAATATGGGTCCCTAATCCCTTCTCATCATTTATTTGTTTAATCCGTTATAGTTCATTTTCATTTCAATAAAAAATGTTATCAGACTTCATTATTATAAATTCATTACCATATGATCAATTATATATCACTATACCCTCTAATTATAAAACAATAAAAATCCATTATAAGAATCAAACACTAGTGGAATACCAAGGGTTATATCTATGACAGTCCCTTATTAAGAAGAATAACCTAGGGGGGATTAGGGTAATATAAATTTAAAACTGTATTTATTGATTTTAATATTGTTCTATAGAAATTTAAGAATACTTATATCTCTTCCTTGTATATTATATAAGATTGATGAATGAAGTAAAAATCAAAATATATTTTACTTGGTTAATTGAAATTGGGATTGTCAAAGGAGAATACAAAGGAAATGATCCTATACACATTGATTAGAGAGAACACTACTTCTATATTGTTAATAAGATAGTATAGTCACACTAGACAACATAAATGGAAATTCACATAAATCAAAAAATTCCAATTCCCATCATCACATGAGAAAAAAACATATCCTTATAGGAGAACATTATTCTTTATAAGATATATATCTGAGAATAAATTTGGAATGGGGTGTCAATTATTCACATATAAAACATTAAAAAGAGATTATTTTCAAATTTTTATGAAAAAACCTATATGTATAACATAAAAAATTTCCATAATTTTTTAATGAATGTAAAAGTATTATAAAATGATCTTAATCAATTATTGTGGAATAAATTAGAAAATTGACATTAAAATCTAATGAATATTTACATGGAAAATGGATGCTTTTATTCTAAAAGAAGAGAGGGGTCTAGTTTCACTTACATGACACACTTTTTTTAAAATATGAGTCAATTAGAAATAAAATTATTAGGTGGCATGTAAAACCGCATTAATAACTAGTGAAAAAAATTCATAGATTTAGAAAGGATATGAATTTCCAAAATGGATTATCTTTAAAATATAATTTTGATTTAATGATAAATTTTAAATGAAACCATTATGGTTTGAGGGGAATTTTAATCAAAATCCTTTTAAAGAGAGAGCTTGAAAATGAACTTAAAATACCATGAATAAATAAAAAATCATGATAAAAAAATAAAATAGTAATTTTATAAACCATATGATGAAACATGGTGCGCATAACCAAACATGTATCCTGAATTTAAAAATAATACAAAGAAACCCTTACAACCTACTTAGAAATTTATGATGCTTTGGATGATATATATTAGATACGAACTTGATATTATTAGTCTTTTATAGTTCAATTAACTAATTTTGATTCTTAAAAACATAACAAGGAAAAGATTATTGATCTTTTGGGATGAAAAAAACAATGTGTGAGGTATTATTATGATCCTCTCATTTTGATTTTACATTGATAAAGTTGTATTTTGAGTACTTATTCTAATTCTTCCAATCTAAGTATAAATTCAGTTTGAGTTAATCTACTAAAAATATCCCAAAATTCTGTTTCCAATGTTTATCTTTTTTGTAATTACATTTAAAAAATTTCCCACTCAAACATTAAAATGTTAATTTTGACTGACCGTACAAGAAAAATAGGCTTTCGTGGAGGCCAGAAAAGGGTGGCCGCCAACTATGGTCACCAAAAGAGGGTATTAGTGACTGCTAATGGTGTTCACCCTATATCGATACTATTAGCTACCAAAAATGATTGTCCCTATATATTTACAAAAAAAACTAATATAATTCCACTACTCATGGCATATCTCAATCATCACTCAGGACACACCCCCACCCACTACAATTCATGATTCTCCCTCCCTAATCCCGATTACGATGCATGTCATTGATGCTAGTCTTCAAGACACCCCTTATGACCAACCCTAACTAAACGTCCCCATCACTACTGGTGACATATAACCACCTACAGGACTCCCACAATAATTTATACTTGATTCCCCACCCCATTCTACCCCATCCCCCCATTGAAAACTATACTCTTCATTACAGATCTATAACCAAATTATCATAGCTTCACTACCATGAATTTGGTAGAACATATAAACTATATCCTGACTCCACCACTACTAGATACTACAATTACACCTATTTCATGAACAAGAGGTATTCTAAATTTTTAAATTATTGTTAATTATTTATTATATTAGAAACATGTTTTCTATACTACACACACCCTTTCTGCACTATGAAAGTTTATCTAAAAAATAATAATTTATTTTTTATTAAAATATATTTGAGACTAAATATGAATTGAGGAATTGAATGTTGTTGAATTTTTAGTTCATAAATTTAAATTTAATTTTTTTTATTCATTCAATTATTACATTATATTTCAAATGTTAGTTTATATCATGAATAATTTTTTATATTATTATTATCTTATATGATAATGTTATATATATATTGATTTTTTAAAAAATAAATTCTTCAAATAATATGATATATTATTTTTATTTAGTTTTTACACTTTTAGTTTTTCTAAATTTTTTATTAGGAATTAATTTTAGACTAATTTATTTTTTTCAATCATATTTTGTAATGAATTTCATTTAGTGATTTTTTTTAATTTTTATAGTTCTTAAATTTATATTGAAATTTGTTTTATTCCTTTAAATTTTTCATTGAATTTTAATTGTTAGTTTAAATGATGATTAACTTTTATAATAATAATTCTTTTCTATGGCATTGTTATATTGGTTTATAATTTTTTTACAAAGAAATTCATCAAATGATATGATATATCATTTTTAGTCATATTTTTAATTTTTTTGTTGAGATTTATTAAATTTTTTAGTGATATTTTGTAAATTTATATGTTATTTAAAATATAACAATTGAATATATGTGTTCAATAAAACAAAAGATTTATTAATTTTTATAGTTTATTATTAAATAACATGGGTTTTAATTTTTAATGTTCTATAGATGTTTGAAAAATATGTTCGAATTATATTCCTAAGTAACTTCTTCTTCCAATTATAAAAAAAATCATAACATGTTTTAAATTTATTATTCTTTATTTTTATCCATTTTTTATTATTATTAGTGAAATTGATGAATTACAGATTTTTTGATATTCTAAATAGGTTTTGTATTGAATACAGGGGGGATATTCAACAATTCTTCGATTTCATGAAAGGGATAGAGAATGATTACATTGGTTTTCGTTGTAGAAAATTAGAAAACAGTGAATACATAAAATGAGAAATTGTGAAAGACTAATTGAATGTTTGTTTATTTTCTGAAGAACTTCCAGTGGTCAGATCAATAAATGAAAGAAGTCAAAGGGTTTTGGTCCAATTAAGGGATGATGGTGTGGCTAGGGTGTTGGAAGCTTCCGATCTTGATAGTATGGGTTCCCTAAGAATAATAGTGAGGTATTTAAGTGTTTAATGAGTAGTGTGAGGGTGTACAGTGGAGAAGAAGATATCTTTTAGGGAGGTTAGGTTATTAGAGAATGATAGATATCAGGGGAGAGGGGGTCTATGTATAATGATGAAGTGTGAAGGAGGGGGGTGGATTAGTTGAGGAAAATAGTTATAATGGGATTTTCATTGTGATGAAAGGTTAAATTATTCAGGGTGGAAACTATTTTTGGAGACCATAGTTATAATGGAGATTAATATGGATGAATTAATTAATTAAATAATATATTTTTTTAATTTTTTTTAGAAACTCAAGAGGGCCTCTTTGACTATTGATACATTGAGGAACCAATCCTTCTCAGTTAAATTTATATATTAACATATTACGATAATATATATTGTTATATTGAGATTATTTTATATATAGGAATATATTTAAAAAATGTATTTATTAGATTATATATATGTATTATTAAAAATCTATTAACACTAAAATTGGATGTAATTATAATTATAATGAAAAAGTTATTATAAATATATAACTATAGAAAAATATGAAATTTTACTTGATGTTTTTATTTGATTTCTTAATAGTCGATCTCACACAATATTTCATCTTGATTAGGATGGTGAAATTTTTAAAGAAAACATGGGTTGTTTTAAGGGTGTTTTTGGAATTTTAAATTATCATACATCAGGATGAATACTGATATGTATATTCTAAATTTTAAGGGTACTCCTCATATTTTTTTTCCATATAAAATAAAAATGGTACCCTCCAATGATTAATTTAAATCTCCAAAAATAGTAAAATTGTTAAGAAAATATTTAGATTAAAATGTGATCATGGATAACCCGATGAATATTATGATGATGTTGATACACAACGAGACTCCTATGAGACCAAATATCCTGATTGTGATTTTAATGAATCATATTAAATAAAATTCATCATGGTATTATTATTCAATAATGTTATTTGTGATATAGATTAGAAATAAAACATTTTCATGTTTTTCTACATCAAATAATGATAATATGGGAATTATTATTTGAAATATGATCTAATGTAAATAATTAAGGTTTCCATTTTTTTACATATCAATATTAATGACCTCCCACAGAAATGATATGGAAATTATATTACGATGAATTGTGAATGATCTATTAATGATGTGTAACTATAGTTTTTTATGATTTAATTTAGACTTTGAGCATTTTAATTGTGCTATGATCTGTTAATGTAGCACCATGAATAACTTCATGTTTTGATAATTAAAAAACATAGTTTTTTATTCACTCTAACATTAGTGAAGAAATGATTTTTTATCTTAAAATAGTTGCAGAATAAAAAAATGATTGATCTTTAATCGATTGTATTTTTATAAATGTTTCTATATTTATTTCATAATTACTGAAATTTTATAATTTTCTAATCATTATTATGAAATGGTTATGTGTATAATATGATGACACAAAAAATGAATCAAATGGTAATATTTTTTTGGAGTATGTTTATTGAGAATTTTTTAAGTGACATATAGCACACTCACAAAACAAAAAATCACACATATATAGGCTAAATGACTCATATAATGACACATATGTAGAACATATGACTCATAAACAGTTTTGGACAGATGAATCATATGTATAACACAATTTAAATACTGATGGGATATATCATATAAATTTTTTCAAATAAAACTAAAAGAAATTAAAAATTCCACATACACACTGAACACATTTTTTTCAAGATTATGAAATATGATCTAATTTCCCATTCTTTTTTATAATTTTAATTTTTTGAATATTTTTGAATATTTTTCCATTGTTTCAATTAAATCATAATTAAATTTTAATTATTTATAGTATGAGAAAAACAATTTGAATGTTTTAAAGTAATTTATAACATGAATTAGGAATTTAAATTTTATGATCAATGAACCCATTGAATTTATTGAAATATACAATGTTTATTGGCCTTAATAAACACACCATATTATCAATCATATTTGTTTTTAGTTCTATATATATAAAATATCCATTTAAAAATAGGCATTTTGAAGATGGAATTTTTTTGGGGAAAGGAATTTCAATTTTTAGACTCTAAGTGTCAAAATGAACAACTTTTGTTCAATGAGATATTGTTGTTATGAATCTAGCTAAAAATTTATTTTCAAGTTAATAAAATATTTGAGAAAAAAGGATAGCTGGATTTTTCTATGTCATGATGAAGACTGTGTTTGAAATCAAGTGTTAAAAATCACATAAAAAAATTTCTCCACACTATAGTTTATATCCATGATTGGAGATATCTATTTTACTATATTCTTAACACTTATTTAATTTAATTGTTTTATTGTATTTTAGTTTTCCCAGTGGAATATATTAATAAATAAAAATATGGAACACATGAGTTTATTTTTAAAGTGGATCGATAATCTTTTCCAAGAAGAATTTTTTTAGAATTTTAGGCATCTCTATATTTGAATTTTTTTTCGATATGATTATTTCGGAAATGTAGATCTCAATGTATATGAATAATTTTTTTCATCATTGATTTAGTTCATTGTAAAATAAATATTTAAAAAGATAAAGATAGAACAAGGGAAAAAATAAAAGATACTTAAGATATAGAAGCCTTAAATGTTCACATCCATTTTATTGATACTAAAAATCACTTATTTGAACATCATAATGAAATAATCTAGTTATATTACATTCAAAGATACATCAACATTTTAAACATCAATTGTTCATCCCGGTTCTTTGGTGTTACTTTTTCAAAAAATTTCTATATGTGTAATTGTTTTGGTTTTTTATACCATTTAATAGGTAAGAATGTTATGTTATACGAACAATATAACTATTATATGAATGTTGTGAATAACCTATAAAGGGAAAGGGTATTTGGTTGTTCATTAAAATAGAAAATGGTATGGTTGGTTCCTTCCACTACTTAAAAAGGAAGATAATATGGTAGTTCTTCTATGGGTTAAAAAGGAAAATATTTGGTTGATTATCTAGAGATAAAAAATAAAGTTGTAATGGGTTGTGATTGCCCATATAAATTCAAAAATTCCATTTTAGTGGTTTTCATTTCTCTTTATATTTTATATAAATGAAGAGTATACATATGATGATTTGATCCAAAAAACTCTAAAAATTATGCTTAGTATATATCTATTAATTTCTATTGTATAATTATAGTTAATAAACAATACATTAAATTATTTTAAAGATGTTAATTCATCCCCTCTTGACCATTATTTCATTCTCAAATTGGGATTAAACAATTGGTATCATCACTTAACCCCAATATTTGGTGTGTCTGTGAGTGTATGTATATGTTTTAATCAAATCATTACATTATTATTAAGGTGAAAACATATTTTTTTAGATGGTATTAATGATTTAAAATAAAGTATGTATTCCAAAAAATACTCCACTCTTATATGGAATTAATGATGGTTACTGTTAATCATGAATGGAAGGTTACCTTAGGTATCCAAGATTGATAGTTTCACTATATAAATCTAGCCTTAAAAAGTAGCTGAAGTTTACCTCAATACATAAACTGGTAATGATTCTATTAGATATGTTCTCAATAAAAAATTAATGAATATTTTATGTTGTGTTATATGTATAAATGTTTATATCCATATATCTATATGAAAAACAGGACCTAATATTTGGAAAAGTTTTCAAGTTTCTCATCCAATGTTTTATAGGATAATAAAAACTATACTTTGTATGCTAAGGGAAGGATATCAATAATTTAAAATGGGTGTATAATAAATTTCTAATAAAATGTTTCATATATTTAATAGTATAGTAAATGGTATGATTTATCTAAGAGAATATCTAGATAATACTCTTTTGGTTGAAATACTTTTATGAGATTTACCAAACAAATTTAATTTTAAGAATGTTCCATTTATTAGAAGTGAGAATTACATAGAATATACTTTAGATGAACTTATTTTATATTTATTTAAATATGAATTAGAATTAAATATATATATAATGATGGAAATAGAAAAATTAAAGGAGTTTCATTTAAATAAAAAATTAATGCTACCACTTACCCATATAATTATATGTAATAAAGTAGTGAAAGAGATCAAGTTGTTCAAGGTGACCTAGGAAGACAAAATAAATGTTACTGATGAATATGTAAAAAGGATTACGCCTAATATAAACATAAGGATTTTTGGAAATTTAATACTATGTCTAATGATTCTTCTGATAATATTTGATTTGAATGTAGAAAGAGAGGGAACATCACACCCGAATTTCCATAGCTTAATAATGATAAGAATAACAGAAAAAAGTATAATAAAGAAATAAAATCCATGTAATTGGAATGGATTTATGTGTAGGATTCTAATTCAAATGAATAATTTGGTTCTAAAATGGATTTGGAAAAAATATGTTTAATGTCCTCATCAGACCTTGTAAATGAATTTGACTATTAATCTTCTTCTAAATATAACCCTGAATAACCATTAGAAGAGAAATGTTATCGTAAAATTATGGCACTAAATGTTGATAAAAAAATATTTCTTGTATACACATATATCAAAAAATAAAATATCTGTAACTTGTTAAAAATTTAAAAATTAAATAATACTGATTAAATATATAATAATAAATTATGTGAAGATTTATAAATTTTAGAAATTAAAAATATTAAACTTAAGGATTATTATTTTTAAATTCGATGAAACTCATGAAATTATGTTAAATTTTATTTTGGAATATAATTATAAGATAAAAATTCAATTCAAATGTTTGAAAAATGATTTTTTCATATTTGATCATGGAAGGGAAAGTTATGATAAAATAGTAATATTAAATGATCTGAAAAAAAGTAATAATGGTCTTGGATATTATAATATTTTACTGAAAATGTATAATATTTTATTTGTTATGAGTTTTAATGGAAGTCATTCAATGATTATGTGTTTTATTTTTAAATTGAAGGGTAATGATGAATGTGTGTGTTCCTTGACATTTACACCACATGTTTTCCACAAAAAGGATTTTATATTTAAATAATTATCCTCTATATTTTATATAAGTAATTTTTTGAAATTAGTATGAGGTCCTAAGAATTTTTATACTAATTCTCTTAAACCCAAATTTTCATGTGTATCATAACTTTCTTAAAACTATTTTTTAGGAAACATGTATTGGAATAATTAAAAATGATATATGGTGTATGGGTTGTGGATTATCAATAAAAATTACCAGTGATATCTCAAATTTTTTATCATTCAATAAATATGATATGGGTAATTCTAAATTCAGTGATAATTCTAAAGGAAATATAAAAGGTTTTGGGGAAGTTTGAATTTCAAATTGTATCATTATTTCAATTATATTTTATATTGATATTTTGAAAAATAATTTCATAGGTATTTCTAATATATATGATATTAGAAAATTTCTTAAATTTTAAAATGATATCTATGTTATTTTAAAGGATTAATCTATTATAATTTAAAAAAATCAGAGAAATAGTATTTATTCAATCAATTTTTATGAATTAGTTGAAACAAATGTTAAATGTTTAAAGGATATAAAATATGATGAGATTTTGTGGCATATAATATTAAGTCATGTTATTTCATGTTGATGTGAATGCTATACAGGAACCAAAATATTATGTATTTACCTGAACTCAAGTAGTAAAATACATATGTTTGTTACTCATGTATGAAAAGTAAAAAATAAAAATCACTTTGAAAAATGAAAATAATTAATAAGTGTAGCACCTATTAAAATCATTAATTTAGATTTATTTGGTCCAATCAAGACATCTAGTCTATATAATTTTTTCTATGTATAGATAAGTTTGAAATTCATGGGAAAATTTTCTTTTGAAGAGTGGTATGGAAAGATTCTGAACCAATATTTTGAAAATAATTATAATAGTTTTAAAACCCTGAAATATGTATTTTTAATGGAAAAAGTGGATAATTGGTGCCAAGGAGGACCATGTGAGATTCAGAGGGAGACCTAGGTGGATGAGACACATGGATGTAGTAGTCTACCACCACTGTTGATCCATCATCTAGCCATCACATAGAAAAATGTCATTGGAAGTGGCCATGGTCCACTGTTGGGATCACTAACTGACTAGTGAGATATCCACTAGCTAGTGGGATATTTCAATGGGAGAAAATTACCAATTTTCTACTCTTTATTTTTGAGATTATTCCCCTCATTTATCCTCCATTTAATTGAATTAGGAAGACCAACACTCTTATTTTTTCCCCTTGGGATGTCCATGGTTTTGGGGATCTTGTTGGGTGATTTTAAGTGATTCAAGGAATGTATCACCCTTTAATGATCTCCACACACTCCCTCTTACTATTGATATAATTTTTTTATCATGATATAGGGTTTATGGATGATTCCACTATAGCGTGGTGAAATCATTCCAAGTTTATGGGGATTTAGTATTTCCTAGGAAGAGGATATAACTAGATGTCATCTTAATTCTATTTTTATAGTCTTAGGAGGTATGTCACTATTATGAATTTATTAAGTGTTTTCCTTAAATTAATTAAATTTTGGAAATTTTTCGGTGGTGTAGGTTGGGGAATTAATTTTTTTTGGGTTTGATGGAATTACAGGTGTAGTTAACTCACTGTTTCTCAAAGGAACGACAATAATTGGATGCTGATGAATTAATGCGATTTAAATCGATTTTAAGATATTTTGTTAAATTATTATCAATAGACGTAATTAATTAATTATTCATGTTGAGTATGAGTTAGGAGCTCTAGGTGGTAAGATGATCTTGGATGAGGTTGGATAAGACTTGGTAGAGTAGTGAGACTATGTTTTAAAAATAAAAATAGATTTATAAAAGGTGGTTGTTCCATGTATTTACCCGTAGGGTTTATGTATTGGCTTATATGGATGTGAAATATGGTCTGAAAAACTTAAGAGACCAACCTTTATTTGAATAAATTGTTAATTTAGAAGATTCAATGGTATAATTAGTTAAAAATCATTTTTTGGGTTAATTAATTGAAGATTCTTATATGTAGACTACACAAGGTGTCCTAGGGAACTACATACCCTGGGACACTATCTGAATTCCTAACAACCAATGAAAGAGAGGTGGAATAATTACGACATTCCCTATAATATCCAAAACCCAAGAGGGGCGTGATATGATGTAACTAAAATAATCAAGGGTCATGAACCTTAGTTTGTGTACCCTTATAAACCTACTAAATAGGTTCTTAGTGACTTTAAGTGAGTGGACCAATGATGGGGAATGGTGGACTATAGGGAAAACATAGACCCTTTGAGCAGGATGAGCCATGTTGGGTGAGTGGACTAACACAATGACCATGGGTATTGAGAAAGACCATTTTATATCTCTCAATAAAGGATCAGTATAGATTAAATATTACATAAGGGATATTCCTCCCTTGACTGTTGGGACTTGAAATTTATGTGGATTTTATGGGAAGGGACCCAAATTTGGTGCTCTTACCTTAACCAAAAATGGATTTCCTTACTATATATTCACCAGGATGACCCAAACTAGGGTTCATATTCATTATCATGGCTGAGGGTACCCTTGTAGATTCCACAATTGTGGAATAATAATTATAGGGTGCATATGTTTTGTGTAGAGGTGGTTGCACGTGTCACACGAGAACCAGAAATGATGTTTAATCTTAGTGGGGATGAAATTATGTTGAAATGCATATAATTTTGACCATACCTTGATATGATTTATTTAATTTATTTCATGGATATAATTTTCTTTCTTGATATTATTAATAATCACTTGTGGATGAGGATGTTTCCTTAGGATGCCCAAAAAATATGGGATGTATTCTCACAGTTTAATAGGGGAGGATTCAAAGATTTATTAGCATATAATGTGTATAGTGATATAGTTATGGACATTTTCTAGGATCCAATATTAGATAATATATTAATAAATGAATATAAGAATTTCTAGGATTCATAGGATTCCACTAACACAATGAGACTATTGTGAATTCTCGAGATGATAAGATTCGAATAGAGATACCATTAAACGATTTTGAATTCTTAGAACCTATAGGATTCAAATTGGTGTATGATGTATTGTGTGGTTGTAAATCACCAATAACAGATGATGTAAATCCTAGGGGTGACTGTTTAATCCCCTTAATTTATGCCTAGGATGCCCCCTAAGTTCTGATGGATTCACCAATTTTGTTCGGCTGAGGAGTCGTGAGATGTTGATTCTTGGATGAGTGAACACAATATCTAGGAAGGTATTCCATTTGATTGCATGAGTCACTTAGGAACCATTTATACCTGAATTTATAGGAACTAAAATGTATTTATCCACTCTATGAATATTCCATTATCCTAATAGTGATGAATACCTAGTTATTACTATGGAGTTTAGACTGAAGGCATGAGGATAAGGGATACTTGGTGATGCCCAAAAGATATCTACTCATTGTGTTGGAGGTGCAAGTGTGGGATCCCCAAAGTGTAGTAAGAGGTTCCCCTAAGGTGATGATTTTGATCAAGGAAATTCTAGCACTTGATGAAGAATGTATGGTTTATTAGCACAAAAAACAAAGGATCAATAATGGGTTTTAATATATTATTACATGTATGTTTTTCATTTTATTTAGAAGAGAATGACATATAAACATATCAAAACATTTTGGGTTATGTACATAACTAAATTATTGGTTAACAACTGTGTTATGTACTCACACCCTGCTCTAACATCCATCATACTTCAGTAATTGAGTATACTCTCATAAGATGTAGGTATAGATTGGAAAGAGGAATGATTTTTTCTTTCTCTATCATGATAACATGGATGAGATTATAGAATAGAATGTGGTGATGAAAAAATATGAATTAGAACCACATATTTTTTTTATTTTATATGTGATCACCCTGATGGGACATCGATCTTGTATGTTAATGTGACCATTCAAGTTGTATGACATATTTTATTTAATTATTGATTCCGTTTATTTAATCTATATAATTTTAAGGATATTGTATTTATAGTTAAGGTTTGGTTATTTTATAGTTATTTTAAACTCTGATATTGGGGTATTGTGTTCCCCAGATACCTCAATAGAACATTTATTATTGTTGGAAACCTTTGGGACATAAGGGGGACCTTCTTATTTCACATGGAAGACCAAGATGGGGACTGAGTCAATTGGACTCTAAATGATTGTGTCAAAAAGTGGTACCAAATATTCCTTTTCATTTATATTACAATTTTGAATATGGTATACAATAGAGAGGAATCTCTCAAGGCCTATGATATATATATATATATATAATAGATTAATAATGAATACTTGGTACAATTGAAAATAAAGGTTACCAAGGATAGAAATTGATGTTATGGATTTTTAATGTTACAATTGACTGATTATACCTCATGTGATAAAAATAGTGTTCAAAATTATGATTTATATTGAATCTAACACTGAGATCATAGTGGAAATAGAAATATCATGCATCAAGATTTTTCATGTGGATTCACATGACATATAGGTTTTCTAGTGTGTAATTTTTATCACTGATGATATGGAAAACTATTTAAAGATTCACCAACAACTCATATAGTGTTTTCCCATATATGTTCATGGTGGAATTCTACTTAGTTATTATACCATGTATATATACATTTCCTTACAATGTCAGGTCACATGGGTTTATGGAGAATGCAAGATGATGAGGATGAAGAAGAAATTCCTTGTGCATGAATTTATAGTGACCCTTGTCTATTGAATTGGGCATTGGAGGCACTTATGATAAACCCATTTTGGTATATCAGTATTTAGGTTTAGTTAATTAATGTGGTATTAAAAATCAATATGGTATTTTCCCAAATATCTTGTAATGAATCTATACTGAACCAATTTAATGGAAATTATTTGTGGGATAAAGGCAATTTTTGGTTGAATATAATTGTATGGGTGTGCCTATATCATTATTAAGGGAGCAGTTCCATAGGGGGATCCTTGATGAAAATATGTTCTTTGTGGGATTGTGGTTTTGGTTTGGTGTAACATACCAAGTAAGTAATGAATTATTTATTTTCTTATCTATGTCTATTTATGAATTAGATAGTGTTTTAGAGGTCTAAAATGAGAATAAATCCAATCTTAAGCATGGAATACTCTAATATTTTTTTAAAAGATTGTTTTACCGCCTTTTGATGGAAAACCATTTTTAAATCGAAATTTTGACAATTTTATAAGCTCTATTTGTCAAAATAAACTTATTAATTATAATTGGGACATTGAAATTTACTTTGGATAAATTTTTGATATTTTTCTGACAATGTTCATTTTTTAATGAATTGTGAAAAATACTGCATTTTACTTCAAAACTGCTTTTTCATATAATTTAATTATCTGGTTATATTATCTTTATAATTGGTTTTAAAGTGTAATTAGAATATATTTTTACCATTTAATCCAATGGTGGTCATTAAAATTAGTTTCACTTTGTAATTGGGCATAAACAAGTGCCAAACTTTTCATAGATATTGTTTCAAAAAAACCCTCTATTTGTTTTGACAACGAGAATTTTTTTTAAATTAATTATTTCAATTTCTGTGTTTAGAATTTGGTAAAATGGATTCCATATTTGGAATCATAGGGTACAAATTATTTAATTAATACTCTTTTGTTTTTGGACATTATGAATAGTAACGACGGTAATTATCTTTAATTATCACGATTAATTAGTAATCGGGTAGTTAAGGGTAATAAAATAATATCATAATAATAAAAAATGACCCCAAATATGTCCTAATGATACCTTTTGTTTCATGGATGATCATGGGATGCCTTGTACCAAACTTAGGGACCCCATGGAATCACTTTTGGGTGATATTGACACTTTATCATTTTATTTTTAAAGAAAAGAGAATATCACAAAAGTATGTAACACCTAAGTAAATTTTTTTTAATTTTTTCTACATAAATTATATATTGAACTATAAATAGTCATTTTAAATATAAAAATATTTCCTACATAATAGTATTTTTCAAATTATTTTTAGACACTAAATAAATTAATTGTTTTAGGACACTATGATGATGCAGCGATTACCTCATTAATGAACGATTTAAATAAAACGAAAAGATAATGTAATATCTAAGACTTAAACTTTCCAAAAACCTATTAGATGAGTATATTTATAACCATTAGCACCTTATCCTTGAAATATATCAACGTGGGACCTTTAAAATCCGAAACTCATTTTAAATAAAGTAACATTTCTTGACTTTCCAAGAGTGCCCCTCCTCCCTCTTATAAAAGGCCCCCACCTCTACCTTTTTACCCACACCTCTCAATCCATTGGCTTGGCCAAGATCTGCTCATTGTATCTCTTCACATCCCTCTATTCATCCTAGTAGCCTTACCTTAGACAGAAATCTCTTCAATAAACCCTTTTGGTTCAAACCAAGTGGAGTTACCCGATTTAAAGGTAATGTCTTCACTTGTGTTCTTTTGTTTTATTTTTATTCTCCAACCCACTAAGATTTTTTTATTCCTTTATTTTGAAACAACACCAGTATCTTCAATATACTAGGATATTTTTATAATAATGATTCGATCTACACTTAAACAAACCTCCGTCTAATGGTTAAAGAACATACTCTTTCTATGGATGTTGAATTTCTGCCTCACGAAATGATGATTGTTCAATATTATTTTAACACCTTTCATGGTGGCCATTAAGATTCAAATATATTTATATATGATATTTTTTTTATGTTTTCATTATGCTTCTGTATTTTTCATTTATGGCATACCATTATGGTTTCCATTATGGGTAAACGCGATATCTTCATTTTAGGAAGTGCGGACTACCGCCCCCTCAAAGTGATTTGATTCGTTAATTAAATATGTGGGACATATAAAGGATGGAGTTAATGATATTATATATAATATTATACAGGAATTATAATATACCTTTATATCATTATGATTTAATTCCATTAAATTTGAAATAGAAATGAAATTAGCGTTCATGCATACGTACGGCTTACCGTCTCCATGAATGGTGAATTTCATTTCTTACCTCTAAATGTTATGTAATATTATAAATGAATGTATATACTAGATATATATGATATATATTATATCTACATCATGAATATAATTCTGGATATAATGGATATTTAACCACATGAACAACTTGTAATTATAAGGAGTTTTATTTTGACTCAAGTACCAATGATCGACAAAACGACCGTTATTAACTTAAATAATTACATAGAATTTATAACATGGTAATAAGTGATATAAAAGGAATAATTATCTTGAGAATGTTTCTTAAGAAAGTAGAAATTAACTTAAGTTTATTATTCAGGAGATTAAAGAATGATCGAGTCAAGTCAGACACGAGGTATGAGACTTCGTCTCAATCTCCTTTCATTGAAGCATATTTTATTTTATACACAACTTTATTTTATATGGAGTATAAAACCCATTTAATCTTAAGTTTATTCAAAAGAAATATTTTTTATACGAAGTGTTTTACTAAACGGAAAAAGAGAATGTTTTTGTCGTACATATGCGACGACATCGACTTCTCCGCCGCTGTGACCATTATTTGAGTTTCTGCTTCCTCTAAAAGCCATGAATTTTTTTTAAATGAAAAATAAATACCATATTTTACCTTTCTTTTATTTTGTTATTGAAAATGGTTTTGATAATTTTTTTATTATATCCATGTGTTATTATTATCTTGTGATTGAAATGTGTAAATGTTATGTTTCCTTTATGCATGTTTTATGTGATGTGATTATGTTATGGTTCTTGGGCATTGTTTATGAAGACGAGTGGTTCCATGATAAACTAAGGGTGGGTGAGCCCAATATAGATCTCCAATTCATTGGGTAACGTGAAGGAGTTAAACACTAAGGTTTATCTAAAGAGATTTAGGGAATATATTGTGATGGGTATTCCAAACGTAACCATGAGGGTTACTCCCTACGTAAGAATGTTATGAATGCCTCAAGTTACCATTATGTATTATGATTTCTATGATTTATTCAGGATTTGATGAGGTATGTTAATGTGCTTATGTTTTATGAGTAAATTATGTTTTCATTAATTCTTATGTATACATGGACTAATGTTTCCTTTCCGTATTTTTATATCCCTTACTGATATTTTTATGCTCATCCCATGTTTTTGAAATGTTTTTCACAGGTCAAGGGAAAGGTACATGATGTGATGATAGTGTCAAGGAAGTGTTAAGAAAGAATCCATGTTTTATTTTAAATATGTTTCTTTTAATGAGAAGAGTGAATTTTTTCTTTTTTGTAACCACCTTGTTTACAAGTGGAATGTAATGCATGTTTTATGATCTAATTCTCTAAAACTCTAAACCTAAAAATATCCTCAATGTGTGTTCTTGTAATAACTCAAGATTATGTAATGTTTAAGACTGGGTCCTTATAGTTGTTATAAAAGGTCGGTTTAGATATCTTTAGGAGTTATAATTCTATTAAATGATTATCCAAAAATATTTTTTTATGGTCAAATTGAAATGATATAGCATTTGAAGACTACCATGTTGCTTCATCTAAGACATGTTTGTCCAGAATGGTTTTCCACAGAGGAAATAGGGAAGCAGTGCTAGGAAGGCATACAGAAGGAAATGACCTTCCGAATCAGCATCCTGAGATTGTTGGAATTGAAACTGAACAATTTTTTGTAGTAATGGAACAATTGACTCAAGAGATAAATGGTGGTGGTATACATGCACGAGATCAGCCAGATCAACCACATAGGAACATGTCAGTGGTGGAACATTTCATGAGGCAACATCCCCCATCATTCAAAGGATCATCTGACCTTGTGCTAGCAGAAAAGTGTATTAAAGCACTAGAGAAGATTTTTGATGTCATGGGGTGTTCAAAAAATCAAAAGGTTAGTCTTGTTGTTTGACATTTGGAGGGTGAAGCATATCAGTGGTGGTCGATGGTTAAAAATATCAGGGATGATGATGAGATTGATTCTCTCGACTGGGATGAATTCAAAGGTATGTTTCTTGAGAAGTACTTTCCTAAGGCTGTTCAACTTAGGATGGAAAGACAATTCTTGGAATTGAGGCAAGTGGACGACTCAGGGGCTGCTTATGAAGAAAGGTTCACTCAATTGGCAAGTTATGCTCCAAATTTTATCTGAGACCTTGATAGTAAAATCAATCGTATTTACTCCAGATTAAAGCCAAAATATTGAAGGGCTTTAGATTCTCATGATTTCAAGAGTTATGAAAAGCTTGTTCGATGTGCTGAGAAGGTGGAAATGGAGTTTACCGATGATCAAGTGTTCTATAACAACCAATAGAAGAAGAGACCGAGGTGCCAGGAGAAAGGGAAGAATCCTTCAAAAATGTATGATGGTGAGAAAACTAAGTTTTTAGTTTGTGATAAATGTGGTAAAGGCTTTCTAGGGAATATCTTCTGAATTTGGGAAAGTGCTAGTAATGTGGTAAGATGGGACATAAGGCTCGTGATTGCGCTGAAAAAGATCTGGGTGATGGTAAGACCAAATTTTATTTATAGTTAGTGAAATGTTTTAAGTGCAATGAGATGGGTCATTATGAAAACGAGTTTCCGAAAAAGAGCTCGAATGATGGGAAATAGTTAGAATACAAGAAAAAAGGAGTGGTGAAATCCTTTGCAACTACTTCAGCAGATGTTGGGCCATCAAATGAAGTGGTATCAGGTACTTTGTTTGTTTTCTCAGATTATTCTAATGTGTTGTTTGATTTGGGGTCTACACATTCTTTCATCTCTGAAATATTTTCTGGTAAATTGGGAATTTCATCTCAAGAAATGGCTCATGAAATTGTGGTAAAAACACCTGGGGGAAATGTTGAGGCAAAAAGAATTTATAAGAATCTTTCTATCCTTATCCGTGGAAAGAACCTACTTGCAAAACTTTTTGTTTTAACTCTAGTAGAGTTTGATGTTATCCTGGGTATAGATTGGATCTCTGTTTACCATGTTAAGATTGATTTTAGAGATAAAGAAGTTTCTTTTCAGAAAGAATTTCAGTTTTTTTACAAGAATGAACCCTTACAGTTGATAACATATCAAGAGGCTGAGAAACTTGTAAAAGATGGAAATGAATGTTACCTTGAACATATTGTTGAAAAAAGGAACCATTCAAATTAATGATGTGCCAGTGGTAAATGAGTATCCTGATGTTTTTCCTGATGAGTTTCCTAGAATAATACTAGATCGAGAAGTTGAATTTACTATTTACTTTGTTCCTGATGCTAAGCTAATTTCAAAACCCCCTTATCTAATGGCTCAAATTGAACTTTTAGATTTGAAGGAGAAATTGCAAAATTTATTAGATAAAGGTTTCATTCGACCTAGAACATCACCGTGGGGTGCTCCTATATTATTTGTTAAAAAGAAAGATGGTTCTATGAGACTTTGTATTGATTATAGAGCATTGAAGAACATCACTGTTAAGAACAAATATCCTTTTCCTCATATCGATGATTTGTTTGATCAGCTCCAGGGAGCTTAGTACTTTTTAAAATATTGACCTGAGATCGGAGTACCATCAGTTGAATGTAAAGGAAGAATATATTTCAAAGACCGCATTTTTTACAAGATATGGGAATTATGAATTTGTAGTTATGCCTTTTGGGATAACTAATGAACCTGCTGTATTCATGGACCTTATAAATATAATTTTCCATTAGTTCTTGGATAAGTTTTTTTGTTGTTTTCATTGATTATATTTTGGTGTTTTCTGAAAGTAAAAAGGATCATGAAATTCATTTAAGGGTTATTTTGCAATCCTTAAAAGGAAACAAATTGTTTGGGAAATTTAGAAAGTGTGAGTTTTGGTTGCAAAAAATTTCTTCCCTTGGTCATATTGTTTCTAAAGATGGAATAACTGTTGATCCTGCAAAAACAAAGGTTGTTGAAGAATGGCCAAGACCCACAAATGTAACTGATATTCGTAGTTTTCTTGGTTTGGAAGGCTATTACCAAAGGTTTGTTAGAAAATTTTCATGGTTATCTAGTCTAACGACTAAGCTAACTCGGATGGGTGTTAAGTTTATCTGGACAAAAGAATGTGATGATTGTTTTAAGGAATTGAAAAGAAGATTGGTGAATGCTCCATTTTTGGCACTACCTTCCAGGAATGGTGAGTTTGTTATCTACAGTGATGCTTCATTGAAAGGACTTGTTTGCATCCTATTTCTGAATGATCAGGTAATTGCTTATGCTTCACATCAGCTGAAAACTCATGAGGTAAATTACCCTACAAATGATTTGGAATTAGCTGCTGTTTTTTTCGCTTTAAAAATATGGAGGCATCATTTGAATAGTGTAAAGTGTGAAATATATACCGATCAAAAAAGTTTAAAGTATATATTCACTCAGGAAGAATTGAACATGAGATAGAGGAGATGGCTAGAATTAATCAAGGATTATGATTATACAATTCATTACCATCCGGGAAAAGAAAATAAAGTTGCTGATGCTTTGAGTCGAAAAAGTAATGCCTCATTAACCATGCTATGTTTGGAACGCGATCCTTTGGTTAAGGATTTTATGAACTTTGGCATAGAAGTTGTTGGTGTAGGATGTTCTTTTGTTTTGTTTTAGGTATCAGTGAAATCTTCTCTATCAGACAGAATTAAGTAAGCACAGAAGCAAGACAGTGAGTTACAGAAAAAGGTAGAGCTGGTTCAGAAGGGTAAGTTGCCGGTATTCAACATTGATAATGATTGTGATTTGAGATTTGGGAAGAGATTGTGTGTTCCATGTTATTCACAATTGAAGAGAGAGTTGTTTTGTGAAGCTCATAGTACTCCGTTTTCAGTTCATGCAGGCAGTACTAAGATGTATAGAGATCTTAGGGAGTATTACTGGTGGGATGAAATTAAAAGAGATATTACTAATTTTACTGTGAAGTGTTTGACTTGTCAACAGGTTAAAGCAGAGCGGTAGTTACTGAAGGGGATGCTTCAGTCTTTACTAGTACCATAGTGGAAATGGGAGAATATATCCATGAACTTCGTTGTGGGATTGCTGAAGACACCTTGAGGTAATAATGCAATCTGGGTTATTATTGATCGCCTGACTAAATCTGATCATTTCCTTTCTATATGAGATAATTTTTCCGAGATCAACTTTCTCGTTTGTATCTTAAAGAGATAGTCAGGTCACATGGAGTTCCCCTCTCCATTGTATCTGATCATGATCCCATGTTTACTTCTAACTTTTGGAAAGTCCTTCAGAAGTCGTTGGGTACTGAATTAAATTTTAGTACAACGTTTCATCCTCAATCAGATGGGCAGTCAGAACGAACAATTAAGACTTTGGAGGATATGCTACGTGCTTGTTCGATGGATTATCAGGGAAGTTGGGGCCAACATATTTCTTTGGTTGAGTTTTCTTATAATAACAGTTTTCATTCTAGTATACAGATGGAAGCATTTGAGGCATTATATGGGAAGTGGTGTTGAACTATAGATTTTTGGGATGAAGTGGGTGAAAGGAAGTTGATGGGACCATAATTGGTAGAAGATTTGGTAGAAAAAGTTCAACTGCTACAAAAACACATGAGAACAGCTCAGAGCAGGCAGAAAAGTTACGCGGACAATAGGAGGAATGATCTCTCTTTTGAGGTAGGTGATGATGTCTTCCCCAAAGTTTCACCATGGAAAAGTGTGATGCAATTTGGTAAGAAAGGAATGCTGAGTCCAAGGTTCATTGGACCATATGAAATTATAGAGAGAGTTGGATCAGTTTCATACCGAGTGTCTTTACCTCCGAGTTTATCTTAGGTACACAATGTTTTTCATGTTTCAATGTTAAGAAAGTACATGCCAGATCCATATCATGTTTTGAGTCCAGAGGTAGTTCAGTTTGAACAGAACCTATCTTATGAGGAACAACCTATCCAGATTACTGACCTTAGGGATCAAGTGTTACGTAATAAGGTGATTCATCAAGTAAAGGTTTTGTGGAAAATTCACATGATTGAAGAGGCAACATGGGAATCTGAAAATGCAATGAGGGATAAATACCCCCACTTATTCGATAAGTAAATAACTTGCAGGGATGCATTTTTCTAAATGGGGGAAGGATGTAACATCCCAAGTAAGTAAGGAATTATGGATTTTCTTATCTATGTCTATTTATGAATTAGATAGTGTTTTAGAGGTTTAAAATGAGAATAAAGCCAATCTTAAGCATGGAATACTCTAATATTTTTTTAAAAGATTGTTTTACCGCCTTTTGATGGAAAACCATTTTTAAATCAAATATTTGAAAATTTTATAAGCTCTATTTGTCAAAATAAACTTATTCATTATAATTGTAACATTGAAATTTACTTTGGATAAATTTTTGGTATTTTTCTGACAATGTTCATTTTTTAATGAATAGTGAAAAATACTGCATTTTACTTCAAAAATGCTTTTTCATCTAATTTAATTATATGGTTATATTATCTTTATAATTGGTTTTAAAGTTTAATTAGAATATATTTTTACTATTTAATACAATGATGGTCATTATAATTAGTTTCACTTTGTAATTAGGCATAAACAAGTGCCAAACTTTTCATAGATATTGTTTAAAAAAAACCCGCTATTTGTTTTGACATTGGGAATTATTTTTAAAGTAATTATTGAAATTTCTGTGTTTAGAATTTAGTTAAATGGATTATATATTTTGAATCATAAGGTCCAAATTATGTAATTAAGACTCTTTTGTTTTTGGATATTATGAATAGTAACGACGATAATTATCTTTAATTATCGTGATTAATTAGTAATCGGGTTGTTAAGGGTAATAAAATAATATCATAATAATAACAAATGACACAAAAATGTGTCCTAATTCTACTGGTTGTGTCATGGACGACCATGGGATTCCTTGTGCCAAACTTAGGGACCCCATGGAATCACTTTTGGGTGATAGTGACACTTTATCATTTTATTTTTAAAGAAAGAGAATATCACAAAAGTATGTAACACCTAAGAAAAAAAATTTTAATTCTGTATAAATAAATGATCTCTTGGACTATAAATAGTCATTGAAAAGATAAAAAAATTTCCTACATCATAGTGTTTTGTTTATAATTTTTATACACTAAATAAATTAAAGTTTGTATGACACCATGATGATGCATCGATTACCTCATTAATGAACGATTTAAATAAAATGAAAATATAATGTAATATCTAAGACTTACACGTGTCAAAAACCTATTGTATGAGTATATTTATAACCCTTATGACCTCATCCTCGAGAAATATAAATTTGGGACCTTTAAAATCCGAAACTCATTTTAATATAAAGTAACATTTCTTGACTTTCCAAGAGTGCCCCTCCTCCCTCTTATAAAAGGCCCCCAACTTTACCTCCTTAACCACACCTCTAGAGCCATTGTCTCGGGAAATATCTGCTCATTTTATCTCTCCAAATCCCTCTCTTCATCCTAGAATACTTACCTTATACAGAAAGCTTGTCAAGAAACCCTTTTGGTTCAAACCAAGAGGTGTTACCCGATTTAAAGGTAATGTCTTCACTTGTGTTCTTTTGTTTTATTTTTCTTCTCCAACCCCCTAAAATATTTTTATTCCATTATTTTGTAACAAAACCATTATAATCAATATACTAGGATTTTGTTATGATAAGTATTCTAGCTACACTTACACACACCTCCGTCTAATGGTTAAAGAACATACTGTTTCTATGGATGGCGAATTTCTGCCTCACGAAATAATGATTGTTCAATCTTCTTTTAACACCTTTCATGGTGGAAATTAAGATTAAACTGTATTTATATATGATATATATTATGTTTTTGTTTTCTTTATGCTTCTGTATTTTTAATTTATGGAATACCTTTATGGTTTCCATTATGGGTAAAAGCGATATCTTCATTTTAGGAAGTGCGGACTACCGCCCCCTCAAAGTGATTTGATTCGTTAATGCCATATGTGGGATGTATAAAGGATGGAGTTAATGATATTATATATTATATTATACTAGAATTATAATAACTTTATATCATTATGATTTCATTCAATTAAATATTAAATAGAAATGAAAGTAGCGTTCATGCGTACGTACGACTTACCGTCTCCATGAACGGTGCATTTCATTTCTTTCCTCTAAATGTTATGTAATATTATAAATGCATGTATATACTATATATATAGGATATATATTATATCTAAATCATGAATATAATTTTGGATATAATGGATATTTTACCACATGAACAACTTGTAATTATAAGGAGTTTTATTTTGACTCAAGAACCAATGATCGACAAAATGACCGTTATTAACTTAAATAATTACATAGTGTTCATAACATGGTAATAAGTGATATAAAAGTAATAATGAACTTGAAAAAGGTTCTTAAGCAAGTAGAAATTAACTCAAGTTTATTATTCAGTAGATTAAAGAACGATCGAGTCAAGTCAGACACAAGGTATGGGACTTCGTCTCAATCTCCTTTCATTGAGGCATAATTTGTTTTATACACAACTTTCTTTTATACGAAGTATAAACCCCTTGGAAGTTTAAGTTTATTAAAAAGGATTATTTTTTATACGAAGCTTTTTACTAAATGAAAAAAGGGAATGTTTTTGTCCTACGTATGCGGCAACAACGACTTCTCTACCGCCGTGACCATTATTTGAGTTTCAGCTTCCTCAACAAGCCATAACTTTTTTTTAAATGAAAAATAAATACCATGTTTTACTTTTATTTTATTTTGGTATTGAAAATGGTTTTGATAATGTTTTTATTATATCAATGTGTTATTGATATCTTGTGATTGAAATGTGGAAATGTTATGGTTCCTTTATGAATGTTTTATGTGATACGATTATGTTATCGTTCTTGGGAATTGTTTATGAAGACGGGTTGTTCCGTGATAAAATATGGGTGGGTGAGCCTAATATATCTCTCCAATGCATTGGTTAACACTAAGGAGTTAAATGCTAAGGTTTCTCTGAAGAGATTTAGGGAATATACTATGATGCGTATTCCAAACGTAACCATGAGGGTTACTCCCTATGTAAGAATGTTATGAATGCCTCAAGTTACCTTTATGTCTTATGATTTCTATGATTTATTCATGATTTGATGAGGAATGTTAAAGTGCTTATGTTTTATGAGTAAAGTATGTTTTCATTAATTCTTATGTATACATAGTCTAATGTTTCCTTTCCGTATTTTTATATCCTTTACTGAGCTTTTTATGCTCATCCCAAGTTTTTGAAATGTTTTTCATAGGTCAAGGGAAAGGTACATGATGTGATGATAGTGTCAAGGAAGTGTAAATAAAGAATCCATGTTTTATTATAAATATTTTTCCTTTAATGAGAAGAGTAAATTTTGTCTTTGTTGTAACCACCTTGTTTACAAGTGGAATGTAATGCATGTTTTATGATCTAATTCTCTAAAACTCTAAACCTGAAAAGATCATCAATGTGTATTCTTGTAATAACTCAAGATTAAGTAATGTTTAAGGATGGGGCCATATATTTGGCATGTTAAATGTTTTGTTGAGGACCATAGAGTGTATTTTTTTTCACATTGGATAAAATTTATTATTCAAGAGAGGACTGCAATTGACACACCATGGTTTGTAAGCTTATGAGATATGGTTTTTGGGATTAGTGAGATAACCTAGTGAAATTTTAGGAATAGTATTGAGTTGGTGGAATAGAATATGTGTGGCTGACTCATTAAGATTTTATAACTAGTTGGTAAGTGTTTTTGAGGTGGAAAGAATGAGTAGTTACTTTCTATTGAGATTCATAGAGAAGAGGTATTAATGAGGTTATGATTAAGTCATGATGATGCCTTGGGTTTTGTGGGATCAAGAACTTTGAGTTTTAGAAACATGGTATATAGAATATCTTTACTAGATAGGAACATTCGGGTTCTTTATGGAGTTGACCATGTATTCAATTAACCTGCATAATGAGATATTGGGTAAACATGTGGTTAGTGATTTTCACATATTAGCTGGATTCAATGATGAGAGAATAATAATTTCATGAGTTTAGTTTTAGTGAAAATAAGATACACGAGTGTAATCCCATTTTTCTTTGGTGAATTGAGGCATTAAGTTCCCATTAGTAATGGTGCCTGTTGAAATTGAAATTGGATACGACCTTGTGTGAGTTGAGGACAGATGCAAACCAATGAGATTCTTGTGGGTATGATAGACCAATATTTTGGATTATAAATTGTAATTTCCCTTCATGTTAAAGGTGATATTTAAAATTTATTAGATGTGGTGACACGATAATTTGGGTTTATCATAGTTAGGTACTGACATGACGGTGAGCATGGCTCAACAGGAGATGCACACCAGTGATATGGGATCTATCAGGTGTTGTTCATGATTATTGGTATAGAAATCCATATACATGGGAGTCCATGATTGGATATTATATTGAATGAACCCAATTTTAGATTGAGTTTTAGTGAATACAATAAATTATGTTCCATGAGATGGGAATGGGAAATGATTGAAATTTCATTTAACCCATGGTAAAAGAAATCATAGCCAAAAAAGTCATCTGTTTGGTGATGGATGAGAATAGAATATGATGATTGGGAATTTGAAAAAATTATTATATGAAATGTAAAATAATATGGTGGGCAGTTTATTATTGGTATTGGGTGATATAACATCATTTAGGTAGAATAATAGATGCATGAACCAACCGTTTGATGTTTGTTATGAAATTTGGAATACCAATGACTAAATATATACAAATTAAGATAGATTTCATAGTGAATTCCTACTATTAGTTTTTTTATAACATTAAATAGTGTTTTATTATTGGAATTGGTCTTATGATGAATTTGAGATATTTGAGAGAGATTTAGATCCGGAAAGAGTTGGTGCATACAGGTAGATCACGATGATAGTTTTGTCTAGTTGAGGATAGAACTATTGATTAACATTGGTATCCATTTTTATATTTTGTAGACAATGTTTTAATTATCATGGTATATACTTATTATTTTAGACATCTTGATCAAGTGGTATGATTGTGAATTAGTGGGTGTGTCCAAACATTTTTTAGAAGAGACGAACAAATGATGCTCAATCAGTTTTTTTATTGAGATAAAATGTAGTGTGATGAAAACCACATCAATTATGTTGTATCATATTTGACGACTATGTTTTATGAATCTATCTAGGATTCTATACGAAGAGTCAATGTATTCTTGTCATGATTAGGTGACCAGATCCTATCCAGGTTAGCATGGAAGATACAAGTGAGAGTTGGAGCCAACATTTGAATGACACTCTCATGCGTGTGGAGGTGTGGTGTGTAGAGAACCACGTTCAGTGTTTACTTGGACCACTGAGGATGTGGTTCAATGAGAAATATTGATGTTGGGGTGGCACCATGTTTCAAAATTTTATTTTCTGAGAAAATATTTATGGTGGATAGAACTATAGGATGGATGATAATTTTGGTGACTACACATGGGTTTCATAGGAGGGATAAATCCTTCTGAGTGTAATATATATATTTTGGGAATCAATATGAGTGGAGACACTTGTCTCGATGGTTGAGTTCCTTATTTTGGTCATTCTATTTAAATTCCCATTGAGTATTGAGGAGTAGAATTTTATTTCGTGGTTATTAATTGTAAAATTGAGTTGGATGAAACTGATGATGAGATATTTTGTGAGACTTGTTGGGCCTGAGATGTGTTATGGTGGGGATTTTTTAATTTATTTTGTGTACATATGGGTTCAGAATTTAGGGGATATTTCAGTATTGAATTTGTGGATGGGACATATTATAAAATAATAATTATAATAGAGTTATGGGTGTTTAAGAACCGTAATATATCTATTTTGGATGGGAAATGAGGGATGCTTACTGATGGGAAGGATTAAGTGAGCATCAATGGGATATAATACTATCCAAGAAACTTAGATATAGAGGATTATACCCACTATCCAAAAATTGTTCAAGAATCAGCTTACCATTGGGTTCCTATTATGGAGGAAAATTACCAATTTTCTCCCTCGGGCAGGGGGGGGGGTAAACCCTCCTTTCCCATTTTCATAGATTGGGTTGACATTCACCTTAATCCTTACCTTATAATCCCCTTGATTTTAGGGATATTTTTAGGTGATTTTTAGTGATTCATGTTTTGTCTCTCCATACATTATTCTCTCCCATCTCCTCATCCTCAAATTTAAGTTTTCATTTCTCTTGGGTTAGGTTTTATGGAAAATTCCACTAAATGGTGGAATCATCCAAATATGATGGGTTCTATGGTGCTACATAGGAAGAGGAAATTATAAGGTTCTATTAATTTTTTTTCTTTTCTATTTTTATGAGGAATGTAAACATGGTTAATTTCATAATGTTTTCATTAAATTAAGTTAATTTTGGTGTTTTATGTATGGAAAAGGTCGGGGTTTTTCTGAGTTCGATTTTTATGGTATTCTGGGGGTGGATGAAACCCTATTACTCTAGTGAGAACAAAGGAAAGTATTACTGGTGATTAAATGGAAATTATTATTATTTGAAGTTAATTTTTTAAATTAGTTTCTATAGTTTTAATTAATTAAATAACATGTTGGGTGTGAGTTAGGAGACTAGGGTGGTTGGATGGGAATGAGAGAGGCTGTAAAGGCCTCAGAAGAGCTATATGTATATGATTTAAAATGGTAAATAGTTTCAAAAAAATTAGGTGGTACTTATACTAGCCTATATTGTTTATGCATTGGATTATACGCCTGTGTAATATAGTCTATCCAACATAGTTAATTGAACTTGATTTTAATTAATTATTAATTTAGTATATTATTTTTTTTAACTAGTTAGCAATTATACCACGAGGTTAATTAAATTAATATTCATATATATGGAATGAATAAGGTGTGTAGGGACACTATATATAATGGGATACAAGTGGGATGTCTGATCGCTTATGGTTGGGAGGTGGAATGATTTAGAGGTGCCTTGTGATACTCAAAATATAAGAGGGGTGTGAGATTATTAAATAGAATGAATCAAAGGTTATGAACCATAGTTCAATAACCCTTAGGGACCTCCCTAAAGGGATGATTAGTGACTTGTAGTGAGTGACACAAAGATTGTCCTCGTTAGAACTTCAAAAATACCTTAGATCAATTGTGAAGAAAGATCCTATTGGGTGAGAGGACTAACCTAGTGACTGTGGGCATTGATATGGTCTGTAAGCCATTTATAAAGGATATAATTAGTAAAAATTAAGACCAAGGTAAGAAATATGTTACCCCTATGAGTTTTTATTTTCCACTCATGCGGGTTTAATGGGAAGGGACATCAGGTAGGGTTCCATTTCCTGGTATTGATCACAAGATCCCTAAGTGGGGTGACCTGAAATGTATTCAAAATTAGAACCCCATGTAGGGTTCCTATCCCTTAATACAACTATGGGGGCCCTAGTATTTTTCCTACTGATAGACCGACATTGAGAGAGAGAATAAGTATTGGGTAGAGTGGTCGTGTGTTTCACAATAGAAGTTGAACTGATGGTTAATTCCGATGGTGATATCAGGAGGGTTATCCTCACTTAATATAGCCGAGGGTACCATATATTTTTTCCCCAGTGATAGACTGAAATTGAGAGGGTGAATATGTATTATGTATAATGGTCATGCGTTTCACAATAGAACTTGAACCGATAGTTAAACCTGGTGGGGATATCATGATAGTGATGGATGTCATCTTTAACCAACCCTTGATATAATTTATTTTAATTTATTTAATGGTTATGACTTTGGATTTTCTATGATGATAGTGAATTTATATTGGATGATGGTGATACCTTGGGATGAAAGGAATGTATTATATTCTGTATCATGATTTATTGTGGGTGGATTCCCAGTATATCTAGCATCCAATATGTTTAGTGATGAAACTATGTATTCAAAGATATTTTTCCTAGGATTGAAAATTAGAGTCTGTGTGATGGAATGAGTATAAGAATTCAAGGGATTACTAGTATTCCTCTAACATAGTGAGACCTTTGTGAATTACCAAGGTGATGAGATTAAAATAGAAATACCATTAGATAATTTTGAATGACTAATACCTTTAGGATTTTAATAGACATATGATGTGATGGGTTGGAGTATATCCTAAAAAAAATTATTCACATTCAGGGATGATTTTTCAGTCCTCAGACACCCCCAATGATTGGGTGGGCCCACCAGCTTGGTTCAGCTAAATATATGTGAGACTTGGATGATCGTATAATCAACCAAGAGGTCTAGGAGGTTATTCCATTTGATTACCTGGGATTCCCAAGAATCAATAATGTTTGGAAATATAATGTTTTCATTGGACATACCCCTATTAGGAATGAAATTTAATTATAATAGTTATGAACACCGAAGTACTATCATGGGGTTCATTATGAGGGATTGAGAATGATAGATTCCTAGTAATTCCTGAGGATCCCCTACTCATTTTGGAAGAGGCATGAGTGTGGGATCCATAGTGTGTGGATAGAGGTTCCCCTGATGTTAGTCACATGCTCAAAGAAACTATGGAACTAGAAAAATCATGTATGGTTAATTGGGACTGAATACTTGAGGATCAAAGGTGGTTTTGTTTATAATTTATACCCTATAGTTTATTTATTACTTTTTTCTAATCAAGACAAATGAACATACAACTGAATTGTTAGTTTTATTTTCAGACTACATTGATGGTGCCCTACTGAGTTTTGTACTCACACCCTACTCGAGAAACCATTTCACTAAGGTACCGGAATAAACACACACTTGATGCAGGTATAAGTCGGGTAGAGGTATGAGTTATTATTTATTGAGAAGGATAACTTAGATGGTAATGTAGACTTATATGAGGTGAGGCTCAAAGATAAAATATAGAGTAGTATTTTATTTTTGTTTTTTATATTTGATCTTCCCGATGGTCCAACAGTCTTATATGTGAGCATGGTAGCTCAATTGGTATGCTAACTTTAATTTAATTATTGATTCTATTTATTTATTTTTTATAATATGATGGTTTTTTTAGAGATGGTTTGGGATTAGTCATTTTTTACTTCTCACTCTAAAATTAGGTGTATAGTACCCCAACGATACCTCTATAGACCATTGTTATAAGTCACCATCCTTTAGTGTACAAGGAGTTGTGCTTAATTGCATTGTGTAAAACTGAGTTGGGAACCAGTTGAGTTGTATCCAGAATAGGGTTTTAATGTATATTTGGAAAGAATTATGGTTTATAAATTTTATATGATTATAATTAATTCACATAGGTTTATTTTCATAAGCATAAATATGACTTTTTGTGTAAGTTTATTGATTATAGTTAATCAATTCGAAATGAATGAATTTACATGATTATATCAATTAGGAGTGACAAAGGTGGATGATTCTAAAATAATTAATTTCAATAGTTTTGAAAATAAAATTTTTATTTTACTAATTTATTATGCCTCATGTAAACCACAATTTTTTTTTGTTGTGGACGGAACAAAAATAACACATTAAGAAATAATAAGAACAATGTTAAGTGAATATAATTTGAAAAAATTATTTTAGGTTAAAGAATTATATTCTAGTTTCTATCCTTCAAAAATAATTATTTTAAGACCTGTATTGAAAATGTCTCTTTAACCTCAGAAGGAAGGAAAATCTAAAATTGGTTATTTCAGAATATTTGGTTGTAAAGTTTTCATTCATAATACCGATGATTCCTAGGATAAATTTGATATAGAATATGGTGTACATATCTTTTCAGGATATTCGAATATAATAATGTCTTAAACGGTTTATAAAAAATAAACTTGGTTGTTTAAGAAACATATCCTTTTAGGCTTGATGAGAGTCGTTCAATATAGAAAAATAATCTTGTGGATCAAATTATTGAGGATTTTAGAGGCATTAATCTTAGAGAAGATGGGGTTAGTGGAACTAATGATTCTATTGAGTGGGAGTGTGAAAAATTAACTTATATAAATAATTATCGGAGTTATAAAACTGATAAATAACATACAATAGACAATGTATTTGTAAATATTTAATCAAATGTATAAAATAAGATACCTTTTATGAACTTTTTCTTATCATGCTTTTATTTCTAATTTGGTTCAAAAAACAAATTATGAAGCTCTAAATGGATTTAATTGGATCTTTAATATGTAATATGTGATAAATAAATTTACTATAAATAATTTGTAGACATTAGTTATTCCACATAATTATTTTCATATTATTATAACCAAATTGATCTCTAGAAACCAGCTTGACAAATGTGGTAAAATAATTAAAAATAATTCCAGATTATTTACTCAAGAATACTCCCAAGAATAATGTGTTAATTTTGAATAATATTTTATACAAATATCTTGGTAATATTTAAAAATAATGTTTTAAAACATTGTAAAGATTTATATATTTTAAAATAATCTCTTCAATCTTAGTATGAATGATTATAAATTAATCTTTTGAATTTTTTTTTAGAAAATAAATGTCGATCCAAAATTATTTATTAAGATGATTTGAAATTATATTTTTATAATAAAAATTTACATGGATGTTATACTTTTATATCTTCAAATAATAATTTTTTAAATAAATTTCAAATTTTATTAAAAGTAAATTTTAAATTATTGATATTGGTGAAATTAGATTCTTTATTTGTTTTCAAATTTTTCCAATAAGTAATGTTATATTTCACAATAAATATAAATATTCTAATAAATTAATTAAATTATTTTTATTATACTCATGTAAAAATATAAATACCCCTATCAATACTACTTAGAAATTATATTTACATAGATATAGAAAATATTTTTTTGCCAAATCTTTTAGAGGTATGATTAGTAGTTTATTATATTTAACTACTTCAAGGCCTGATTTGATTTCATTAGTTTATATATGTTCTATATTTAAATTTTATCCTAAATAAGTCACTTAAAGGATGTAAAAAATATTATAAAATATTTAACAAGATCTTAAAATCATGGTTTATTTTACATTTATACTACTTCATTTGAATTTATCATCTATTTCGGTTCTAATTATGGTGAATGAAAGATGAATAAAAAAATAACACGAGGGATGTTTCATTTACTTCATAAGTTATTAGTTTCTTAGTATAAAAATAAAATAAATTATATTAATATTTCTAAGGATAAATCAGAATATATTGCTTCAACATCATGTTTTCCATATCCTTATGTATTAAAAAACATTTCTAGTTTTTTTGTTTTAGTCTCAAAAGGATTCCTATATAGTTTAGTGATATTTATTATATTTATATTTTGAAAAACCCCATTCAAAACTCTATAACTATGTATCTTGATGTTATATTTATGTTTTATAGAGAACAAGTTAAAAAAGGAAATATAAATCTTGATTGTATTTCTGTTTAAAATCATCTTGCTGATATATTTACTAAAACATTATATTTAGATAATTTGATAAAATTAAATATGATCTTGTCCTCAAAAAAGTATAATTATTTAATACTTATCATGTATATAAGGGTAGTTTTTAGTATAAATATGATTTTTTAATATGTAATTTTGTAATCTTATTTAAAATTTATATATATTAATTGTTGTTATAATATTATATTAGTTTGCAATAGATCATTAACACTTGTTTTGAAGAATTAAGATTAGAGAGAGAATAAATATTCTTTCAATTATATATTTAAAATAGTTAGTTTCATTCCAAGTAATGATTATCTAACATAAGTGTACTCTAAAACTGTTATAATTAGAATAGTTTGATTCTTTAACTACAAATTGATCATTTTATACTTTAAATTATTATTTTTGATTCACTCCAAAATGAGGGAGAAAGTTTCAGTATTTAATTTCTAGTTTTATAATTATCAAAAGGGGGATATTATTAGTGTGTCTCATTGAAGTAATTCATGTTTTTATAATTAAAAAACATATTTTTTATTACCTCTAACATGAGTTGATAAAAAGTGTTTTAATATTATACTAATTATAGATGAAAATAATTTTTAATCTTTAATTTATTATTATATTATAAATTTTTCTATTTTTATTTCATAAGTATTAAAATATTCCTTGTGTTTAATGAATCATAAACAAGGCTATGTGAATTATATATAGACACACAAAATGACTCATACACGAATATATTTTTGAGAATCTTTACTAAAAGTTTCTTAAGTATTGGATTCCACATACACTGTACACAAAATCACACTTACATAGGATAAATTACTCATATGATGAGACATTAGTAGAATAGATGACTCATACAATGTTCAAAAAAATGACTCATACATTGATCATAAATTTTCTAAACATGGAATGACACATTCAAATAGTTTCAAATGAAACTTACACAATTTTATGAAATGACACTTTTAAAAAATTCCAAATGACTCATAAACCCCTAACACTATTTTTCAAAATCATTGAATATTATATTTTTTCATATTATTTTCATATTTCAATTTTGTATTGGTAGTTTTTTTCTTTCTATTATTTATTTAAAAATTAACTTTTAATTACATAGAGTGTGATAAAATTAAATTTAATGTGTTTCAAACTACTTGAAGATATAAATTAGATGTTTTGACCTTGTGATCAGTGAAACCTTTGATTTTTTTAGAAATATCCATAATGGTGTTTCCTTATGAAACAATACTTAGTAATAATAGTTTTAGTTTCAAGTTATAGTAATATTAAATAGAAATTTAAAATAGGCATTTTTTATGTTGGATATGTTTTTGTTAATTAAATTTCAACAATAAGACTATAAGTGTAAAAATTAACTACTAGTGTTCGACACACTATAGTGGTGGTGATCATATAGCATAAGTTCATTGCATGTTTTTGAAATAAAAATCTGAAAAATGGAAAAATATATTTTTTAGGATGTTGTTAAGACTTTTTTAGGAATCTGGTGTATAAAATGGATCAAAATATTAATCCATAATATATTTAATAGAAATATTGATAAATATGAGACTAAATATAATCTTCCACCCTTATATTATTTAAATATTTAATTTTCTCTTAATTTTCAAAATTTCATGGATTATTAAATATTCATATATAGAACGTTATTTATTGTTTATAGTGGGTTGGGACTCATTTGTATAAATAATAGTTTTATAAAATCAATGTATATTTCCACTGAAATTTATTTTTGAGGTGATTCTCTGAGAAATGGTGAACTCAACAGCTATACAAAATTCATTTTTCATATTTGAAGTAGTTAATTTTGAATTAACTATATTAATAGATTTTATAAAAACAAGTGAAAAAATGTTCTATGATTGAGATATGAATGATTTACAAATTTACACCCTTAAATATTACTTCTAATGAAAAGTAACTTTTGATAACTTAATCATTAAATTTTCAACTTCTCAAAAAATAAAAGATGAATCAATATTTTGAACATAAAGTTTCCATTTTGGTTTTTTGGTGTTACATATATTGATTATTTTCTATTTGTGTAATTGTGTTGGGTTAGGACAACCTTCTAAATGTAAGAATTTTAGGTTATACTTCCCAGATAAAAGTTACATACAGGTTTTTTCTAATCAATAAATGGTATGGTTATTTAGTCGTTCATTTTTTGAGAAAAGTTTGTTTGTTTCCTTTACACAATTTAAAATGAATCGACATGGGTTTTTACTAAATTTAATTAAAACTAATGTAATTAGTTGAGCATCTAGGGATTGAAAATTCATTTATTAAGGGTTGTTAATCTCTATCAAATGTCAGGGATTCTATTTTAGTGGGTGCATTTTTCTCTATATTTGAGAGTAGTTAAGAGTAGACGTCAGATCAATTTGATCCAAACTACTATAAAAATTATCTTCCATATATTTCTAATTATTTTCACTATATTATTATATTACATTTTTTAATTCAAATTTTTTGTTTATATTGGTCAATTCACCATCCTTATAAATATGATGTCAATATCACAGTGGGACCAAACATGATGTCGTAGAAAATGTTGTGATATTGTTCTAAACATATTATAAATTTATAGGAGGGTATTGTACATATATTTTGTGATTACTTAATAGGTGGTAAGTAAATCAATGGTTTTCCAAGATGGGGTGATTGACTCATGGAAGATACTAGTATAGGTTTGTCATTGACCAACATGCATGGTTGTAAAAGATCATCAGGGAGTGTTATATTCTCATATACATCGACTATGGTGATGATATGTACTACTTGTTAAAATTATGAATATATGGTTATACTTATATGAGACATAATAATTGGAGTTTTGTGTTATTATTACTTGAATGAGTGCATTGATAATGAGATAACTACATGTTATTATACAATAATGGTATATAAAGTGTGATAATGGCATTGATGGACTTCCCAACATGATGATGGATTTTGTTATTATCTTGATTATGGGTATGATATTTTATAGGCTATTACGTATTGTTTTTTTTATTTAATATCAGTAATAGGCTCAAAATTCATAGTGAAATAAACAAAAAATAATTATATTCTTACGTGTGGGAAAATATTCAATTTATTGGTTTTCTGTCTCTCACCTCTACTAATTATGTATGCAGATGTTTGGGTTGGAGTTAGAGTGTTAGTTATTAGGTAGCATGGAAATAACTAGTATGTGTTAGTTTTTATAAGTTTATATTATTGTACCTATAGGATGGGATGCGGTGGGGGGGGTTAAGTTTCCTTATAAAATTAATTCAATATAAATAAACTAGAAAAATAAAATAATATTTGAGGGAAAAATAAAATAAAAAACTTACTATAGAAATTTAGATAAAAACTTGATTGTATGAGTGTATATATATTCTATCCACAATTTATTAAGTAATTATATTCCCTATTGTCCATTAGTATCTATATAACTGATTAAATAAATAATTATGCAAGTTTTTTAATTATTATTGTATGAATACCAAATCCCTTAATTTATTGGCAGTGAGTGCTCGTGATTTACAAAAGGAAAGAGGAAGGATTGTTTTAATAAAATACTTGTGGTTTGAAATCCCTTATCTCTTTAAAAAATAAGAATTATAGTAGAATTTATAGGGATAAATGATGAAGGAATGAATTTTCTTGCAATAAAGTAAACATTTTCTAAAAAATGTGTAATATCGGTAACCAACATCAACCAACTTTATTAAACCCTTGAAATGGATTCATATATGTGTATTTATTTCTTTACATACTTATTATAATCCATTAGTCATGTTAGAGGTCAAATGGATCCATTAGGATGATAATATAGCCATTGTAGTTATTAAATTAGGGTAACTGACTTCTGTAAAGCATCTGACAGAGTAAAGTTAGGTTTCCATTGGAAGACCAATTGAATCAGTTATACTCCACTAATGTTTTGGTACTTCCCAATATAGTTTCATTGGTGGATTAAATTTCCACTACCTCTTAAAATAACATTCTAGTGGGATGGTTGAAACACACAAAGTGTATTTTAGATTTTGGTAGGACCCCTTTATATTCATGCTATCCAATTATCACATATTTTATTCTTAATATATACTTTTTATACTAATAAAATTAATAAAAGATATCAGTAACTTAAGAAGTAATTTATTACCAATAAGAAAATTTTATATTTAATGGACAAGAATATAAATCTCCTCTTTTTTATGATGTCAATTTTTTATTAATTAAGAACAATTACATAAAATCAATAATAATACAAGGTATCGGATCTTTAAAAAACGAAATCAAATATAAGAATGAAATATGATATCAGATATTATAATAATAAATAATTACATTTACATTAAATATTATTCCTAAGATAATTTCTATGATTAAGAAAAACATGTTTAAATATGTTAATGATGAAATAATTTTTTAATTTCATCTTCAAGAATGAAGGGAAATTATAAAATAATATTGAAAATCATAATGGATGGATAAGGTTATACCATAATGAATCATATTCTCCCAATTTTATTGTCAAAAATCATAAAATAATTTAAATGAGTTATTCATAATAAGAAATATGAATTAGTAAATAAAATAGAATAAATAATTCCAGATTAAAAAAATATAATATAAAATTACAACCATGATAATGTTAATGTCAGGTTAACCAACCACCCACATAAATGTTTTTTGAGAACAAAATAAATAAAAAACCATTATACATGATTTGATTTCAAGGAAAGAAAACATGATATATATATCAATGAATTTAATTAAAAATCTCACCAGTATCTTCAGTAGGGAACTCCATGTGGTTATGTTGCAACTTCTTTCACTTTCTATATGAAAATGGTGCTTAATTCGTAAAATTTACCAATAATACATATTTTTAAATGAAATTTAAATAAATAAAATAAATAAATTACTATATTTAATTATGAACAAATCATGAAATCCTAATTAAATATTCAAAAACTATAATGAATGGATATTGAGATATGCATTAAAAGTATAAAACTAAAATAATGAGAAAACAATTTCTAACACATGAATCTCATAAAATATGATTTGAAAATATATAAAATTTTAGAGAATACACATATTCTAATATAAATTTTATGTAATCTGATGTGAATACAAGATTTATAAAATTGAAATTCGTAACACCCTTAATAAAATCAAGAAATTCTTAAGTGAGTGTTTTTGTAATGATATCATCCAATTGGTGACCAATGCTAATAAACTCAAGCATGATAACACCCTTATAAAAGTGATTTATCATGAATTTGTGACCAAGATTAGTGTGATTAGAAAATGAGTACTGAAAGGTATTATTATTATATATTCCAATTGAAATTTTTTAATCACAATTTTTGGGAAAATTATCATAGGTCAGACCATTGTCTAGAAGTGTATTCTGCATCCAAATAATATCTCCAAAATAACTTATTCTCTATTTTATTTTACCTTAGTGATATCCTAATTTTTATTTCTTATAATATAATAATCTATGGATTTTCTAGGTAGGTGATGAGTCCCACATGCAATCTTTTTATATAGTTTTCATCCCCAAGACTCAATATTCAAAAATTTATTCATTAAAAAGATATGTGTTTTGGAAAGAATATGTAAAGATTTATAAGGACTTTAATATATTTATTTATCCTTTTAGAATTCTTTAGATTAAATTATTAATAATTTCCTTGAAATTGGGTACAATGATAATCACTACAAATAATGTTTGTTTGGGTCATGATATGGTAATTAATTTTCCCAATCAAACCATGATAAAACTAATTTTTCAACATTTTATTTTGTTTTTATCCAATTCAAGAATATATTATGTACTTATAGGTGTACTAATTTCCTTAATGATATTCGTGCCAAATTTTTTTAAAAAATCCTTAATGTACCTTTTTTTCTTAAAAAATGCCATCCTTGTTTTAATTAATTAGAGAACTAAGATAAAAAGTCAATTCACCCATACAAATAATTTTAAATTATTTATAAATTAATTAATAATACTCAAAATAATGTGTCTCCTTATTTGAACCCAATAAAACATCATTAACATAAAATTGGAAAATTTTAAAAATCATTTTTAGAATGTGTAAAAAAAATTTATAATGGGATCTTCCCATTTTGAATTCATTATCCTATAGGAATTTAGTGTGTTATGGAGAGGATGAATCTTACAGTGTAATGTAGCTCAAGGAATCATGTCATTTAATGTTATACTCAGTGCTCGAGGTGCTAATGATTCTCCACCTGGGACACACAACCCTTGTCTCTATTGGGATAGGTTCATGAATGTTATAGGATGAACTAGTCTAGTTGTGTTATATTTATTTATAATAATTTTTTGTTATATTTTGGGGAAGTTTTAGAGGATTTTTTTCATTTTATTTATAATCTATTACCACTTAACATAAGTTTGTTTTTTCTATTACAAAAAAAATATTTGAGAGACAAAATTGGTATTTAGTTAACATATAAAACCAAGAATATGGGACTTGTTTAAACCCATAATGAGACTTAATTAACTTATGCATATGATTTGGAAATTTATAATCCTAAAAATGAAGATCTTTCTTGATAAATAACTTTTCAGAAATAAATCTATTTATTAAATCACTCTTAAAACCCATTTTAAAAAGATTAAACTTTAATTGAGTGGTGAATACCAACAAGATTCTAATGTATTTAAACTATGAAATATATATAATATTTTCAACATAATCAATAATTTCTTATTGATTATATCCTTTTTATAAAATAATTTCCTTGTTTATGACTATGTCTCCTTACTCATCATGTTTGTTTTTAAAATCCTAATTAGTACTAATAATGGGATTATCATCATGTATTACAATAAGAGTCCATATATCCTTTATAATGAATTGATTTTTCTCTTCAAGAAAAAAATACCCTATTGTAATCATCAATGGTGTCATCAATATTTCTGGGCTCCATGTGTGACACAAAATGTGTATGATCAACCACATTTAAGGCCAACATTTTAGTATGAGTAAAAAATTATAAATCTGTGATAAAATTTTCTTAGGGATGTTATTTCGATTTACCCCATGACTTTGATTTTTCATTCAAAATATCAACTTATTTTTCTATGTTTTCATTGACATCATCAGTTTTAGGTTGGGTTTTACTAAATTCTCAACAAATTTGACATGAATAGGTTATTCTATGGTCTTATTACTCATATTGAATGTTATTTAGGTTTTCATTGAGTTAGATTACCTAAAAAATTACCTTCATTTTATTTAGTATCAAAAATAACTTGGTAATATTGGGTGTTTATAATATAACATTAATATATAAACATGATAAATTAAATACATTGGGTTTATTAGATTTTGATAATTCATAGGACGCTTTATAAGAAAAAGGAGTTATTCGAAAATGGTTATGAGTATAATAACTAGCATTGACCTCCTCTACCTAAAATTATAAAGGTAGCTTGAAATAATTAAATGGATTTCCTATAATCCCTTATAAATTCATATTTCATCTTTTGAAAACCCCATTTTATTAAGGATTTCTAGGAGTGAAAATTTATTTATTATAACCTTGTGTAATATAATGTTCAATGATTTTATTTTTAAAAATATCACACATGATCACTTCAAAGGGATATGATCTTAAATGCCATTTTATATTCTTAATTCTTTGTAATTTAATAAAATATTATAATAATCATTTTTTATTATCCCAGAAATAAACCAATGGAAGTGTAATTTTATAATCTATCAATAGTAATGTATAATTTTTACATTTTATACTAGAAGCGTGGGTTACACTGAATAAATCATGATGACCATTCTCAAAAGACATTCAATATGAGATCTCATTCTTTGATTTTAGGGGATACTTGTGTTTCTTACCCACTTTTAAAGGATTATACATAATATCCTTTTGGAAATTAAATTTTGGAGAATCAAAATCATGTTAGATTTGGTTCAGTTTGAAATGTGTTCTTGTGCTATAGTGAACAATGAATATTAGTCATATAGAAGACTAACTATCATGGATTATAAAATATTTTACATGTTGTTTAGTAATATATTTTAGATCATAAATATACTCATTTTGAAAATTATATTTATAATAAAAATTTGTTCCTTTATAGTCAAACACATTACCAACATTACTCTCAAAGGATACTCCAAAAACACTATGATGTAATTCATTATTATTTACAAAATTATGTTTAATATTATTAAAAAAATAAAAAAAACCTTAATAAAAAAAGAATTATTAATTCCAATGATACATATACCGACGAAATTTCTCCTTGATTTATCACCAAAAATTTAAATGCCCACTATAAAGCTTTTAAAGGTCATCGAACTAATAATATTCACCATATATATTCCAAAATCATCCACTATCCTTATATTATGTATCTCCATATATATTCTTCTTGATAAATGTTTCCAATAAATGAATTAAGATACTTTAGATATTAGTACAGAAATGATTTTTTTCCACTTACGTTAGGAAAAGTATATTTTGGAACCCATGTGTTCTCTATGTACTACTGGAAACTGGCTCTAAGCCAATAGTTATATCCCCAAGGTTTACGAAAACTATGGGTATAAACTATTTTTTTAAACCAATACCCATGTTTTATTAAACACTATGAGAATAACCCCACGAAGAACCACCCTCACTCAGGTTTTTCCTCCACCTACCCCTAAACGAGCCCAAATCTATACTACACTCCCCTCCCCTCCCCTCCCCACCCCTTCTCTACCTCTTCCTCGACATTCCGACCTCCGTCTTGACCTTATAACCTCCACATCACAACTCTGCCTCCCTCACTCTACCTCAACCTCCCGTCCCCACCTATCAACCACCTCCTCGTTCCTTCCGCATTTAACTCCAAGCCCCACATCCCCTCTCCACATCCTGGTCTCCACATCTCGGCCACCTCTTCCCTCCCTCCGCATCCGTCTCCCTCCCTCCACCCCAACTTCTCAGCCGGCACCTCCCGACCCCCGTCTCCCTCCCTCCACCTTTAAGCCTCCGCATCCAGCTCGGTATTCATGTTCACCTCCCTAACTCATACTCGTGCTCCACCTCTCCCTCAAATCCCTCCCTTACCGGTCCATAAACCCTAATTTTCTTGGGTCTCCTCGCATACAAGGTATGTTTTATTTAATTGTTCCCCTGATTTTAAATTCTATCTCAACTCTCAAATATGAAACCAATTATTTTTTATGAAGTATATTTTTTAGAAGATGTTCAGATAAATATTGATTTTTTTGAGAAGGCATTAGATTAATTCAAATAGGTTTTTATGTCATTTGAGTGAAATATGGAATCAGTTTTTCTTTTATTGAAAAATGAAAAAGTTTTAAACACACCATCTTCCCATGAAATTTTATTTTGTGCATGAATGTGATTTTTTTATTTCCTTCACATTACTTTATATGGATATTTGTACAACTATGAGAGATAATGTGCATGAATTTCATTAGGCTGTGTAAGAGATTTCATGATGCATAAGACATGGGGAATATGATTTTCAGTGTGTACAAATTTATATTTAAGATTGAGGGATATCCATGCCACATTACAATGAAAAAAATGAAGATGATGAAATGGGAAGACTATATAAACCATACTATAGTGAAGGTTGTGGTCACTATAAAATTAATATGAAGAAACCATGATAAAATAATGGTGGGAATTTTGGTCATCATTGAGGATTAATGAATTAAAGGGAGTGTTGAAATGACATGATAGTCATTACACAAATCATTGTGGAGGTCATGGGGAAAAAATAGGGAAAAAATAACACCAAATAATATGTGTGCATTTCAGGAAAGATGATTATGTATGAGAAACATAAAATTATTTATTCTATGGTGATTACTATGTTAAAATTCATAATGATGCACATATAATACGAGGGATGAGCTTCAAAATTGTGAGGATCACACTGTGGTAATTTCTATGAGACTATTTAGATTATCCTTTGAAGCTGGAATTTGACTATGGTCTATCATAGGTAAACCCACACCTAAGTCTATGTTGTGTTTCTAGGTCATTCGTACATACATGATTTAAATAGATTTAAATTAGTGGGATCTATGGAGATGATGCGGACATGATATTTAAAATATTACATGGAGATTATAATCAAAGGATATAGGATATATTACTAAAAATAACATTGTTTTTAAATGATTTTAAATTATCATATATTGAAAACTAAACCAATATTTCCTAGTCGATGATAATTCAATCCAAACTAAAATGAATGAAAAAAAAACCTAAAATAAACCATACATTGAAAATATATAACTAAACTGAATTGAATTGAAGTGAAGTGAAGTGAAGTGAGGTGAATTGAACATAATCCACTGGATTTGGCATGAAATTAATAAAACAAAATTGAAGTGTACAAAACTAATGTAATTTGAATTGGGACAAATTGAAATAACCACTATCAACCAAATTAAACTATACATAACATAACCAAGAAAAATCGTGCCAAGATAAACAAAACCAAAAAAATAGATGAAACCACATCCTCTTGAAGTAATATAATCTATTTCCACTTTCATGTAGGAACATATTTTGATCCATGGGGAGTTATGGTTCTTATATTAGGGCATTGAATTATATAGTCACAAGAGACAGGTATGCCCTAGTTAATTTTTATTATATTTTCTTTATCATATCATCCACTTAGGCCTTCTACAACTTTCTTTGGATGGAGGGTAGTTATATTCTACGAAGGGGTCTAGAAGGGCACTAGAGGAAGTTACACAATTTTATTTCAGGGGAGGGAGATCGAGGTAGTGGAGGGATTGATTAGTGTGTTTCATTTTTTTTTCTAATTTTGTATAGTGTTGTTTCATTTTATTTTCATTTACTTTGGTATCAAAATGTGACATACAAATGAGTCATACCAAAATTTTATTTACATTCTACTGCTGTTTTAATTAATTTTTTGTGGGTGAAATCGTTCCTGAGTGGTGATTCCTTGATGCTGGGACACTTGTCCCAACCTATGCGTGTATCCCATCAACCTTAGTCCATCAAAATATTCATCTATTAGAGCCTATATCTAAACCATGGGAAGGCCTAGGAAACATGGATAATTAGGGAGGGATTGATAATGTCTAGGAATGAATTATGAATTCCCATGAATAAGGATTGATGACATTGTAATTTATAATGAGCATATATGAGAGACTATGAAATATATATTGATTCTGGAAAGTCTATGGGTACAAAATGTGGTGAAATGATAATTTTTTGGGACTAATAAATATAAATTCACATTTAGAACCAATTTGATAATGTAATATCAAATCACGAGCCACTTTACATTATGGGAGTTGATTATTAGACTCTATCTTAATGCAACTATATAAATACATTGGTACCAAAAATAATCTATCATACACTAGATAATTTGGTTTGAAATTCCCTGTAAAACCTTCGTTGACCTCATGGTAAGACTCATGACATGTTAGAAGATCCCAACCAGGGCATGGAATTTATTCCCTTATTACATACACTGATTGGAGTGTCACACAACCCTAAATACAACAATATCCCCAAAATAAATACTTGTGAAATCACTTCACCAAGGTCTACCATCATCAAATAGGGCCTAAACTCACTTTTGGAGTCTTCCAAGCATGTATCAAAACTATTAGGGGGTCAAGGTACATGACTTGGACACCTGGATCACTTTAAATAATCTATAATATTCACTATTTTATAATATTTCAGCATGCACAAACATATTCTTGAATGTTTTTACATATGCATCATTGTTTTCTCCAAGGTGATGGATGGGAAAATATTGTTTCAAAGATTTTCCCTAACACTGAATTCATAATATCCTTTCACTTCCAATATTTATAGACATATTTAAACATATAAAACACAAATTCTATCAAATATAATCATATTTCAGCATTAAATCCCCAAGATAACATATTTAACAATACTAGATAGATTCCTGCTTGGGGATTTCAAGGTGATTTATTTAAACACCTATTCAACTTAAATTATTCCTCAAATCTTCAATGATTATTCTTTTGATGCAAATATAGTACAAATACCTCTTGGATTGAATCTCCCCTAAATCAATACACACCTTAGTTTAAACAATATTGAGAAATTAGAAATGGGGTATCTTTAATATATTCATTCTATGAAATGTGGTTGGTCCTTGTGAACCAACCTCTTTAATTATTCTTCCATGTTTTTATATGACGTGCAACATTTGGAAAAACCTCCTCATTGAATGAATTATAATTAACCTCTTTTGTAATGACCAACACACTGGTAAATAATTCTTCCTTTGAAGCATTATATTTTGAGTTTTGTCATCCCTCTTTCTCTATGTAAGATATTATCCATCATTATTGCATTTATGATTCATAATGGTATAGTTGAAATGGAACAGACAAGTCACTATGGTAATATATTTCTATATGTGCTTCTTAAATTACCCTTGGATTTTTACTACATACTTATTGAAGCTAGAAAAAAACTCTTCTTGCTATTTTCTGTTGTTTTAGGCCTCTCCCTCACTACGTAGATCTCTTTCTCCATCTTAGTGACCCTAAACTCTTTCCACATTAGTAGTTATTCTACATTCTCTATGAGAGAATTATTTTCAGCATGAGTTATCATTATCTTCTCTTCATGTTGTTTTCTAAGGACAACCATGGTGACTTCGTGTTGTTTCTTAATTTTCATTCCTACTTTATATAAACTCCAGAATAAGGTACTTTTCCAATAATTTATCTTATGAATAATTCTGTTTTTATTAAATTTTGATATTATAACTTTTAGAAACTTATATTCTACTCATGAACTTATTCAATATATAAATTAGTAAATAAAAAATTCAACACTCAAAACACATTCAGATTTACATCAACTGAAGTATGAAGAATTAATATGTTTTAGTCTTCCACATCAACCTGTTAAATTTCTACTTCACCTTTTGGAATTTATTTCTAGTACGCGATTCTCTAAGAGAATCCTTAGAATATATTGATTTAATTTCAAGATTCACATTCCAAACTCTTTATACCTCATGTTTTTAGTTCATGTTTTAGAATAAAAACATTTATATACTTCTCCATCAGTCATAGAAAAAATCCATCTTCCATACTTAGCATGAATCATGAACTATTTTCAAACATTCATGATGATTATTAAATTAAATGATCAGTATAAAATAGAGAAACCTCAAATAATTATAAATAGATAAACCTAATGTATCACTTGGATTGTAACACATACATATTATCTTCCTAGCTACTATGTATATAACTGTTAATCTTATCTATCACTATGGGAATACATTCCTTGTTTTAAAGATATTTTATCTTATATTAAAGTCTTATGAACTTTTTCAAGGTTGTCTCATTTAGATTCCATTGATGCCTCTACATTTGGTGATTGGTAATTTATATTTTGGATAAAAAATAGCTTTTATCTACGAATCATCTTTCGAAAATGTATCTTAATTCTTTCTTCACATCAACATATCTTCCAAATGATCACCTTTATTCATCTATCATATTTTACATTCACTTCATAATAGGATCAATAACTCATATTGTAACTTTAAGAGAATAAATTCTATAATTCTTCAAATGCAATGATGGGTCGAGTACTAGAATTAATTACTCATCATCTAGGTGGTTTTAATATGAGTGTATTGAGATATCAGTTTCCTTTTATGTCAATAATTATTACCTTGCACTTTAAATTACAATGAAAGAAAAGAGTGAGGTGTTATAGAAAGGAAACATATAAAAACATCAACCAATGTAAATATATTTCCAAATTCTCCAAAGTTCTTGAAATCAGATATCCCAAGACAAGTATTCATTAATTCAGATGTCCAGATATTACTGAATATGATTTCTGAGTCGACCAGAAAATGCATCGTCAAAGGATTTTTTCATCATTTTCATGTTTGATACAATGAGGTTCACTGATATAGTCATAGAGTTAATGTTAACGAAATATTTGATAGAGTACCAAAAATAAAATAGTTCAAACTATATATTAGGCTAGTTCTAATTTTATTAAATATAAAATTTTTAAATCTATTTTGGAGTTTTCCATAAAAATAAATTGGGAGACTGTTAGAAAAAATCTCATTGGTGCATTTTATGGTTGTGTTTTATGGAAATTTGGTTGAGGACTTCCAAAGAAACATATAAGGTGGTGGGAAAATCTTGAATAAATTTAGCCTAAATTCCATGAACCACACTTTTGAGTTCATTACCACATTGTGGTAGAGGTTCTCAATGAAGAGAAAATTGAAAAGGAATATAATATGTATGGGACACTCAAACCTTATGTAAGAGTAATTTATATGACTCAAGGATATTTACAAGAGTATCATCTTAAATAATTATAGAAAATTTAAGAGTAATAACTACATTGTTGGTCAGAGAAACCACCCATTTGAATTATGGAATTTTTTATCAGGAGTATCCATATGTAAAATGTTGTAAAAAAAGGAATTATGGAAGCTGTGGTCGAAGGTGTTTTATTAAAAAACAATGGAGAAGAAACCACAAATGTATACCTAACATTTTGGAGATGTCTCATAAGGTTTTGGAAGGTGTAAATGTGAAAAAAGTCTCAAAATGATTTTTTTATTTGAGGAGGTTTATCGAAATGAGTAACTTTTGGAGGCAATGACACTGTAGACTCTGTAAGGAGTTTCTAAATCATCTAGAGAAATAAGGAGGCCCACTATATGAATTTTGGTTATTTTAGATGAATAATTAATGACTATTTAATTTAGGATACTGGAGAACCCCTACATTATGGCATAAGGTGCATTGAGTTTTGAGATTTTAATAATAAATATAAAATGACATAGTGAGTATGGTGTTAAGAGTTTCAAAGGGTTTTTAACTATAATTGAGATATATAATAGTTATCACTACAAAATATTGTGGTATTCATGTAAGAGGTTTATTTATAAGTAATAAACATGAAATTTTTTGTAGGTATTACTGGAAGATATTGGTTCCACACCATGGTGGTAATGAACACACTGTTTTAGAATATACGTAACAAAACTATAGGTTAAAAATTTATATCTTTTAGAAAGAATATCAGTGAATTAAATTGGTGATAATGACTCGATATTTGGAGGGTGACATGGTGATTCCATAAATATAAGAAATAGATATATTTCTATTTCAAAATAATGAATAAATATTATGGAATATACCAAGATAAATATATCTCAAAGATACAAAGAGAGAACTAAGGATTTATATATGTGGAATGGAATGTCAGAGAAAAGAGATCTAGGAGGTATTATTATTAGAGATTCATTGAGTTAATCATTAGATGAATGTGGAGCAGAATTGATATAGCTATGTTTGTTTAAATTCATTATTGTTTAGTGAAGAGTTGGAAAAAAATATGCATGGAGGTAGTGAGTAGTTTGAGCATGTGAGAGTAGTGTGTTATATATTTCTCATGTCTAGAATGATGGATTCTGATGCGTTCCAATCTCCCAGCTGAGCCAATGCATTTAGAATGGAATTATAAGTCTTGATACATTGAGTAAACTTGGTCATGACCATTTCATCATAAATTTTGTTAGCTTTAACTACATAACTACTACATTCATAGACACAAATCAATGTTTTAAATGTGTCTGTTAGGTTCTAACCCACAAATCTCATCACCTGAATAATCAAATTCATCTATGTGTATCCCCATACTGAAAATTTCAAGCATGGTGTTCTTGGTGACACAATCAGACACAAACCCATTTACTTTCATTTCATGAAGTACATTCATCATGTATTCTGATCTTAATTTATTCCCTAGCATTTTATGTGAAAATATTAGGCATGCAACCAAATCTCTCCATCTATCTAAATAAAACTAGAGCTTTTTCCTACTTCCCCGCTTTACCATAGGCATATATGACTATTGTATTTGTAATAGCATTTGGCATGATGCCTTTAGAAGACATAGTGTTCAAAAGAGATGCTCCGTCATCATGAAATCCAACCCTCACATAAGATCCCTCGTATAGTTGTGGATTTTCTTGGACAATAAGGTGGTACAATGAGATTGGGGGTTGTTAGAGAACAAATGAGCTAGAGATGATAAAGGAGAGAATACAAGGGGAATGAAGGGGGAGATGTGGATTATTGTTGGAGGGGGATATAGGGCGGGGGTGTGAGGGGGGATGTGAGGGGGGCTGTGAAGGGGATGCAGGGGGTTGTCAGAGGGGATGGATGGGGGTTGGGAAGGGGCTACATCAGGGCGGTGTAGTGGGATGGGAAGGGGGTTTCCAGGGGGCTTTAAAGGGGGATAGATGGGGGTATGTGAAGGGGATACAGGGGGGATGTGAGGGGTGATACATGGGGATATTAGGGGATGGATGGGGGATGTAGTGGGGCTATGAAGTGCAATGGGAAGGGGGGTGATGGGGGATATGAAGGGGCTACTGGGGGGCTATGAAGAGGACTGGGAAGGGGGCTGTAGGGGGATTTGAAGGGGGATGGTGGGGGCTGTAATGGGGGATGAAGGGGGTGTGAACGGAGAATGGAACCAATACCCAATGTTCTCCAAACCGTGGGTCTATACTAAACCAATGGTTTGAAATTGTGGGTATATGTTAGATTTCCTGTAGTGATTTGAGACAATTTCAAAGAAAATTTAGTAGATAAGTGATTGATTTTTTCCATAATAACAATATTTTTTTAATTTCATTCATATATATGATTCCATATTTTATGAAACTAACTAATGAAATTATGTTGTGAGGTTCCTCTAATAAAAATACTTTTTTTGAGAAACTAGATTGATATTTTAAACCAATCCCAAATTGGATCATTCCATGAAATTGAGAACCCTAAATTTTACTTAAGTATTATTTTCCTTGGTTATATTTTTAGATATCCCCTCAAAGATCATTAATAGTGGAATATATTTGATCAATATTAGTTTTTTTATTTTATATTATCAATACATATTTTTTATATCATTGATCCTTTTTAATCTAACCTGAACATTTTACATTTGATGTTATTTGAATTTTATAGTACATTGATAGAATACTTCCTCAAGTTAATATCTATTCATTTTAAAATATTTATAATTTAATTTTCTTACAGAATAATCTGAAGTACCAATATTTTCCTCATTGTTTTACTAAATTTCAACCAATACACATTTGGAATTATAATCACTATATTCAGTTGAGGAGAGGGAGTCATAACTTTCATTCAAATTTGAAACGTTTATAGATTTTCTTAATTTTCATCCTTTATTTAGTTTTTCCATGAAAGTGGTATAATATATTTTTATATAGCCTTTCATGCATTTGTATCATCTAAATTTAACTTCTCTATTCTAGTAATCATTTATATCTCATCATAATGATTTATTATTTATCATGATTTTTTTTATTTTCTTTCCCAAGTGATAAATTTTGGTTTACCTATTAGATGAGATTACTTAAATTACATTTATGAATATATTATTATTATTCTTAACCTAATTGGATATATTTTTAGCTTCCCATCTCAATTTAATCTCATAGGTCATGATAAAATTTATGAGTTCCTCCTATGGCATGTTATTAATGCCATTTAATTTCTAAATTATCATCACCTTGAGTAACCAAGAAATTATAAATACCTAAATAATTTTCAACACATGAGTTTCTATAAAAATATTATTATAAGGAGAATTTATACCATTTAAAATAAATGTAAAATTAATAAATACATTATTAATGGATTCATTAGAATTCATGCTATAATATTCAAAGTAATACTTATGCATATTAACAGTAGTGTCCTTGACATTGTTTTTTTACTTTGTGTGTGACCTCAAGAATTTTCCATATTTCATGAGTAGTTTTACAAATAAAGTCATGATTAAATTTACTTATATCTCAATTAAAATAAATATAAATTAAGGATTTACTATCAATAAAATGAGTGACTATATTACAGGGAGTCACTTTTCATCTTCTTCAGTAGATGTGCTATAACCATGCATCGAAATTTTCCATAAGGGAAAAATGATTCTAGGAAATGTATATATATGAGTTTTTTCAATAACTATAGTATGTTCTATAAAATATTTTAAAATGAATCATCGAGTGTAAATTAGGATAAATTTAGTGTTTACAGTAGAATCCATAATATATAATAATTTTCTTGAAACTAATTAATTATTGGAAACTATGGGAGAATTTGATACTAATTGTTAGTTTGAGAAGATGATAAGTGGGTGGATTTCATTTATAAAATTAATTTAATAAAATTAAAATAGAAAATTAGTAAAACAAAATTTTATTTTAAATTTAATGATAAATTTTTTTGTATAGAATTTTGGTTGAAATGTTACACCCCAATATTTTTGAATTATTTTTTTCCAATTAATTTAATCCTTTTGATATTTCACATTTCACGAAATACTGAAAATAATTTATCTTATATGTTTAACTAGTGTTATATGAAAAACTAAGTTAATTGGGCACTACATGTAAACATAATTTTATATTTCTCTACACATAATACCAATGATAGCTTGTGTTATACACAACCTTGACTTTTCTCGATGAATTGTGCAACCCACAAGATTGAATAATGATAATCATATATTATTATAATATTTTTTAATATAATCTATGCATTAAATTAGTAGTTATTAAAAGGGTTAACTAAATTATGAAAATATATTCTTCACACAAATATAAAATTAATTCATTTCTTACAAATGAGTTAGAAATGAATATGGAAATCGATTGAATATTAATGAAAGTATTAATATTTTTATTCCCACAAAACGTTTTTACCCTAATAAATGAAATTAATTACAATTAATGAGTGATATTAATTATATATATATATATATGTGTATTATATTCAATCAAATATTTTTTATACTCATCCAATATATTTTATAGGCATAAGATAAAAATAAACCCAATTTTATGCATAAAATATTATGTTTTTATTATGGCATTTTAACACGTTTTAGTGGATGAACCTATTTTAAATCCATTTTTTGGAACTTTTATGGATTAAATATATCTAAATAAACATAATATTTGAAATAAAAACATAAAAATTTTGTTAGGGTTAATTTTTGTTACTCTTTAATGAAGTTTCATTTTTAATGAATAATGAAATATACTAAAATTTAATTTAATATTTTTTTCATATAATTTATTTATAAAGATAAATTACATTTTAAATTGTTTTTAAATATTTATTATATCATATTTTTTTTAAATTAATCCAATTTAAGTTATTGGACTTGATTTAACTTTTACTAAGGAAGCTCAGTTAGAGGCTAAGCCACTGACCATTTATTAAAAGAAATAAAAAGTACAACAGTAAAAAAAACAAGACAAAGAAACAAAAACAAATCATAAAATTCATACCCATCCCCACATCTAGGATAGATTGATTCTTCCGAAGTAGCCGACTCCCATTATGAACTTTCATAATGCCTCAGGACCTTGGCATATTTCCATCTAAGATTCAACTTCTCCAAGGAAATGAACTCCTTAGCAGACTGCGTATTATTTTTCACTCCCAAGGCTGCCCCAAATTCCTTCCCAACAGTAGACCTGGTAGACACCGACTTGGGCAGATATGAATAATCTTTCCTTGACCTTCTTCATGTTGGGATAGACTTGGTTCCCTCACTACTTGATATCTTCTTCTTCCCACCCTGAAAAATGTCACTATAGGAGGGTCGGGTCAAGCTTCCAACATTCTCCTTATACCTATCAGAGAGTTCCCCCCAATTTTCTAGTGATTCACACCTCTTGATATCCCTCATTCACTCCCTTCTCCTGCTGAGAAAGATTGTTAGCATCAATCATATCCAAACAAAGTGGCTGTCCTGCAAATTCCAAAGTGTCATGAGTCCCCTTCTCTATTGCAGTTTCACCAGAAAATGTATCCTTACAGCCACTTTCATTCACTGAAATACTTCCCTCAGCATTATAGGCCTTCCCATGTGAAAATTCTTGAAAGAAATTACCAGTTGGAACATTGAAAACCACACCTCCAAGACCATCTTCCTTCCCTTTCAACTCCTCAACAGAGGCATCTAAAACTCCCAGAACTGCACCATCCCCAGAAGAAACATGGTCCAAGTTCGGTTGATTAACAGGTTTTTCCCACGAAGAACATCCATATCCTTCAACTGAGAGAGCCTTCTCAATACCAAGATCACAACATAAAGTATTGAAAACCTTCCTCACCATCAGATTTTGTGGCCTCTGCTGCTTCTCCTTCCGAACAAAACCACCATTGATCTCTAATGGACCAGGCTTCCCCACTTCCTCAACTTCCTTCACCATGAGTTGCATCTCAGCCACAATCTTCTACATGGACTTCCCTTCCACACAAAACCCCTACTTCCGAGAACCTTCAATAGAATCATTCCATGACGACATGCTTTTCAGTGGAACCTTCAACAACAACACAACTAATGTAGGCGCATCACTACCACTATTACCCTTCCTCATCACCCTTTGCGAAACCCCAGCCAATCTATTACTACGAAAAATCATGTCCACATGTCCAGAACAACCACAAGTAGAACAATGAAGCATCCATGATTAAAATCTTACCTCCAGCTTCCACTGAAATTCCTTCCCATTAGTGATCCAAACCTACATCACATGCAGCCGTGCAACATCGATCTCAAAACAAATCTGTAGACAGATGGGATGACATATTACCTCCGTTCAATGATCAAAACACATGTATCTACCTAAAATGTTCCCAATTTCACATAGAATAGCTATATTTTAGAATTATAGAGGAATTCCAGGAAGACTCACCCATTTTTCCATCGTCGAGATATCACACCACATGTGGAAATCGAGACTCCATTGAAACATGAAAAATGAGTCTCCATTGCAATGTTGAGGGGCTATGGACCAGGCAGTAATCAGATCATCCTCCATATCAAACTGAATTATCAGATGTCATATGTCTATTAAATCGACTACCGCACGCTCCTGAAGATCCCAAGAGTTGAAAAAAACCGATCAAACTCATCAACCAAAGGATGCTGATGTCGAAATCGAGCCACTAGCGTGAGATTGCAATATCCGAGGCACGATTGAGCTCCTCCAGGGATATAAGGAGTTGTTTCACTCCCTATAAGAGGTCATGAACTTTCGGGGAAAGCCGGATCTTTGTGAAAGAAGGGAGATACTATGGATTGTAGAACGGAATGAACAGGTTCCTTCCATTAGTTTGAGAATTCAGATCTCCCCCCTCCGATTGAGAGGGGGGAGCAACACTCCATGACATCAGACTAAGTCATCACTACAAGGAATCACCACCCATGAGAGCTCCTCCCATAGGTTATCATCCTCTAATAAAATCAATTTCACTTTTAAATTGACTATAAAAACATTACATTGTTTTTGAGGTTTTTACTTTAACAACCTACCTTGTCATCCGGTCTGTGGAATTACATTTAAATAAATTTCTATCACTTATGTAATTGGAATTTTGAAAAATTGATTCCATATTTATGATCATAATAATTGATAATTTTGAATAAGGCCAAATTAATTTTTTTAAAATATTAGTGAAATTAAAAAAAAAAAATTAATTACATCGATTAAGGGTAAATCAATATTAACAAGGGACTAAACCATAAAACTAATGGCATAAATAACATATAAAATTTTCCAAAACCATTTTTATGGAAATTATTCTGCCATAAACCTTACATTAATGAGTTTTTTTGGTTGGTGAAAACTTTTTTTAGGTAAAAACATGGGTACACCAAACTTGTTTTCAAAATAACAAGTGTGTTCCCTCCCATCCTAATGAAAGGACACCACCTATCCCTTTTCTTAACACCACTCAAACCTCATTAGTTCATCCAATATATTCCCAATAAACTTCTCATAAGACCTCCATTACTCATTTAATCCTTCCATTGGAATGAAATAAATCAAAGGAATACCTTTGGTGAAAACCAAAAGGAGTTACCCAAAAAATATGTAACATCCCTCCTCAAGCTCGTTTCTTTTATTTTCCATTACCCACTCTCTAACATATTATTATTCCAAGACTGTATACCAAAAAAAGTATCATAAATATGCTATTATGTTTTTATTATATTGTTTTTACCAACACATGAACACAATTCCATCTAATGGGTAACAAACATATTGTTTACATGTACAATGAACTACCGCCTCATGAAATGATGATTGTTCATTTTTCCATTACCACCTATAATGATGGAAATTATGAAATAATATCTATTTTTATATGATATATATTATATTTATAATGTCATTATTATTCATTAATTTATATATATATAATATACCTTTATTCTTTCCATCTTATGAAAATACGATAATTTCATTTAAGGAAGTGTAGACTACCGCCCCTCAAAGCGATGTGATCCGTTCATAGACTACATAGAATATAATAAGGATATGTTTAGAGAACATATATGATATATATTTCATAATAATGAAACAATATCTATATTATACACATATACACACACACAAACACACACATATATATTTCATTTAATTTCTTTCATTCAATACTTCGATAATACAAAAGCATCATTCATGCATACGTATGACCTACCGTCTTCATGAACGGTGTATTCCATTTCAAAAATATATATTACATATATTATTATAATACATATATAATTAACATTAATGATATTTATGTCCTATTTTACATTCATTAAATCATGATAAAATTTGAAGGACCAATGATATAACAAATTAAGGCACATTTAAAAAACAAAGCAGATATTACCCGAAGCGTAACCTTAACATAGAATTTCTTGAAAGTGGGGAACATAAATTCATCATAAAAAAATATATGGAATTATATATAATAATATGGTTTTATAAAATATTTTTAATAAACTTATATTTATTATACATGAGGTTCTTACGTGTAATAAGAGAGTCAAGACACAAGGTAAGTGATTTCATCTCACTTTTTATTTCTGTGAGATACAAGCCTTATTCACCACACGATTCTTTTGTGTTATGTATATAATGAACATGAATGTATTGTATTAATATTATTCTTAAATATATGGGTATTGACACATCCATTTTATGATCCTTCAGTCATGGGTTTTATGTTTCAAAACATACCAAATCGGTAATGTAATTTTCCTCTCAATTTGACTTTTTTGAGGAACATACCACGTTATGAACCTATATTTTTAGATAAAGGGGTATATACTACCTTTTGAATTTTATATCATGAATATAATTATTTTAATTATATTTAATATTTATTTAATGTTATTAATTACATTATATTTTGATTCAAAAACACCAAAGTGGTAACGGTTTATTACAAAAATTTCATCATTTATCGGGATTGTTTACGATTATGTTTATGTTAAGAAAATATTGAGACCCATATCTCTATAAAACTTATGAATTTTCTTAAAATGTGGTTATTAATATTATATCCTTATAATGGCAACATTTTTACACACTTTTTTACTTAAAATTATTAATAATGTTTTTATGAAAATCAGACTTTTTTTATCCTTTCAGTTGGAAATCTATGATATTTCTAAACCATTATTTCTGAAAATGATTTAAAATATTCTTCATAAGTTTTCAATGTATTTTATTTATAAAAGGTTATTAAAAATGTTTTTAATAATTATTTATACATATTATAATTATTTTCCATGAAATGGTATTCATTTTTTTTAATATTCTTTTATAAGTTTTCATGCAAAACAGATCTGAGAACATTTTTATGCATTATTTATAAGTTTCAAAAGTTTTTTCAAAGAAACTAGTTTCAAAATGCTTTTAGGGATATTTTATAAGTTTTTAGGGAAAATTATTTCAAAATTACTTCAATCCTTATTTATATTTTTTAAATGCATTTTCAATGAAAATGGTTTTATAAAGGTTTTATTTTTTAATAAGAAATTTCAAATAATAAATTATATTTTCCTCAAGAAATGTTTTCAAAATATATTTCCATGTTATTTTACATCTAAAATGACATTTTTAATGTTACTCAAGTCCATCTTGTAAATTATCCAAAGGTTCCATTCATATTCTTTATTGAATGATTTTTATTTTGATGGAATGATACCTATGACACTTGTTTATTTTCTACAGGTTATATGATTTTGAAAACTTCTTCCTTCCATGAGTTATTATTTGATGAAATTGTTATGAAACCTATATATTTTCCATAGGTTATTACGTGATGGAATATTAATGTTATTGATTTAATTTCGTGGGTTATAACTTGATGTTTGTAGAATCCATATCTTTTTTTGGGTTTTAATAGGATGAATGTTTTTTAACACACAAATGTATGATTTAATAATGTGATGGTTGGGACCCATATGTACCTACAATTAATTGGGTAATAATAGATGACTCTTTAGTATAAATTTTATGCGTGAACCCGATTACATGTTCACAATGTGATGCATATATGTAGTTACATGTCTATAAGTTTAGGCATGTACCTGATTAAATGTTGAAATTGTTATGAGTGAATCTTATTTTGTGTTCATAATGTTATGTGTGAACCTGATTAAATGTTCAAAATGTTATGAATGGACCTGGTTTCATCTCCATAAGTTTATGCATAAACCTGATTACATGTTCACAATTTCATGCGTGAACTTGATTTCATGTTCACAACAGTATTCATAGACCCAGTAGCATGTCCATAAGTCTATTAGAGGTCCTTATTTCATGTTGTTAACTTAATGTGTGAAACTATTTCTACTTATACATGTTCACTATGTTATACACTTATGTGTATTACAAAATTCTACATCTTATGCCAATGTTATTCTTTCATGGATTATGCTCTTGATTTCCTTAATATTCATGTCTTATGAGCTGAAATTCTTTATTAAATGATTCATGTTGATGGTCTTTGATATGTAGGGTTTTATCTTATACTGAACATGATCATGTTATTATACCCTTATGTTCATGATATGATTAAACATTTTCTTTATTTATCCTTAATGAGCATTTGAGTTCACCCCTTTCTTATGTTTCCTTTCCCCAGGTTATGAAGAAATGTTTTTAAGTATAATTACTAAGGGGAAGATATTTTTGGAAAAAATTGAATATATTTTACTAACCTAGAATATTTTATTTCCTTGTTTCCAAATTTTCTAATCTAATATGGTCTTTTAGAGTCTAATTTTTCAATGTCTTATGTATTCTGTAAAAGTGATGTAATGTCTATATAAGTTACTACTAGGTCATTATATATGGTATTAGAGAAAATTTTTAGTCAACCTTTGGAAAATAGGATGAGAAAACTTTAGTGAGATCCCTAGGTATATTTCCAAGGATATGTCTAGGGATGTCTCTATGAATATGTATAAGGAGGAGTTAACATTTAAGAAAATGACTAGGAATTTTGGTAAAGGATAAAGTGAGTGGTTTTTGAGAGATACATCCCTAGATAGATACTATAAGTGGATGTGGATCTAGCCCAGATGTACCTAGTGGAAAACACTCCAACATAGTGTATCAGACCGGACCCGGTGTAACTTGGTATATGACAACGTGCCTTGTTACACACCCAGTTTGATACTCCCAAGGGATATGCATTTAGAATTCATAAACTCTTTAAAAACCATCATAAAGGATTTAAATATAGGATGACTACGAATAACCTAGGATAAACATAAGGTTTCATGTAATAAAAAAGTAGTTCTTATGATTTAGATATCCTATATATAATTATTTTCCATGATTATGTGGTTTTATTCTATGATATGTGTTTCTCACCAAGTGTTTTCTGGTTTTAGTCAACGAAGAGAACTAGAAGGAACATGATTGACATTTAATGTTTCATATGTGTAAAGTATGGGAATTATTAAAAAAAATTCCCAAGTAGAAATATCATAATGGGAACCAGGAAGGTGGTATGAGTATTGGTTATTCTTCTAAAGATAAAGAGACAAAAAACGACATGTGAAAGGTATGAGATGTTATTCTAGTATTGTTTACATTAATAATTAGATGAGTGAATATATTATGGTTAAGGAACCTTAAAACATGATTCATATTTCATATTCTAGGAATGCGGTATTAAGGAATAAATTGATGAATCCTAAGTAACAGTTTATAAATTTTTTTGGATAAATGAAGTGTTTATGTTTTGTAATTCAAAGACTATGTTATATGAATCATGATATATATATAATAATTTTTAGTTTATGTTTTCATTAATAATTGAAAAGGACATGTTGAATGGTGATGTAGATATGGAAAAGTGATATTTTTATAAGGGGAAGGTAACCATTAATTAATGCCTCATTTTGAGAAAATAATGTTTGGATAAAGATATATTGGATATAAATAAGCAAATTGTAAGGTATAGTTTACCCTAGAACTAATTGTTGAAAAATTGGTATATATAAACAAAGTTTAAGTTTACAATATATTGAATTTAAATAATGTATTAATTAATCATTGGAATATGGAAGAATGCATGTTTTCCAAAATTATTTATGGTAATTCAGGTTATTAACATGTTTCAAGGGAATATTCAGTGAGGGTTTTCACATGTTATAAATGTGACAACCAAGTGGTTCTTTGTGATATTTTTTGTATCAATGTTAATCCTACTTCATGAGTTTATTTATAAAGATTTTTATTTTCACATTCCATTATGGTTATAAGGATAAAAATCCCTGAAATGTTTTAGTTAAACAGTGGAGGAAGTATTTATGTATTGTGATTGTATTGAAAACATTGGTTAAAAGTATATTTAGTGATTATAATTATTTCAAGGATGTCCATAACATTTTTTTGTATATTATAATAATGTAGTTTTATAAAATGAAATCACGTGTATAGGGTGACAACCAATAACTTTTGGAAAGGTCACGGGTCTTTATCCCTCGATTGATGGATGATAAGGGTTTTACGCCTACCACTAGCCTATGCAATGTCCTGGTTAATGTATAATAATTTTTATGAATAAATATTTTGGATGAAACAGTAGATTTACTTTTTATATTTATAGAATAATGTATTAACTATATTTATTTTTAAGGATAGATATAGAAAAATAGTTATAATTTTCATTATTTTAGGGGCCTTAAAATCCAGTTAATGTTTATTTTTATGCTTTAGGAAATAAATTCAATTTCTAGACATCCATTTAATGGAGTATTTGATGGATTGGAAATAGATAAAAGAACTACCTAAGAATGATTTTTTATAAAAATATATCATATATGTATTTTTTCTTATATTCATGTTCAATAATAGAATTAATCAAATATTGGGAAATGATTAAAAAATGTGTTTTCCAAATTCCATAATTATTATTGAATCGATGGCCTTTTAAATCATCATAGATTTATGTCTTTGAGGCCCTAGACTTTTTTAATCAGTCACTTGTTTGTAATTTGATGACCTCAGTCACTCCCCATTAATATTTATGCTTTTACTCCGTGTACAATCTTCACTCCCAACCTATACTCTCCTATATGGAAACCTTGTTATATATTACTTTGGGTAAACATTATGGTTCCAACTTTTACTTTTTAAGGGATGTTTTTGTATTCAATTTTACGATGTGGGTTTCTATGAATAAAATTTTCAAGTATTAACTTTTGATAACCCATGCCATTTTTAGGGAGAAATTCATTTTAAGGGGGGTATAATGTAACACCCAGAGATTTTGTGAATTATTATTTTTGAATTAATTTAATATTTTTTATATTTTTTATTTCACACGACACTAATTTTTTTTTATTTTATAAGTTTGGAATGTGGTACATGAAAAATTAATTTTATCATGCACTATAGGCAATATAAATTTTGTCTTCCTCTACATGGAACACTAAGGGTTTCTTGTGTTACACGAAAGAGTGACTTTCCTTGATGTCTTGTGTAACCCACAGGACCAAATAACAATAATGATGTATTATTAAAATATTATTAAATATAACCTAGCCATTAAATTAGTATTAATGAAAAGGGTAAACTAACTTATGAAATTCAATGGTTCATAAAAATATAAAATTAATTCATCAATTAAAAAATAATTATAAATGAATATGAAAATGATTGAATATAAAGGAAAATATTATTATTTTTATGCCCAAAAATATGTTTTACCCTACTAAATTTAATTAATTAAAATTAGTGAGTGATATTAATGTAATATATATTATATATTAAATCAAATATTTTTTATATTCATCAAATAGATTTTATAGGCTTATGATAAAAACAAACCCAAATTTTTACATTAAATAATATATTATTATTAAGGAATTTTTACCACCTTTTAATTTAGAACATATTTTATGTCCATTTTTGGAACTTTTATAGATTATATATGATGAAATAAACATCATCTTTGAATTAAAAACATAAAAATTTGGTTAGGGTAATGTTTTAGTATTTTTTTATAAAGTTTCATTTTTAATGAATAATGAAAAATAATGAAATTTAATTCAAAGATGCTTTTATATCTAATCTACAATAAGGTTAAAATATATTTTAAATTGGTTTAACAGTTTAATTAGATCATATTTTTTATCAATTTATCTAATTTAGTTCATTGAACTCAATTTTACATTGATATTTACTATAAAGACATAACAATCTTTTGGAGGTTTTTGTAGGTTCTGGGCACAGTGGAAGCATGCGATGAGTAATGTCTAACTTGGATTTTTTCCATAATTGATGATGAATCTAATATCTATGCAATGACCAACATCCTGATGAATAGGATTTAATATAAAATAAAATTAAAATGGTTAATTATGTCAAAATATAGAGAGAGGACCATCACATAATATTTATAATTAATTTAATTAAATAAAGAATAACCTTGAAAAAATTATTTCTTCATTGGTGAATCTGGTGATAGATCCTCTGTCCAACATCATTGCGTTGTATAAAACAAGTTTAGATTTTCTCTAGAGGTGTTTTACATGTGTTCCATGAATCTCAATATTTTACCAAAGGAGTATTTAGGTGATGGCATGATAGATCCTTGCACTTGCGTCATATGCCTTTGATCGCTTCAAGAATGGATTCAAAATCGTTATATTTGATCCAGTGGAGGAGAATTTCTCTATGTTATTGGGGGAATTATTGGAAAAGGGAGATCTATAGTCTTTATAGGATTCTCCAAATTAGTTGTGCATAACAAAGACAAAATTAATTGCCTCTCTTGATAAAATGACATAAATGGGTATTTATATTGCTAAGGTTAAAATAAAATAATTTCACAAGTACCATTAACTATTTATTTAATCATAGAAAAAACCCATGTAAAATAATAATAATAATATTATTATAATTTCTAAACATGAACATAACATCATAATTAAAATTATATATTATTTAATTAAATAATATTCAATATTTATTATTTCTCACTGGACCATTAAACTCAGTTTTTCATTCCTCCAAAATACTTATCAGGCCGTGGATATTGTATATTTATTTATTAAATAAATACCATTGCATTATTCAATAATAAATAAATAAATATTATATTTAATAAATTGTAGATAAATATTTATATGTGATCAAGAATACATGAATTATTAATAAACCACATAGGAGAATAATATTTATTAATCCGGTTAAATAATAAATAATAATATATTATTTAACTGAGATTTTGGAAATACTTAGAGTTGACCCTCTAGGCCACTTTCTTAGTTGAATTAGGTAGAGCAGCCTAAAGTCCAAGGTTATCATCTAGGAACACATCTAGTCACCCATAGATAAAGATGTTAATGCCTCAATAACTTGTTATGTAATCAGTACACATACTGTGTAATATTATCCCCTTATCTCAATATCTATAGTCAAGAAGGTTTCATGCTGGTGCCATAAACCTATGTGTTTGATGTATTTTTCTTTGATATCCCGAAAAAATAACTTTCCTTCAGAAAACCATGTCCATGCATTTATTTTGGCTATATAATTTCCATTAAAGGGTCTGAGATATCAATTGTTTTTAATAAACAGAAGGGGAAAATTCTTTCTCACATTATTCATTAGTGCACTATTACTTGTGACAAAACCAACATATCTAACTTCATGAAGATATCTATCATCAAGGTTTTCATTAATACATCTATGTTCAAAACTCATTATACTTGTTAATGTATAAGGAATAATATACATGTCTATAGATAGGAAAATTCAATGACACATATAAATTTGTATTTCCTGTCGACATGTCTCATTCTCATAATATCATAGTTGATATTACCAAGGGAATACACCATGAGAAGGTTCCTCAAAGTACTATAAGTATCCAACCCTAATATCCTATATCAGTTTTCTCCCTCAAATGATATAATCCATAATTAGAGCATATATTCAAGAATAGTGTCATACCACTTCTGGATTCTCATCATAGCAGGGAACTTCTATAACCATTTAGTGTAATAGCTACTCTAATGACATTATCATATACTATGTAATGAAGAGGAAAAATCATGATGTGATAAATAGATTATTAAAATTCAAAACCTTCAATACTATGTTATCATAAAGTACACATAATTTAGTAATAGGGCACCAACTTCAATAGACTCCCACTTGCACTAGAGAAAACCGCTAACAACCTTCAGTCCGCCAGCTCTCACACGATAATCGTGCTTCTACTGTGATAAGAATTTAGTCAGGTGGTCCAACACATTATCTTTTATGGGTACTCTTCATACTACAACATCACCCCTCTGATAGAAATCCATCAGGAGGTGATACTTCGGGAGTATATTCTTTGTCTGTTGGTGTGACCTTGACCCTTTTTCAAGAGCCACCAATACTGTATTATCCCAATAAAATGTGATGAGATCTTTAATTCTAAGTACCACATAAATCTCTTGGAATTTTTTTTGAATCCCAATAGATTCCATGGATGTAATAGAAGATATTATATAATAAGAACCCACTGTATAATCAGTGACAATTAGCTGCTTTGAACTCTTCCAGCTCACAGCTCCGTTGTTGAGACAAAAAATATATCATGGCTATGACTTCAGATCATTCTAATCTATCTGGAAATGAGAATTAGAATAATATCTGACAACCAACTCATTTTATACTCCATACACCAAGAAAATATCTTTAGATATTCTCAGATAATTGAGTATATCCTTAACAACAATCCAATGATATTCTATTTGATATTCTGGATATATTCCTACCATGCTCAGTGTATAGGAAACATCGAGTCTAGTACATAACATGGCATAAAATATTGATCCAATGACAAAAGAATATGAGATCTTACTCATTCTCCCTTTCTCATGCTGTGTTTGAGGACCAATTTTCATAGAAATATGTAAACCATTTGACACTGAAACCAATACCCACTTGGATTATTTCATAATAAATCTATTTAGTATCTGGTCAACATATGTACTTTGACTTAGTCCAATAAGCCTCTTGTATCTATCACACACGATCTTGATCCCTAAAATACAGGATGATTCTCCTAATTACTTCATAAAGAAACACTTGTTTAACCTATCCTTAAAGAACTATAAGACTGGTATGCCATTTCCAATAACAAATATGTCATCAATATAGAATACTAGGATAACAACCAAATTCTCAGTAAAAGTCTTGTAATCACATTTCTCAAATTCATTATTTATGAATCCAAATTATTTTATGGATTCATCAAATTGAATATTCCATGACCTGAATGTTTGCTTCTATCCATAAATGGATCTCTATTAATTGAAAATTATTTTGGAATCACATGGAGTCACAAAACCTTATGGTTATTTCATATAGACATCTTCATAAGGTTTCTCATTTAGGAATTCCATTTTGACATCCATCTTCCAAAATATCATCATCATGGTAAGCTGTTATAGAAAATATAATTCTAATGGATTTAAACTAGGAATTTAGTGAAAATAATTCATCATAGTGAATTCATAGCTTCTATTTAAACCCTTTATGAAGTATCCTTTTTTATAGGAATTTTCTTTACCTTCCATGTCCAGTTTCCTCATGAATACCAATTTGTAACCAACAAGATTTACATTAACTAGCGCTTTGACCAAAACCCAAACATGGTTTTGATACATGGAATCCATTTCATAATTCATGGATTCTTTCAATCTTGAAGATTCTGAGAAGTATACTACCTTCTTATAGGATAGTGGTTCATCATTTTCAACCAATAATGATTAATCATACTTGTTGACTAGAAAACCATATCTCTCTAATTCTCTTACCTCTCTTATGTTCCTACTCAATACTTCTATTTTAGGAGCAACATATTCCATAGGGACCTAGGAAATATGTTCCTATTCCATATCTTGTATATCTTGAAAATTGACTTCATCATTTTCAATCTTTCTCCCACAATCCTTTTTGAGTATGTTCTCCCTCTCACAATTGATGGATTGCATGTCTATCATCTCTTTCATTATGAGGGGTTGTATAGGTAGCATCATCTTGTTTCCTTGGGTTACACTATAAAGGTAAAATTAATTCCCCAGGGTGACAGTTTTTTTCCTTATAATTCCTTAACAAACACCTCGAAACACCATACACATGTATGCGAAAAAATGGGATTCTTTACAATCCATAATTCGATTAGAATTCCAATTTATACTTTATTTGGAACTCATTTTAATGTGTTCGCTGAAACTTTTAATACATATCCGCAAAAGGATAAGGGATGATCTGCATGACTCATCATCGACCTTACCATTTCAAACAAGGTATGGTTCCTCTTTTCAAAAACACTATTACATTTGTGTGTATAAGGGGGAGTTAGTTGAGATATAATCCCAAACTCTCGTAAAAAATTCAATGAACTCTAGGTTAAGATATTCACCATATTGATCCAATAGAATCTTCTGTATCTTCTTACAAAGTCTATTATATACTTATTATTGAATTCCTTAATTTTCTCAAATCACTCGTAGTTATACCTCATCAAGTGTATATATCCATATCTTCTCAAGTCATCAATAAAATTTATAAATTAAGAATGTACACTTACAGATTCTACTTTGTGGATTTGGTCAAAACCTTCGAGGTAGGTGGTTCCATCCCAAAATTCCAAATTAATTATCCTTATATTGCTTGATTTATTTCAATTGTTGATTTAAATTCAATTGTTCAAATTTTCTTTCAATTAAATTGATAAAAACTCGATTCCAGTGAATCAAGATATTTGAAACGGTTTTGGCATGAAAATTTGGAAAACCCCCAATTCTATTGAATTGGGTGATTATGGAAATTGTGTGATTTAAATTGTGGATTTGATGGAAATTATTTCAATTAAATTTTGGAATTTAATTGTGTAAATAAATTGTGTAATGATGGAATTGGTTTTGAATGGATTTAAAACTCATGAAAATGGCTTAAAATGATTTTATAGAAACCCATTGGTTTTATCTTATGAAAAAGGCATGTTTTGAATAAAACTTGTTTTTGTTTTAAATGGAATGAAATTGGAACTTTTGAAATAGAAGAATGGGATTGATCGCAGTTTAATCATTCTTAAAATAGTTCACCCATCATGTAAGAGCGCATGCAAACATTAGGTAGTTAGTGAGTTATTTGGATACACTCTACGCTACGAAAAAGTTCTAAAACATACTTGTGGCGAGTCAAATCCCCGATAGGTTGGTGATGAGTCTCATTTTTCTAGTGTCATAGGGACGTGTGTATACACATTTTAATGAGTTCACATAGAGATTCCAGAATCCTATAACTGGTTAATACTATCCTACCTTTTGGCAGATGACCATGTTGCTCGCTTGTTTATTTATATTTGAGATATAAATTTATGTAATCGATTTTGAACTGCTTTATATGCCTGCTGAATTTATATAATCTATTTTGTATAAATCTTTTACATAAGACATTTTTTTATAAATATTCCATCATTGTAAAGCCTTTGCTTAAATTTTTTATTTCCATCATTTGACAATGTATAACATGTTTCGCTAAAATATTCTTTTGAATTTACAAACCTATTTATTTGAAAATTGAAATATTTTCTTTAGATAATCTATATTTGGCATCTGTTACGGAATCTTTGGTGGTATTCTATTGGGCTTAGGATCACAACCAACTTTTACATTCAGGTTTTTGTAGACTTTCTTCTTCTAGGATCGAGCAAAGGGAAGCGAACTCTTGGAGGTGGATCCAGCTGTTGATCTTCGGTCTTGGTGAGTTGTGTCCTTAGGGACCTTGGGACTGTTTTCCCATTTTTATTGCTTGGGTAGTAGTACATTGGGATTTTAATGCCTCTTTGTTTTCTGGTACATTACTCCCGATGGACTTTATTTTGTTATGCATGCTCTCTTGTTTCTTTTTCTAATGTATTCTTGTGGAAAAAATCAATCCCATTGTATGTTGTACGATGCCATGTGCTAGTCACCAACCTGTGGGGATCAAGAATGCCCCTTGGGCTATGACAAGGCCAACTTAGTTATCAGGTTACTAGGGTACCTGGGATGGTTTGTGACAAAATGGTATCAGTGGGAGGTTAAGAATCTTGCCTTGATGACAGTATGAATTTGAGTATTCTTTTCAGGACTTAAGAGGTAGTTGTGATTGAGTGCCTAGCCAACTCTCACCATAATGAACCTTAAGTCACCAGGGTTGGTTAGGGAAATACAACTTGTGGATTAGTTATAGTATTTCCCCTATTTTTATTTGGATAGAGTGGAATCCAAATATTGTTATCCCTTCTACTAAGATTAGTTTTCCTTGTTACTCAGTTTGAGTGTTAATATATGTCTTTTTATGCTATGTAGCATCAGGCCTCCGAGAAGACGTGGGACTCAAATCCAAAACGAGGATGCTTCTGAATCTCAGCAAGTGAGTCCTATTGTGGATTAGAGTCTGGTCGAGGTGATTTTTTTCACTTCCAAGCTCTAGGAAAGGCACCACTGCCAGCTCCTGTTCAGTCTCCAACTACAGATCCTCATAGTGAGATTCTCCAAAGTCATTCTCAAGAGTTCCTATGCCAGAAGCCACCAGTTTTCAAAGGCTCCACTAACCCTCAACATGTTGAGGAATGGATGAGTAAGATTGATCACCTATTTGGGTTCTTGGATACACCTGATGTGATCAAGGTGATGTGTGCCACCTTCGTACTAGAGGGACTAAGTAATAGATGGTGGGACACAATAGTGATAGTTGGGAAACATGAGGGTTTGGAGTGGAAAGATATTAGGGTTATTTTCACTAACCAGTTATATCCAGAATCAATTGTGTTGGCCAAAGCTGTGGAGTTTTTCAAGATTGAGCAGGACAAAAAAACTGTGACTGAGTACTCAAATTTCTTTTATGAGTTGGTACAGTTTTCACATGATATTGTATCTAATGAGAAGATGAAGGCTCAAAAATCTGAGTTGAGAATTCAATTAGATATCTGTTCTCAGGTTTTCTTACTGAAGCTACCCACTTATACTGGTGTGCTGGATAGGGCTATGATGGTTGAGATGGGCTTGGAAGGAATGTTAGGGTTGAAGGAGGTTCTTTTTCCTCCTAGTGACAGCGTTGGTTCCTTTAAAAGAAAACGGAAGCATGACATTTCTCATGGTAGTTCTCGACAAGAGAGTCATTCCAGACCTCCAGTAGCAATAGGAGGGGCTTCTTTTACTTGATATCAGTGTGAAAAGCCAGGAAATTCTAAGAGGGTTTTCTCTAAGGCACCCAAGAACTGTAGCTCATGTGGACATTTAGGGCACTTACAAGATTCTTCCATCACTTCTCTACTCCACGAAGTATAACGGGATCATCAGAACCTCCATAAATTGCGGGGCAATCAAATGCTTCACGTAAAAAATAGTTCCAGCCACATGCATCTGTAACGAATCTTCTTCATAGAGTGTAAGAGTTTCCAGAGGTATATGATACAGGTCCTGCAAATATGAGAGGTACCATTACTATATATTCATCTTTAGTGACAACTCTTTTTGATATTGGTGCATCTCACTCTTTTATTTCAACCCATTTTGTTAATCTTCTCAATCTACCTATGGAGCTTTTATCTTGTGCGATGGATATTACTACACCCCTTGGTACAATGATAGAGAAGGGTCTCCATAGTCCTGCTTGTGTCTTATCTCTATTAGATGTTTATCATGCTTGGAGTTTCTTGGTTCTCGACATGAAATCTTTTGACGTCATTTTTGGGATGGATTGGCTCATTGAAAATAAAGCCCAGATCGATTGTTATCTTCGATGGGTCTGCATTACTACACCCAGTGGTGTGCCTCTTGTTCTTCAATGAGAATGTGACCCAAGGAAAAGAAAATCTAGAACCACTTATCCAGGGTTGGGGAAAGTTATATCAGTGTTTTCTTTTGATATGGAGAGAGATTGAATGTGGGGTGATCTCCCTCCAGTCATTGCTGAGTTTCCTAACGTGTTTCCTTCTGACTTCTCTGGGTTTCCACCAGTAAGAGATGTTGATTTTTCTGTTGACTTAATTCCTGGCACTCAACCGGTTTCTATTCCCTCTTATCGAATGGCTCCATCTGAACTAGAAGAACTAAAGTCTCAGTTAGACAATCTTCTTGAGAAAGGTTTTATACGCCTGAGTGTGTCACCTTGGGAAGTAGCAGTTCTCTTCACCAAAAAGTCTGATGGTTCTCTTTGCTTATGTGTTGATTATAGAAAGCTCAATCAAGATATGATAATGAACAAATATCTGTTAACCATGAATTGATGATTTTTTTGATCAATTGAAAAGGGAAAATTGGTTTTCAAAAATTGATCTTTGATCTGGTTACTGTTAGTCAAGGATAAAAGAATATGACATTCATAAGACTGCTTTTCGGAGTAGGTATGGCCATTATTAGTATATTGTTATTCCCTTCTTCCTAACAAATTATTATGTTGTTTTCATGGCTTCGATGAACAATTTTTTCCATGAGTATCTAGATACTTTTGTGGTAGTTTTTGTGGATGAAATTCTTGTCTACTCCAAGTCTAAGGAGTATCATGTGCATCATTTGAGAATATTTCTGAGTCTTCTAAGGAATCACAAACTTTATGATAAGCTTTCAAAGTGCGATTTCTAGATTCGAGAATTGAAATTCATGGGACATGTCGTGTCAAAACAAGGAATATCAGTTGATCCTGAGAAGGTGAAGGTTGTTATGACTTGGGAACAACCACGAAATGTTTTTGAGATTAGGAGATTATTGGTCTTAAAAGGATATTATCACCAATTTGTTAATGACTTCTCAAAGTTATCTTATCCAATGAATGCTATGACTCGAAAGGGAGTGAATTTTTCCTGAAATGATAAATGTCAGAGTTCTTTTGTTGAGCTAAAGCGTGTTTTGACTACTGCGATGGTGTTAACTCTTCTTGAGACTGGAATAGGATATGTGGTCTTCTGTGATGCATCAGGTTTAGGTTTGGGATGTGTCCTCATACAGGGTAATCATGTTGTTTCCTATAGATCTCATCAGATTAAGCCTCAGGAGAAGAACTATCCTACCCATGACCTTGAACTTGAAACTGTAATGCATGCACTTAAGTGTTTGAGACATTACCTTTATGGAGAATGGTTTACTGTGTATTCAGACCGTAATAGCTTGAGTTATATTTTCTCTCAAAATGTTATGAATCTCCGCTAAAGTAATTGCGTGGAGTACCTGAAATCTTTCGACTTTGACATTGCTTATACCCTGGGGAAAGAGAATGTAGTGGCAGATGCGTAAAGAAGAAAACTTCCATCACAGGCTGTGAAAGAATCTTCAGAAGAGTAGAGTTTGATGGATCTTTTTGCTCAGTTGCATATTTGAATTCAGTGGAAGGGGAATGAAGTTTCTTTAGCCAGTGTCAAGTTTACATCTGATCTTCTCAAGTTAATTCTTCAGGAACAACAAGTGGATGATGAATTCCATAGCATTAGGGACTCTCTTTATGGTGGGGATACTGACACTCAATGGTCATTCTCCAAATAGGGTATTCTGTGTTATAGAAACCGTTACGTTGTTCCGTTATCAACAAGGAAGTATGTTATGGGGGATTTCCATAAATCTAAATGGGTTGTACACCTAGGAACCACGAAAATTTTCTATGACATGCGATGATAGTTCTGGTGGCCAGGTATGAGACAAGACATTGCTGAGTTTGTATCTCGTTGCTATACATGCTAGCAGGTGAAAGCCGAGCACCAGAAACCTTTGGGTTTACTTCAACCACTTCCAGTCCCTACATGGAAGTGGGATAAAATCTCTATGGACTTTGTGGTTGGGTTACCTCAAACCCAGAAGAAGAATAACGCGATATGGGTTGTGATCGACTGGCTGACCAAGTCATCTCACTTTATACCTATTGAGGATACAACCAAAGTTGAGGAGTTGGGAAATATCTATGTGAAAGAAATTGTTCATTTTCACAGAGTTCCATTTTCTATAGTCCCTAATAGGGATCCTCAGTTCACTTCTCACTTTTGGAGAGGCCTTTAGGAGGCACTGGGATCTCAGGTCCAATTGAGCACGACCTACCATCCACCGTCAGATGGCCAGACAGAGAGATCTATTCAGATCCTTGAAGATATGCTCCGCGCATGTGTTCTCGACTTTGGCGGGTTTTGGGATGATCGTCTAGGGAAATGTAAGTTTTCTTATAACAGCAGTTACCTGTCTGCGATCAAAATGGCTCCTTTTGAGGTTTTGTAGGGCCGTCCTTGTAAATATCCTTTATGTTGGTTGGAGATTGGTGAAAGTTCCTTGGTAGGACTGAGCTTGGTCCAAGAGACAACAACTAAGATCCAATTGATTTATCAGAGAATTTTGAAAGAAGAGATTCAGTACAAGTCTTATGCTGATCGTCACCGTAAACCTTTAGAGTTCTCTGTTGGTGACTAAGTGTTCTTGAAAGTTTCACCCTGATTAGGTCATCGACGGCTTGGGAGGAAAGGTAAGATTGCTCCTTGTTTTGTGGGACCTTATGAGGTTATTGGTCATGTAGGTAAAGTTGCTTACCATCAAGATCAACCACCATAGCGGACGTTGATACATAACATGTTCCATGTATCTCAACTACAAAAGTATCTCTTTGATCCATCTCATGTTTTGAGCTAGAGTGATCTTGAGATTGAACCAGATTTATCTGTGACTGAACGACCAGTCAGGGTTGTTGATTCTGAGACCAAGGTACTTCATGGGAGAACGATACCTCAGGTCCATTTACTATGACATCATGGTTCTGATTCTCATGAGACGTGGGAAATGGAGACACTAATGAGAGAGCAGTGACCTCATCTTTTTGACATGGAGGTTTCTTCATAGGCTTTATGGGGATAGAAAGATCTTATGGTGGGGAGGTTGTAACATCACGTTCCGTTTTCAAGTACTTTTGATGTTTATAAGTACCTCTATTTTGGAGTATTGACGAATGGGAGAGTCAGGATAACTTTAAATGTTGTTTTGGGGAAAGGGGATGTCGCACGGGCGGCGGATGGGTTGCCTAAACTGTGCGGCCAAACCGTGCATAGTTGGTCTTAGAGGCAGTAGCTTCCGCACGGGCAGTGCACGGTTTGTCTAACCGTGTGGATAATCCATGAGTGAAGGGTGGACAAGGAAGCAACGAACGCACGGCTAGCGCACGGGTTTTCAAACCGTGTGAACTATCCCTACAAGAACTTAAATGAGATCCTTAAATTGTGGATCTCACTCGTTTTGCCTCGAAGTGCCTCGTTTTCCCTCCTAAGTGGCCCTAACTCAGGATTTTTCTTCTCCTAAGGTTATAGAAGGTTCTCCCATCATTCTGGAGGTGATCCAAAGGCTCCTCTTAGGGAATCAAAGCCAGATTCTTGAGGTATGTGATCGTTCTTTGTAGAGACCCGAAGCTTGACGTACATGGACTTTACATTACTTTTGCGGAATACTTAGTACATTACAAAAACACACACACAAGGACCGTAATAGTTTAGTGTCTTTGGAAACTCGGACTATAATCTTCTAATCGTGGTGAAAGATCTTCAACATCTCCCATAAAGATCTTCCTTTTTTTTAACTAAAACCTTTCTTTATATCCTGGGGAAAAGAAAACATAAAAGGGTGAGCTCAAATGCTCAGTAAGGGTAAACAAAAGAAATATCAATCACATCATATTCATAAGAACATTATATTTTGGAAATCATAACCTGCAAAAGAGAGCATAATTTCATAACATGGGATAAATCATGGCAGTGAAATGTAATCACAATAATCATAACATAAAACATGGAACTTTGTGGCATACACACATAATCATAGAGAATCATTTCTTGTTAGTCATGACTCATTGCCAAGACTATCTTAGTGGACAAAGTCCCTTTCTGAATCGAGTAACCCTCGTTTCAGTCGTGTTTCACTGAATCGGTATAACCTACCATTCCAGCCATGTCTATCTCATGAGATATAAAATCCTTACCCAATGCATTGGAGGGAGATATAGGTCCCACCCATCTCATAATGATACCATTCTTATGTGTGCCACAAAATCACAAATCATACATCATTTCATAACCCATGTAATACAAATGGGAATCTTAAACATCATGACATCATAAAACATTTCATATAAGATAAAGGAATTCATAAAAATAATTCCATCACAACATAATCAAATCAATGTAATAATAGGGATAAAAACAGAACCCTTTATTATCATAGATGGAAAATAATTTTGATAAAACACTTGAACTCCATTCTTGAGGAAAATATCCTTTCTTCTTCAAAAACACTTTTCTTTTCTTAACATTCATACAATTATAAACTAAAAGAAGTTGATCAAAAATAAACTTGAAAACTTGTAAAGGAAGCTTCTTGGAAATAATGTTTTAAAAATCCATTCATGCCATATAAGTAAAAAAAACATTCTTCGTACTTTTGTCGGAAAAGTCAAAAAGTACCTCGTACGAAAAACGACAAAAGATTCCTTTCATACCTATTACTAAAAACTCACTGAAGGGTAAAAATGGATTTAAACAATTGTAGGTGGATGGAAACAATATTACATATTGATGAAACATGGATGTGGATGATAAAATACACCCCAGTAAATACTTACGAATAAACAATCTCAGATAAAAATGAGATTGTGATATTTCCCTTACCTTAGGTCAGACTTGCTTTGTAAGTGTCCGAACCTCCTGTATAATGATTTAAATAATGTTATTGAATTATTCCAGAATCATATTCATTGTTATTATATCATATATGGTCCACTTATGACTTTATATTACCCGTTATTTTGTAAATTTATGTTAAAGAAGCGTTTTGGGTAAAATCGTCTCATTTGTCGTTCGTGTTTTTAACTTGTAATTATTCATATGATTACTTAGATCATGATTACATAATTACAGAATATAAAACATGATTTATATATATATATTCAGAATATACATATATAATAAATTAGTAAATGGAAAGAAATACACCGTTCATGGAGACGGTAGTCCGTACGTACGCATGAACGCTGTTTTCGTTTCCTTATTGAATTGAATGGAATTAAGTAGATGACATACATATAAATATAAATAATTCCAGTATCATTATTATGTCATATATTTCATTAGAACTCATTATATATACTTTATAATCATTCATGAATGGTTAATCATTGAGAATGAATCTCATCGCGTCGTGGAGATGGTAGTCCGTACGTACGCACGAGCGATGATATCGTTCCCATGGTCGTGGAATTGTGTTGAAGTGTATGTATACTATTTCAGTATCAATATCACTTTATACTAATCATATATAGTTACTCATTAAACCATTATACCCATCCAATTAATGTGGTGGCGGAAAATAGATTACACCACGGCGTGGAGACGGTATTCCGTACGTACGCACGCGCGGTGATTTCCTTTTTCCGTAGGATGGATAGAAGGTTAATTAGAGTTGTTTAATATTTATAATAACATATCAGTATATAAGAAATACTTATGTTATTACTTTATCATGAAACAACTAAAGAAGAAGAAGTTGAAGAAGAAAGAAAATTGAAAAGATCGGTAATGGATATTACCTCTTCTTTGGAACGCTTCTTTGAATCCTTCACTTAGGGAACTAAGATTGGTCTTTGAAGAAGACCAGGACCTCTAGGATTATTCTAGGGAAGTGGAGAAGGAATTTTGGCAGGGGTTGGCCGAGCTTGAGTGCTCAATTTGGTGTGAGGAGGAGGGGGAGGAGGTGCCCTTTTATAAGGGAGGAGAGGGGCACCTTAGGAATTCTTAAAAATATTAATTTATAATAAATCTAACCCCACTTAAAAACCTCCAAAAAATGACTCATATTCGAAGATTACATGAGATAGGGTTGTAATCTCATCGTCCAATCAAATTTAGACATGTTTGGATCTTATTTTAAACTTTATCATTTTGATTTATCCTTATTTAATCTATTTAAGTTTATTTGTGGTAATAAAATTCTAAATTTTAAATTATAACAAATAATTACTTATTTGTTGTGAATTTTCCATAATTGTTTACTTTATAACATTATAGACCATATGAATATAAATTTATAATTTTTAAATATTTTTGTGATTTTTAAACAATTTTATAATATGTTATTTTTGTAAAATAACAATAGTGTCAATTTTGACACTATTCATTTATTTGAATTTAAATAAAATATATACAGAAGATATGTTCGAACTAAAAGCTTTAATATATTAATAAAAGGTCATATGTATCTATAAAATTAGTGTATCACATTAAATAGTTCATATAATATTTATTTTATTATTTTTAAAACCATTTATTTGGTTTATCTCTTAATAAAATAATTACTACATCATTTTTGTATAATTATTTAATATACTTATTTGTTGTATAAAAATTTAAAATAAAATCCTATGATGAATATAAATACATTACCTTTCACAATAATACTTTTACTCGAATTTAGCATCTTAAAATCACAATATTTAAATTGTTATATTTATTAAATTATGAAGATGACAACTTTGGCATCATTTAAAATAAAATAATATAAGTGTCATAATCGCTTTTATAAGGCTCCAAATGGTCAAATATTCGACCATTGGATGATTATGGTTTACATTTACATGTAAAATAAGTTTTGGTTAGGTATTTGTGAATTTTATGGTCACTATGAGTTTAATAAAAACAATATTCTTGATTTTTCACTAGATAAACAATTTCTGCATCACTATTGTGTCATAATTAATGATAATTATTTAATCCCTAAAAATTATAAATAAATTTATATGATGTATATAATTTCATTAGCTTTCTGGATACTATTCATGTTCGATGTTTCATGAAGTTTATCACTAAATTAAAATTAATATACTTATAAGATTTAAGAGAGTGACATGTTGTCACTTTCTTTGGTTTTAATAATAATTAAGTTATTTTCATGGAAAAATGTCCATTAAATGATTCTAACCCGACCCTTAGGTGATATGGGTCGACTTTTATTCATCCAATAGGATTTTGATATTTGTTAGGGTAATTTTAAAATATTATATTTACCCTTAATTACCCGATTTACCTTTAACTATGGTAAATAAAATTTACCGTAGTTACTATTCATAATTCCCAAAAATAAAAAGTAGATTATTAACATAATTTGGACCCACTGATTCCAAATATGGAATACATTTTTTAAAATTCAAAACACAGAAGTTGCAGAAATTAAATTAAAATTAATCCCGTTGTCGAATAAAAACAGGTTTTTGCTTAAAACATTGCAAAAGATTGAATTGATTTAACCTACGAATTCAAGGTAAAATCAATGTTAATGACATACATTATATTTAATGGTAAAAATATATTCTATTTATACTTTAAAAACATTCAATATTATAATTTAACCACATAAGATATTACGATGAAAAAAGTTGTTTTTAATTAAAATATAGCGTGTTTTTACTATTCATTAAAATATGAAAGTTATCGGAAAAATATCAAAACTTTATCTAATGTAAATTTTTATATCCTGATTCAAAAGAAGAATATTATTTTGTCAAATTGAACATATAAACATGTCAAAAACTATATTTAAAGTGGGTGCGCCATCAAAAGGTGGTAAAACTGCATTTTTTGAAAAATACTTATTTTACCCGAAAAATTTATTTTGTTCTTATACCATGTTCTAGAAATGTGTAAGATGAATAATAATGTTATAAAATTCAAATTTTAGTTAATACTATTCATAACGGCTAGTTCATGACAATATTATAATAATATAACATTGTTTATTAAAACCCGGTATTGCGTACAACACACGCTATCGAGGAAGGTCGCGATTGCGTGTAATGCAAGCCAAGTAAGGGTTGCGTGTTGTGAAATAATTCTTCGTTGTTTCGTATAACAGAATCCAAACATATTTCATTTATACATTTAATATATATATATATACTCAATGTTGCGTAGAATAACTATTATCAAAATTGTGTGTAACACGGTCCAAGAATAGTGTTGCGTATACTGCAAGCTAATATAGTGTTGCGTATAGCGCAAGGTAATCTTGGTGTAGAATACAACATAAGACATTAATGAAATTAAAATAATATTTTTCATAAAATATCGGGGTGTTACATTCTACCCCCCATAAAATGAATTTCGCCCTCGAAATTCGTCGGGGTTATAAATGGTTTACTATTTGAAAGTTTCTTTGATAGAAACCCACATCGTAAAAAGGAATACCAAAACTTATATTTAAAAACAAAAGTATGAAACGTAACGGTTACCCAAATAAACTAATCACTGGGTTTCCACATAGGTGAAAATATGGATATGGAAGAGAAATCTAACCATCATGTTCTGATGGATAGTGGTAGAGAACATGGCTATGGAAAAGCTAGCAATCACAAAGCCATAAATTTGTGATGATCTAGGGTACCATCTGATTCATCGGATATAAGGGCACTAGGAAAACATTTTTGGTTTTCAAGATCATTTCCCTAAAGTTGAAAATTTGAATTAGAATAAATACTTACTTTATTTTGGTACAATCTCACTGTTGTTCGTGACTTTAACAATTTCCACTTCATCTCTTAAATAAATGAAGTTGAATTTGTTATTCGTGAAGTGTTAGCAGATCATGTGATAGAATGACGGGTCATTCCATCTGTCTCAAACAAAAGGTTAGAAAAAATTATATACATATGTCGATCCATAGTGAGATTAATCACATATGGTTCCTAAAATTGACTTTATACTTCATATATCATACTGCTTAATATAATAAAACTAGTTTCTAATAAATAGGGACTTCCTGTAGGCCAGTGGTAGGAGATAAAGGCCAGTCGCACTTCGGTTGTGGGTTCGATTCCCACAGCCTTGTCCGAAGCGATGGGCTGTCGCCCGTCCTGCAGGTTGTCCTTTTTCAAAAACTACATTACTATAACATCCCATCAATAATATCGAGAAAACTTTGATCCTTAAACAATACTAACTTATTTCCAACATAATCCATTCCAATCTTTAGGCTTATCCATAACACTGCAGTCCACTCTCATAACATAGTGAAAACGATTACCAGAGATTTAACACCATCGTCGATCCCCATATATCATAAGATATGTTTTTTTGGTCACATTCCAAACATTCAAAGTCCTTAATCATGTATTCTCTTGAATACCCATTGAACCTTAATGAAAGCATGAATGTAGTTAAAAGTTAACACTTTCCACATACCAAAATCCAAAAATTCTATATACTCAAACCATGAAATAACCTTCTCCTTATATCAGTCATGAGCTCATGAATACTATCAAACATTTAATTTTCTCCTTATCCCTTCATTATGCGCATATCATCTACATTCCAAAAATATCTGAATAACCATTCATGGATACTGGTAACATTAATCATACACTTTCAAAACTCAAGGAAAGACAACAGTGTAACAATCCATAGATGTCTCTTTATTCCATAGTAGCATGAGATTACTTATACAAAATTACACATGATAAACATGTAATCATTCCACTACATTCTTAAACCATTGACCGAGCTTCAAAAATTCTTTCATCTCACATATCATTTGTAGTCTCTTCATCATCATCCACATAAATACTACCCATATGACCATACTGATTCTCTTCATGAGTCTTTCCCTTAGGGCATTTGTTTGCATAATGCCCATACATTCCACATTTAAAACACTTAACCATTTTTGATGTCGTAGCAATACCATTATCCTCATCCATGGTGTTGACCGACCCTTTTCCTTTGCACTTACTTGCTTTGTGTCCTTCTTTTCCACACCCAAAGCATCTTCCAGTTCCCTTGAAACATTCTCCCAGATGCCTCTTCCCACATGATTTACATAAGGGAAATTGAACTTTCTTTCCTCTATGATCATCATGGAACTCCATCTTTATCTTATTAGTCGAGTCAGGAAACTTACCAATTTTTACTTTATTGATCATATTATGATATTGCTGATTCGGCATAATAATGATGTTTGGAATTCCAAATCCCATTTCATTTGGTTTCTCATGAAGAATATCATTCCATTGTCCATCATATCCTCCATTATTGTGAATCATCTTGTTTCCAGCCATTTTCTAAAACCCAAAAAGAATAGTGTGAGAGGAAAAAATCATAATAAAGGGGGAGTAACTTAGATATCTAATATCTTTGGTTTAATCTAATATCGTTACCATAGTTCTAGGACTATATCCTATACGTATACTTATCCTTAGGGGCATCCCTGGACATACCTTAGAAATATCTCTAGGGATCTCACTAAAGTTCTCGCATCCTAGTTTCCAAAGGTTGACTAAACCTTTCCTCTGATACCAACTGTAGAGACCCGAAGCTTGACGTACATGGAATTTACATTACTTTTGCGGAATACTTAGTACATTACAAAAACACACACACAAGGACCGTAATAGTTTAGTGTCTTTGGAAACTCGGACTATAATCTTCTAATCGTGGTGAAAGATCTTCAACATCTCCCATAAAGATCTTCCTTTTTTTTAACTAAAACCTTTCTTTATATCCTGGGGAAAAGAAAACATAAAAGGGTGAGCTCAAATGCTCAGTAAGGGTAAACAAAAGAAATATCAACCACATCATATTCATAAGAACATAACATTTTGGAAATCATAACCTGCAAAAGAGAGCATAATTTCATAACATGGGATAAATCATGGCAGTGAAATGTAATTACAATAATCATAACATAAAACATGGAACTTTGGGGCATACACATATAATCATAGAGAATCATTTCTTGTTAGTCATGACTCATTTCCAAGACTATCTTAGTGGACAAAGTCCCTTTCTGAATCGAGTAACCCTCGTTTCAGTCCTGTTTCACTGAACCGGTATAACCTACCATTCCAGCCATGTCTATCTCATGAGATATAAAATCCTTACCCAATGCATTGGAGGGAGATATAGGTCCCACCCATCTCATAATGATACCATTCTTATGTGTGCCACAAAATCATAAATCATACATCATTTCATAACCCATGTAATACAAATGGGAATCTTAAACATCATGACATCATAAAACATTTCATATAAGATAAAGGAATTCATAAAAATAATTCCATCACAACATAATCAAATCAATGTAATAATAGGGATAAAAACAGAACCCTTTATTATCATAGATGGAAAATAATTTTGATAAAACACTTGAACTCCATTCTTGAGGAAAATATCCTTTCTTCTTCAAAAACACTTTTCTTTTCTTAACATGCATACAATTATAAACTAAAAGAAGTTGATCAAAAATAAACTTGAAAACTTGTAAAGGAAGCTTCTTGGAAATAATGTTTTAAAAATCCATTCATGCCATATAAGTAAAAAAAACATTCTTCTTACTTTTGTCGGAAAAGTCAAAAAGTACCTCGTACGAAAAACGACAAAAGATTCCTTTCATACCTATTACTAAAAACTCACCGAAGGGTAAAAATGGATTTAAAAAATTGTAGGTGGATGGAAATAATATTACATATTGATGAAACATGGATGTGGATGATAAAATACACCCCAGTAAATACTTACGAATAAACAATCTCAGATAAAAATGAGATTGTGATATTTCCCTTACCTTAGGTCCGACTTGCTTTGTAAGTGTCCGAACCTCCTGTATAATGATTTAAATCATGTTATTGACTTATTACAGAATCATATTCATTTTTATTATATCATATATGGTCCACTTATGACTTTATATTACCCGTTCTTTTGTAAATTTATGTTAAAGAAGCGTTTTGGGTAAAATCGTCTCATTTGTCGTTCGTGTTTTTAACTTGTAATTATTCATATGATTACTTAGATCATGATTACATAATTACAGAATATAAAACATGATTTATATATATATATTCAGAATATACATATATAATAAATCAGTAAATGGAAAGAAATACACCGTTCATGGAAACAGTAGTCCGTACGTACGCATGAACGCTGTTTTCGTTTCCTTATTGAATTGAATGGAATTAAGTAGATGACATACATATAAATATAAATAATTACAGTATCATTATTATGCCATATATTTCATTAGAACTTATTATATATACTTTATAATCATTCATGAATGGTTAATCATTGAGAATGAATCTCATCGCGTCGTGGAGACGGTAGTCCGTACGTACGCACGAGCGATGATATCGTTCCCATGGTCGTGGAATTGTGTTGAAGTGTATGTATACTATTTCAGTATCAATATCACTTTATACTAATCATATATAGTTACTCATTAAACCATTATAACCATCCAATTAAGGTGGTGGCGGAAAATAGATTACACCACGGCGTGGAGACGGTATTCCGTACGTACGCACGCGCGGTGATTTCCTTTTTCCGTAGGATGGATAGAAGGTTAATTAGAGTTGTTTCAAATTTATAATAACATATCAGTATATAAGAAATACTTATGTTATTACTTTATCATGAAACAACTAAAGAAGAAGAAGTTTAAGAAGAAAGAAAATTGAAAAGATCGGTAATGGATATTACCTCTTCTTTGGAACGCTTCTTTGAATCCTTCACTTAGGGAACTAAGATTGGTCTTTGAAGAAGACCAGGACCTATAGGATTATTCTAGGGAAGTGGAGAAGGAATTTTGGCAGGGTTTGGCCGAGCTTGAGTGCTCAATTTGGTGTGAGGAGGAGGGGGAGGAGGTGCCCTTTTATAAGGGAGGAGAGGGGCACCTTAGGAATTCTTAAAAATATTAATTTATAATAAATCTAACCCCACTTAAAAACCTCCAAAAATGACTCATATTCGAAGATTAGATGAGATAGGGTTGTAATCTCATCAACAAATCAAATTTAGACATGTTTGGATCTTATTTTAAACCTTATCATTTTGATTTATCCTTATTTAATCTATTTAAGTTTATTTGTGGTAATAAAATTCTAAATTTTAAATTATAACAAATAATTACTTATTTGTTGTGCATTTTCCATAATTGTTTACTTTATAACATTATAGACCATATAAATATAAATTTATAATTTTTAAATATTTTTGTGATTTTTAAACAATTTTATAATATGTTATTTTTGTAAAATAACAATAGTGTCAATTTTGATACTATTCATTTATTTGAATTTAAATAAAATATATACAGAAGATATATTCGAACTAAAAGCTTTAATATATTAATAAAAGGTCATATGTATCTATAAAATTAGTGTATCACATTAAATAGTTCATATAATATTTATTTTATTATTTTTAAAACCATTTATTTGGTTTATCTCTTAATAAAATAATTACTACATCATTTTTGTATAATTATTTAATATACTTATTTGTTGTATAAAAATTTAAAATAAAATCCTATGATGAATATAAATACATTACCTTTCACAATAATACTTTTACTCGAATTTAGCATCTTAAAATCACAATATTTAAATTGTTATATTTATTAAATTATGAAGGTGACAACTTTGGCATCATTTAAAATAAAATAATATAAGTGTCATAATCGCTTTTATAAGGCTCCAAATGGTCAAATATTCGACCATTGGATGATTATGGTTTACATTTACATGTAAAATAAGTTTTGGTTAGGTATTTGTGAATTGTATGGTCACTATGAGTTTAATAAAAACAATATTCTTGATTTTTCACTAGATAAACAATTTCTGCATCACTATTGTGTCATAATTAATGATAATTATTTAATCCCTAAAAATTATAAATAAATTTATATGATGTAGATAATTTCATTATCTTTCTGGAGACTATTCATGTTCGATGTTTCATGAAGTTTATCACTAAATTAAAATTAATATACTTATAAGATTTAAGAGAGTGACATGTTGTCACTTTCTTTGGTTTTAATAATAATTAAGTTATTTTCATGGACAAATGTCAATTAAATGATTCTAATCCGACCCTTAGGTGATATGGGTCGACTTTTAGTCATCCAATAGGATTTTGATATTTGTTAGGGTAATTTTAAAATATTATATTTACCCTTAATTACCTGATTTACCTTTAACTATGGTAAATAAAATTTACCGTAGTTACTATTCATAATTCCCAAAAATAAAAAGTAGATTATTAACATAATTTGGACCCACTGATTCCAAATATGGAATCCATTTTTTAAAATTCAAAACACAGAAGTTTCAGAAATTAAATTAAAATTAATCCCGTTGTCGAATAAAAACGGGTTTTTTCTTAAAACATTGCAAAAGATTGAATTGATTTAACCTACGAATTCAAGGTAAAATCAATGTTAATGACATACATTATATTTAATGGTAAAAATATATTCTATTTATACTTTAAAAACATTCAATATTATAATTTAACCACATAAGATATTACGATGAAAAAAGTTGTTTTTAATTAAAATATAGCGTGTTTTTACTATTCATTAAAATATGAAAGTTATCGGAAAAATATCAAAACTTTATCTAATGTAAATTTTTATATCCTGATTCAAAAGAAGAATATTATTTTGTCAAATTGAACATATAAACATGTCAAAAACTATATTTAAAGTGGGTGCGCCATCAAAAGGCGGTAAAACTGCATTTTTTGAAAAATACTTATTTTACCCGAAAAATTTATTTTGTTCTTATACCATGTTCTAGAAATGTGTAAGATGAATAATAATGTTATAAAATTCAAATTTTAGTTAATACTATTCATAACGGCTAGTTCATGACAATATTATAATAATATAACATTGTTTATTAAAACCCGGTATTGCATACAACACACGCTATCGAGGAAGGTCGCGATTGCGTGTAATGCAAGCCAAGTAAGGGTTGCGTGTTGTGAAATAATTCTTCGTTGTTTCGTATAACAGAATCCAAAAATATTTCATTTATACATTTAATATATATATATATACTCAATGTTGCGTAGAATAACTATTATCAAAATTGTGTGTAACACGGTTCAAGAATAGTGTTGCGTATACTGCAAGCTAATATAGTGTTGCGTATAGCGCAAGGTAATCTTGGTGTAGAATAAAACATAAGACATTAATGAAATTAAAATAATATTTTTCATAAAATCTCGGGGTGTTACATTCTTCATCATTCTTGATTAGTTTCTTAGATCTACTTCTCCTATTCTCTCGGTTTCTTAGATATATGCATGTTATGGGTAGATCTAATTGTGTGGATGCCAAATATGATGAGATTTTGTCTTGATCATTCTAGGAGAAGAGATATAAGGCAGTTTCTTGAAGAAGAAACCCGGTTTTCTTAAGTGTTCTCGACCATTGTGGGTTTGGTCAAAACCTTCGAGGTAGGTGGTTCCGTCCCAACTTTACAAATTGATTATCCTTATATTGCTTGATTTATTTAAATTGTTGATTTAAATTCAATTGATCAAATTTTATTTCAATTAAATGGATAAAAACTCGATTCCAGTGAATCAAGATATTTGAAATGGTTTTGGCATGAAAATTTGGAAAATCCCTAATTCTATTGAATTGGGTGATTATAGAAATTAGGGAATTTAAATTGTGGATTTGATGGAAATGATTTAAAATAAATTGTTGAATTTAATTGTGGAAATAAATTGTGTAATAATGGAATTGGTTTTGAATGGATTTCACACTCATGAAAATGGATTAAAATGATTTGATAGAAACCCATTGGTTTTATCTTGTGAAAAAGGCATGTTTTGAATAAAACATATTTCGGTTTCAAATGGAATTAAATTGAAACTTTTGAAATGGAATAATGGGATTGATCATATTTTTATCATTCTTAAAATAGTTCACCCATCATGTAAGAGCGCATGCAAGCCTTAGGTAGTTAGTGAGTTATTTGGAAACACTCTACACTATGACAATGTTCTAAAACATACTTGTGGCGGGTCACATCCCCGACGGGTTAGTGACGAGTCTCCTTTGGCCAGTGTCATAGGCACATGTGTATACACATTTTGATGAGTTCACATAGAGAGTGTGGAATCCTATAACAGGTTAATACTATTGTACCTTTTGGCAGATGACCATGTTGCTCGCTTGTTTATTTATATTTGAGATATAAATGTATACCAATGGTTTTGAACTACTTTACATGACTTCTGAATTTATATAAACTATTTATATAAATTTTTTACTTAATCCATTATTTTAGAAATATTTCATCATTGTAAAGCCTTTCCTTAAAATTTTTATTTCCATAATTTGAAAATGTATAGCATATTTCGTTAAAATATGCTTCTGAATTGCCAAACCTGTTTATTTGAAAATTGAAATATTTTCTTCAAATAATCTATATTTGGCATCTGTTACGAAATCTTTGGTGGTATCCTACTGGGCTTAGGCTCACACCCTACTTTTTCCTTCGGGTGTTTGTACTCATTCTTCTTCCAGGACCGAGCAAAGGGAAGGGACCTCTTGGAGGTGGATCCAACTGTTGATCTTCGGTCTTGGTGAGTTGTGTTCTTAGGGACCTTGGGGATGTTTTCCAATTTTTAGTACTTGGGTTGTAGTACATTGGGATTTTTATGCCTCTTTGTTTTCTGGTACATTACTCCCGGTGGAGTTTCTTTTGTTATGCATACTATCTTGTTTCTTTTGCTTCTGCATTATTGTGGAAAAAATCATTCCCACATGTATGTTTTACGATGCCAGGTGCTAGTTTCCGACTTGTGGGGATCGGGAACGCCCCTCGGGCTATGTCAGGGATGGCTCGGTTATCGGATTACAAGGGTACCTGGGCTGGTTCGTGACAATTTCTCATATTGTAATTAACAATAAATATGGAGAAGGTCTTGGGTAGTGATGAAAGCAAGAGATCTTCACACAAATCATCTAGGAATTTAATCCCTAAATTGTACATGTGTTCAATTTATCCAATAAGCTTTAATAAATGAGGAACACCTAGAATATACTCTCTAAGTGTAGTTGTGAACAATTAATTTTAGATCTTGTGCCTTTGTTGTTATTTTTTCTCATGATAGTTATCCCAAAGGTGAGATATCATACTATACACATCCATGTCTGCATGTTTATTCAAAATCTCATTCTACATGGATGGTAGCATAAAGTATTGAACATATATATAATCATTCATATGTTTCTCACAGAGAGATAGCTCTTTATCAGTTTCCTCGCTACCAGATGCAACGGGAAAAAGGTTCTTCCAGCACATATAATTTTTTTTCATGGTGAAGGATTACATGTATGCACCTTCGACACTCCTATAAATTTGTGAAAGAGGGAAGTTTTTTCTTATAATGTATAGATCTCAACGATATGTTTGAGGTAATTTTAATTATATTTATTCTAAATAAGTTAAGAAGAATTTTAGTACTTTATCTGATAAAATTTAGACAAATAAATAAATATTATATTTATTAAACTCCCCCAATTTTATCAAAACCCAATATCACTCACCAGTCTCTTTAGAATATCTTATTATTTTGGAAATTCTTAGTGGTGAGGTTCCATATTACTCTTATAATTACCCTATATTAGTTTGATCAAGAAACATGAATGGTTTTAGGTAGGCTTTCAAAATGCCAACTGCATTAACTCATTGATCCTTGATCTAATGTGTGGACTCCCCAATCTTGAAATACATATGGGATTTCCTCAACATTTTCCTCTTGGTTACACCAATTACTACATGGGCATTCAACCCCATAACTGAACTAAGTTAAGTCAGCCTGAAACCTCAAGTTAAAATTCCCTAATAATTGAAATCACTCCAACTTGGATTGGTCAACCACTTTGAACTATTGTACGATTTTAACTGATGTAATGGAAGGATATAACGACTTAATATATTTAGTTAAGGGATTTTATCATTTTGTGGATAAATTTCCAATTAGTATCTTTATAAAATTATTATTAATAATAAGTGGATTTACTTAAGTGATTAACCATTTATTGGATAATATGTATGGATAAGACAAGTTATTTTAGTCATATCATTCATGATCATTAATTGTATTAATTTATTGGGTCATGAAAAACATCCATAATGAAATAACCATGAAATTGACAGAAATAAAATAATAATATTTATGATCATTAGATTATACTAATGGTTGATAAACTAACTGTTGACCTTGAAAAAAACCTTCAACTAATTAATATTCATGTTTAAATCTTCCCACTTGTCCAACTATGTATCTCATTAGATTGGTTTGACCTCAGCCCCAACTTGAACCTTGCCCACTAGCTTGGGAGTTTCATCCATTACATATTCATTTTACTCACATGCAGGTGAGGGGGAAAAGGGGTTTACATCAACAAAATCATGGGCACTCAAGGCCTACTTTATTAGAGGAGAGAAGACACCCATGCCAGAAATTTAATATAATAATAAATCAAATGAAACCAATCACATACAAATGTCTCATCTAGCTCATGATCATTCATATACATGCAATGAATTGTGTATTTAATAAAAATAGAATTCTATTCTTAATAATTATTATTTAAAATAAACCATGATCGAATAAATTAATTATTATCAATAAATAATAAATTATTCGATCATAATTATCATCTGAATTTCCTTGATATTCTCATCTATTTTAATTTTAAACGAATTAAATAAATTTATTTTAAATTAACTGTGTACATAAATGTACCTTAGAGTCAATATGGTGAATACCCATCTAATTCTTCCCAACATGTATTATACTCATATACTATTTTACTATTGTGACATATAGAATGCATGATATATCATGTAATTTCACAATGTGTACTTCATAGATTATTACATGAATTACATTATTTTTTTGTCATGTTTTATGATTAAATGAATAGAGAGTAACAACTTGCAATATGGGTCATACATGATATGAAGATCTGAATGTTACACATATATTAATTAAAAATTTAAATATTTATGTATATTAAAACATATCACATGGAGTATCTTATGATTATGACCACACACAAGTTAAGTTCTCAAGGATTACATAGTAAAATAAATAAATGTTAAATCTACGTGACTTTGTATAAGTACATGGGGTGTGTATCTGAGATAAAAAACATGTAAATCTCCCACCATATATATGAGATAAACTCTTAGGGACTAGGTCTGTGAATCATACCTTGAAAACTAGAGTACACAGCATGTCCAACAGGCTACATTCCATTTAATCTTTAAATTACATGGCCACCAGTCAGGTAGGCCATGTATTGAAATACACATCCCATATTTGACTCAAAGGTACTACATGACATGTACATGGGCTACATAGTGTGAAATCTAGTTGAACTTACACCATTATATTCTAGTCAACATGTGGTGCAATTAAAGAGTGTAATTAATTCATAATCATGAATTAACATAAAAATCAATTCTGATGGATTTAACCTGACTACACAATGTGTAAATTTGGTTACATGATGTGTAGTCCTGTTTCATCTGGCAAAAAACCTTTGAAACTCCATATTAAATCCTCAATTATATTTTGTTCATAAAATTAATAATCTTGATTAGATATAAGGGAAATTAAGGAGGAAGAAGCAGATCTCACGACTTATATTAAAAGAGAGGTTAAACATGAATTGAAAAACTACATTAAAAATTCATAAATAAATAACTATATTTAAATAATTATAAATAATTTTGTGACTGATCTGATACCACTTATAGGTTCCGGGTGTAGTGGAAGCATGTAGTGGGTGGTGCCCAACATGAATTTTTTCTATAATCAATGATGAATCCAATATCTATGCAATGATGAATTACGTGATCAAAAAGTTTTAATCAATGAAATAGAAAATGGGTAATGAAATCATAACTAAGAGGAATGACCATCAGATATTATTTATATTTAATATAACTAAATAATGAATTACCTTGATGGAATTATTTATTCATTGATGAATCCAGTGACAGATCTGTGGTCCACCATAGTTACATTGTATAAGAAAAGTGTATATTTATTCTAGAGGTGATATAAACATGTTCCATGAATCACTAGACATCCTTGAAGGAATATCCAGGTTCTAGCACAATATATCCTTGCACTTACATCACATGCCTTAGATCTTTTCAAGAACTCCTTCTAACATGTTCTCCTTAATTAGGTGGAGGAGGATTTCTGTTTGTTCTTGGGGGTGTTCTTAGAGAAGGGAGCTATGTAGACCTGAGAGGATTATCCAAATCCATTGTGGAAAACCAAGAAAAAAAAATGAATTTTCTCTCTTGATAAAATAACATAATAGGGTATTTATATTACTTGGCTTAAAATAAAATAATTTCACAAGTTCCCTATTTTTTATTTAATCATAGTAAAACCCCATTTAAAATAATAATAATAATAATATCATTTCTAGACATGTGATTAACTTGAAAATTATAATTAAAAATTATTTAATTAAATAATATTCAAAATTTATTATTTCTCACCAGCCCATTAAACTCGGTCCTCCATTCCTCCACAATATTTATCTTGCCTTTAATAATGTATATTTATTTATTAAATAAATATCACTATAATTTTCTCCAATAAATAAATAAATATTATATTCCCTAAATAATAAATATGTATTTATATGTGATCAAGCACACATGAAGAATTATTATAACAAGTACATGAATAATATTTATTCAACTAGGGAAATAATAAATAATAATATTATATTTAACTGAGATCCCAGACACACTTTGAGTGTGACCCTCTAGTCCATTTTCCTAGTGGAATGAGGCGAAGTAGCTGAAATTCCAAGGCTAACATCTTGATACACACCAAGGAACCCAACGAGAAATAAGTCAATTCTGTAATGATATTTTACCTCAAACATATGCATACTGTGTAATATAATCCCTTTGTTTGGGAATCTCTTATAAAGTAGGTTTCATGATGGTGCCATCAATCTAGGTGCTCGATGTCTCTTTATTTGAATTCCTGGTAAATGAACCTACCTTTAGAACACCATGTCTATGGATTTATTTAGGATATATCATTTACATAAAAGGATAATGGATATCAACTTCCATTAATAAATAAAAATGGAAAAATCCTTTCTCATATTATTCACTTGTGAAATATTACTCGTGACACTCCCAACATATCCTACTTCACTAAGAACATCTTTCATCACAGTTTTCATCAAAACATATAAGTGTGTGACTCATAATACTAATTAATAATAATATTAAATTCTATGTACTAGTACACACCTCTATAGTTATGAAAATCCAATGACACATATAAATGTATATTTCTTACTGGAGGGTCCCGTTCTCATAATATCCTACAAGATATATCCAAGGAAGTACACCATGAGATGGTGCCTTAAAGTCAAATAAGTCTCTAAACCTAATATATTATATCATTTTCTCACTCAATTGATATCATCCAACAATATAACATATATTCAAGAATATTGTTGTAGCACTTACGGGTTCTCATCATAGTGGGGAACTGCTATAACCTTTTAGTGCGACAACTACTCTTAAGACATTATCACATAAAATGTTATATAAAATAAAAATCATGATTTGATAAATATTTTATTAATATTTAAAACCATGAATAAAAGGTTACCATAATGTACATAGAATTTGGTTTTAGGTTACCGAATCCAATAGTTTTTACGTTAAAACCCCGCTTTGTCACCCTGTCTGTGGGATTAAATTTAAATTACCTTCTGCCACTTATGTTATTGGAATTTGGAAAAATGAATTCCATATTTTGAATCATAATAATTTATAGTATCTAATAATGTCAAATTAGTTTTTTTATAGAAAATATCAGTGAAATTAATTATGATTAAATACAACATTAATGGAAAATTAAGTTTAACAAGGGACTTAACCATAAACATAAGGTCCTAAATTACCTATAAACTTGTAAAATACCCTTATTATAATCATTTTGTAGCCAAGAGCCTTAATTTTTTGTTTTGGGTTTTTTTGGTATTACTTTTGATAGGTAATAATGTGGGTACACCTACCTTTTTTTCAAAAATTCCAAGTGTGTCCCCTCCCTTCCCTATAAATGACCACCAACTCTCTATCTTTGTAAAACATCAAAAACTATTGGGATATACAAATAACTTCCCAATATACTTCCCACCATCAATAACATATTGTTTTAATCCTCCCATTGGGATGAAAGAAATCTAAAGAAGATGTATGGTGAATACCAAAAGGTGTTACCCAAAGAAGAGGTATCATCCCTCCTCAAGCTCAGTTATTTTATCATCCATTATCCTCTCCCTAAAATATTCTTATTCCATGATTATATAATAAATAAATTTTCCTAAATATACTAGGTTTTTTAATTCTTAGGGTTATACCTACACCTACATACAATTCCATCTAATGGGTAATGAATATATTATTTATGTGTACGGTAAACTACCGCCTCATGAAATTATGATTGATCATTTTTCCGTACCGCCTATCATAGTGTACATTATGATAGAAAATATATTTATATATATGATATATATGATATTTATAATTTCGTTACAATTATATAATTTTTATTTAGAAAATAACCTTATGATTTCCATCTTGTGTAAATATGCTAATTTCATTTGAGGAAGTGTGGACTACCGCCCCTTCAAAGCAATGTCATGGATTCACAAACTACATGGAATGTATTAAGGATACATTTAGTGAAGATATATGATATATATGACATAATAATTATACATTAACTATATTATATACATATATACATATAAATATATGTCATTTACTTTATTTCATTATATACGTCAATAAAATGGAAGCAATATTCATGTGTGCGTTCAACCTACAGTCTCCATGAATGTCATATTCAATTTAATAATTATATATTATAGATATTATTATAATAAAATTATACTAAATATTAAATATATTTATATCATTTTTTAAATTCTTCAAATATTTTTATAAGTATAAGGACTAATGATATAACTGTAACACCCTGACCCTAGTTACCCAGAGTCGGTGCATTATTACATAACATTGGCATGATCATGAGAAAGATCAAGTCTCGAAAGACCGATTAGTTTAGTATCCTTAGAATAACTAGATACATCCATAAATTTTTACATTACATCATAAAAAAAACATCTTGTCTTCATATCCCCTCATACTATCCCTGCAGGTCATTCATAAATTACTTCTTCATAATCCTAGAAAAAAAAATAAAACATTGAAAGGGGTGAGCTCGGATGCTCAGTAAGGATAACATTATAGCAGAAGCTTTCATAAATAAGCATAAACACTTAAGGCAATTTATAACTAAAACAAAAGCCTTTGAAACTTGACCTTCAGCATAAAATGGTAAAGGTAAAATGAAATAATGCCATTTACTTACTCACATGGATATTCTACTAGTCGAATGATCACATGCAATATCAATAACCACTTTCATAATGATGGAATGCATAATGCCAGACTATCATAACCACATAGCCAAGGCCTCGTGCCAAGACTACAAATAAGATTTTGCCAAGGCCTTGTGCCAAGACACTAGTTTGTCTCATGAGACCTACCGATGCATCGAGGAGCTATAGCGGGCTCCACCCGTCACTTATTAAGTCCAATTCATTCCTCATATGAATAGGTTTAAGCATAAAATAAACATTCGTATTAAAACTAGCATACGAAATGTCAATACTTTAACCACAAACCATGAATGGTATAAAAATAGAACATCCACAGTCAAATATAACTCATTTGATACAATATGGAAGATTGTATTGTATCACATTAACCTCAATCATGAATAATGAAGGATGTTGACATAGATGAAAATAATCATCAAAACTATTTGAGAGAAATATCCCCCTTTTCTTGAAAACATTTAAAAGTCACACTATTTGTCAAGAAGCCATTTAAAAATAGATTTTTGAATCAAAGTGTCCCATACCACTTTGAAACCTTTTAAAAGGATTTTTAATTTCTAAACTTTAATGTCCATATAAATAAATCCTTAAAACCATTTTTAAAACATGGACATTAATGAGAAAGATTTAGATGAATAAGTCTTTAAAACATTTAAAAATGGTATTTTAGTTAGAGATTCTAACAAAAAGAGAGACACTTGAATGAAAATAATTGAGGTAATCAAAACTTTGTAATATCATGAGAATAAAGGGAATTCATGATATACTATGTCAAAGTACATTATATACACCACATAAAAGTGATTTGGTGTATATCAACAAAGAAGTCTCAATGGAATGTAAGTTGAGATGAAATCTCTCATAAAGGCCATATCCTTAGGTTAAGGATAAATCAACAACATAATTATGTGTGAAAAATATAAATACACTAAATATGATTGGATATTCAGTGTAAAACAATCAAAGTATATTCACACATATTCCTGTAAAAACAACACCAACGAATTGGATGTTTAACTCAACAAATGGTGAAAGAGTTAAAATTACTCTTATCAAATTCATATCAATGACTTGAGAATTTTCAATGGAGTGATTATGTGTATCAAAAGTATATCCACAGGAAGGGGAGTGGAAATTATGACATAATCAAATGAATAGTGATTCCACACATAATCTTGGGGTAATATAATCAATGAAATATGCGTAAAGCCAAATGAGTGGAAATTGAAATCTCAAATTCCCTTATTGATTAGGTAACTTAAGAAACAAACACCCATGAAAGAAATATCATACCATGATTATGTAAATACCCATAAAATAAAGTATATTACACAATGAATACAATCATGGGTAGTAAACATACACCACATGCAATAATTAAGTGGTGATCAATGGAATTCTCACGGAATTAAAAGTGAGACAAGAAACCCCTTACCACGTTAATCAACTGAGTCGCATGGCCAAAAGTTAATAACCACCAAATGATTTACAGAATAACATGAATATAAAGTGAATCATGATAATATATATCAAATGGAAGTACACAATACACCACTTTCAATAATTTAGTAGCGAACAATGGAAATCTCACGGAATTGAAAGTGAGATAAGAGAATCCCTTACTTTGTACTTTTTCCTTGGTCGATGGTAGGTTTACCTCCTGTATAATGGTGAAATAATTGTTATTGAATAATACAAGAATCAGTTACTTTAATATGATATCATATATGATCTTTTAACATTGATTTGTTAATAATATCTTAGAATTATCGTCATTTCAGGTGTTAACGGGTTCATTTTACTTTACATTCTTTGTTATGTGAGCCATATTCGTTATTAATGGGATGTATATTATTCATATACAGAATGGTATCAAGTCCTTAAACATCATTTTTAAATCATCAAATGATAATTATACTTGAATGGATACGATGGAGAATGAATCTCATCGCGTTCGTGGAGACGGTAGTCCGTACGTACGCACGAATACTACTTCCATTTAATTTTTATTTTAAAAGAATCGAATCCAAATGATACATAGGTATATTACTATTCCAGTAAAATATAATATTTTATATATGTTACTTAATTTCATTAACACCATCCTTTATACGTTCCATGTGTGGTATGAACGAGTCATATCATTTTAAGGGGGCGGTAGTCCGCACTTCCTCAAATGAAATTATCGTATGTATATACAACATGAAACGAATAATTGTATGAAATAAAATGGAATTACAGAAGCTTATATATAAAATATATATCATTAATATCATATTTAATTACAGTGCCATCCTAATGGCCACCATGAGAGGCGGTAAGATGTATTTGAACAATCATCGTTTCATGAGGCGTTAGTTTGCCATCCACAGAAACATTATGTTCATCATCCATTAGATGGAGTTGTGTGAATGTGTAGTTTGAATCCTTCTTATAAAAACATACTAGTATATTGTGGATACTGGTGTTGTTACAAAAGAAAGGAAATAAAAAGAGTTTGGGGGTTGGAAAGCAAAATAATTGAAAATAATTTAAGAGAAAATGTTACCTTTAATTTAGGTAACTCACTTTGGTTGGAACCAAAGGACTTCTTGAAATGATTTCTGCCTAAGGGGAAGCTTCAAGGAGGAGGAGAGGGATGTGGGGAGCTTATTTGGGCAGAGTTTGGACGAGCCAAGTGGCTTGAGAGGTGTGAGGAATGAGTAGAAGTGGTCTCCTTTTATAAGGGAGAGGAGGGGCTCTTTAGGAAAGAGTGAAAGTATTACTTTATAATATAATTATATTCGGTTTATAATGGTCCGAAATTCATTGAGGTAGAATATAAGATGACTCATATTCTAAATAACATCAACCAATAAGAATTGGACAGGTTTTAGATAATATTTTAATCATTATAATCTTATTTATTTAAATGATTTATTAATGAGGTAAACATTGCATCATTATTGTGTCATTAATAATTTAAATTATTTGATGTCTAAAAATTATAAATAAAATATCATTATGTAGGAAATCTTTTTATCTTTCTAATGAATATTTATAATCGAAAATCCAACATGTATAACCCTATGTAAAAATTGTTCTTTTAAAAGATGTAAGCTTATGCCATTTTTGTATTCATTTTAACTTAATTAAAATAAAGTGTCATTATCACTTTCAAGTGGATCAATGGGGTCCCAAAATTGACCCAAAGATGCCCATGGTCGACCATGTATCAACCAATAGGGTTAAGACACGTTTTAGGGTAATTTAGTATTATTATAATATTATTTTTTAACCCTTATTTACCGGATTTACCCTTAACCATGGTAAATAAAATATTTACCGCAGTAATTATTCAAAATGTCTAAAAATAAAAGTTACCTATTTACACAATTTGAACATCCTGATTCCAAAAATGGAATCCATTTTTCTAAATTCAAAACACAGAAGTGGCAGAAATTAATTTAAAATTAATTCCCGCTGTCAAAACAAAAAGCGTGTTTTTAAGAGATAATAACTATCAAAAGATTGACACTTGTTTATGTTCGGTTTAATTGTAAAATTATGTCCAATGACCAAAATTATATTAAATGGTAAAAATATATTCTAAATATACTTTAAAACCACTCAAATTCATAATTTATCACTATTAATTATTTTGATTAAAAAATTTGTTTTTAATTAAAATTTAGTAATTTTTACTATTCATCAAAAAATGAAAGTTATCCGAAAAGTACCAAAATTTCACCTTTGGCTAAATTTGATATTCCGAATCCAAAAATGAAGTCCATTTTGAAATATAAAATATATATAATTTCAAAAAATTAAGTATTACTATTCATAACGGCTAGTTTGATCGGTTGTGGTGTGTGTTAAAACTCGAAGTTGCGTACAACACACGCTACTGTTTTATTCAAAGGAAAGCGTACCGTGGAAGCTTGGGATGTTTTATTTTAAATTTTTTGATGTCCCCATTTAGTCAAAAAGTTTAAAATATTTTATTTAAAAAGAGTTCACTATTAAAAGTTGGTAAAACTACAATACTGAAGATGAATTTGTTCTTACATTATGTCTAAGAAACTCATAATATGGATTCTAAAATTATAAGGATTATATAAAGTTTAAAATTTAGTTAATACTATTCATAACCTTTTTTGAACGGCTTGTTTGGTAAGTCATGGTGCGCTTGAACTCAGTGTTGCGTGTAGTGCAAGTTATTGAATTATTTTGAAGAAATAACACACTATGAAATCTTGGGGTGTTACATTCTCCCCTCCTTCAATAAATTGCGTCCTCGCAATTTGAAATTGTTCTTCGAAAATAAAAGGTTGAAAATAGAAAATATATTTGTGGGAAAACCCACATCGGAAATTGGTTTACTAAAATTTAGTCTTAATATGAGGAAAAGAGAAATGAAAGGGTCACCACCAAATTATGATCTCGATTAGGAGAACATTGGTGGCAATTAGAGACATATAATTGGAGGAAAAACGTAAATATTTATAGGTAGTGGTTGGGGTCATCAATCTCAAACAAGTATAAAATTGAGGTCCTTAAACTCATCAATCTATGATGATTTGAAGTACCATCGGTTCAACAAAATATAGGGTATTGGGATCACACATTTTTGACATTTCAAAATATCTTAGTTGAAATCCCACATCGAAAAATGAATTAATGAGGCCTCTATTTAAAATAAAGAGTGGAAAGTATGAAGATTACCGAAAATAACACATACTAGGGTTCCATGTAGGAAAATATGGATATGGAGGAGAAATCTAACCATCAACTATCTGATGGAGAGTGGTAGAGAACATGGCTATGAAAAGGCCAACAATCCCAAAGCCATAAATTAGTGATGATTTAAGGTACCATCTAGGACAAATTTTTTTTTTAAAGTTACATTACATAAGGAAGAGGAATTCATTTATGATATTGACTAAGAACATTATGAGATATACTTAAATTTTAAGTAGATTTTCATTCTTTAATAAATTTCCACCACTAACTCAATTTTTTTAAACGATGAGTATTCAAGAAGACTTGGTCACACTGGAAGAGCTAGAATAAACTTCTATAGAATCACATGATCCATGCAGGATAAACCATATATTTACATTGTCTTTGAATATTAATCAAAACCAAAATGGTTAGTGAATGATCTAATGATCCCCCAAAAGGATATTCATTGAGATAAATATGCACTAATCTTAATTTCTAAAATTAAACCAACAATACCCCAAAGTTAAATAGATACCATTCAATAACCAATTGTCCTTAAAATCCTTTAATATAATCCAAACTAATATTGAAACCCAAAACAAAGAAGAATTTGATTATGTAGTCTCCCATGTTACATTGTATCTCCAAATGACATCAAATACTCTTAAAGTCACATACTTAAAAGTAATTAACATCATCACATATTCTCTGTTATAGGTTAATCATTTCCATAAATAACCCAAATCACTATAAATCAACAATAAAAATGTAGATAAAAATCCACCATTACTCTACAAATGAAACCTCATTGTATTCTATTTTCCTTGGGCATATAGTGTTCCTAACAAAACGAACATCTTCCAAAATAACATTTATCACTTAATCACCAAATCATTTTCCTATACCAAGGGTATTCATTTGATAAGACATAAGAACCCAAATCATCTTATTATTGATCAATAAAATCATTTAACAAAAAAAATATTTATACTAACCAGGGACTTCACGTAGTCCAGTGGTAGGCGATAAATCCCAATCGCACTTTGGTTGTGGGTTCGATTCCCACAGCTTTGTCCGACGCGACGGGTTGTCACACGGTCTACGTGTTGTCCTCTTTCAAAAACTATATTCTATAATATTACCAAAATGAGATAAATTTTTCAAAATAACATAATTTAACCACAAATGTTATATCATACTTTGCATTTTCATCCCAAATTATAATAACTTATCATTTTCTCAAACCCCAATGATCATATAAAACCAAATGGTTATTTATACCTATATCCACAAGAGAAGAGACAATTATTCCACAAATATCATTCTCACATGGCAAACTGAGGGGTTACAAATACAAGAGAAAATTATTCCAAAGTAAACCCATCAACAAGGAGTGCTAATAATTTTTAAATTTTTCTCCAACCATTTATTTCCGCATAGCTTCTTCTTTGAGCAAGAAAATATCCTATAAAGTAGGACATTCACTCGGGTAATGGCCAGGTCCCCTACATTTACGGCAAATGACTGTAAATGGACTCTTGGGACCATTTTTATCTTCTTCCATAGTACTCTTCATTTTTCTTCGGCAATTCTTCACTTTATGTCCTTCCTTCCCGCACGTAAAACATTTCGTTGTCCCATTGAGACACTTTCCTGGGTGTCTCTTTCCACAATTCCTGCATGATGAAAATTGAGGTTTCTTTTCTCCATGGTCTCCATTGCTGGAGATCTTATCATTTATCACCTTTCTCTTCCTTGTTGAGTCTGGGATTTGGTTAATATATATGTTGTTGATCATATTTTTGGAAAACTGATTTGGCATAAAGACGATATCTTTTACGCCTATCAACATTCCATTTTGTTGCTCATTTCCACCACCGTTCCCACCTTGTACATCATTCTCAAAGTCACTATGACTTCCTTGGAATCCAGCCATTGACTAAAACCAGAAAGCATTGTGTGAGTAATAGTAGTCGTAAAATCATTTAGAGATTAAAATGTCACCATATTCTCAATTTGAAACATATTAGGATTAACCAAGGTCATTTACTCTCATCTTATGTATATATTCCTTAAATCGGTTTGTAAAGAAAATGTAAATTATCCTAAGCATATCCCCCGGGAGTGTCGTAACCAAGAGTGCAGCAAGGCCCGTTGTCGTGCACCAGTTCCCGTTTGAGTCTAGCTCAAAGCGGTGTTTTCGGGTTTTACCCCTAGGTACATCTGTGCCAGAGCCGCCTCTACCTGCTCGTATCCAGACATGGATGTATTTCTCGGAAAACTCACAAAATCTCTACAATACCAAAATTCTAGGAAGTTCTTTTATACTAATCCTCAAAGTTCATCTTAGGTCTACGTGCTCTAATCAGAGTTTATCTAAATCTAGCTACCAAGGTTTGTACTAAACTTCCTCTGATACCAACTGTAAGGCCCGGCCCTAGTTACCCAGAGTCGGTTCATTAATACATAACATTGGCATGATCATGAGAAAGATCAAGTCTCGAAAGACCGATTAGTTTAGTATCCTTGGAATAACTAGATACATCCATAAATTTTTACATTACATCATAAAAAAACATCTTGTCTTCATATCCCTTCATACTATCCCTGCAGGTCATTCATAAATTAGTTCTTCATAATCCTGGAAAAAAAATAAAACATTGAAAGGGGTGAGCTCGGATGCTCAGTAAGGATAACATTATAGCAGAAGCTTTCATAAATAAGCATAAACACTTAAGGCAATTTATAACTAAAACAAAAGCCTTTGAAACTTGAACTTCAGCATAAAATGGCAAAGGTAAAATGAAATAATGCCATTTACTTACTCACATGGATATTCTACTAGTCGAATGATCACATGCAATATCAATAACCACTTTCATAATGATGGAATGCATAATGTCAGACTATCATAACCACATAGCCAAGGCCTCGTGCCAAGACTACAAATAAGATTTTGCCAAGGCCTTGTGCCAAGACACTAGTTTGTCTCATGAGACCTACCGATGCATCGAGGAGCTATAGCGGGCTCCACCCGTCACTTATTAAGTCCAATGCATTCCTCATATGAATAGGTTTAAGCATAAAATAAACATTCGTATTAAAACTAGCATACGAAATGTCAATACTTTGACCACAAACCATGAATGGTATAAAAATAGAACATCCACAGTCAAATATAACTCATTTGATACAATATGGAAGATTGTATTGTATCACATTAACCTCAATCATGAATAATGAAGGATGTTGACATAGATGAAAATAATCATCAAAACTATTTGAGAGAAATATCCCCCTTTTCTTGAAAACATTTAAAAGTCACACTATTTGTCAAGAAGCCATTTAAAAATAGATTTTTGAATCAAAGTGTCCCATACCACTTTGAAACCTTTTAAAAGGATTTTTAATTTCTAAACTTTAATGTCCATATAAATAAATCCTTAAAACCATTTTTAAAACATGGACATTAATGAGAAAGATTTAGATGAATAAGTCTTTAAAACATTTAAAAATGGTATTTTAGTTAGAGATTCTAACCAAAAGAGAGACACTTGAATGAAAATAATTGAGGTAATCAAAACTTTGTAATAACATGAGAATAAAGGGAATTCATGATATACTATGTCAAAGTACATTATATACACCACATAAAAGTGATTTGGTGTATATCAACAAAGAAGTCTCAATGGAATGTAAGTTGAGATGAAATCTCTCATAAAGGCCATATCCTTAGGTTAAGGATAAATCAACAACATAATTATGTGTGAAAAATATAAATACACTAAATATGATTGGATATTCAGTGTAAAACAATCAAAGTATATTCACACATATTCCTGTAAAAACAACACCAACAAATTGGATGTTTAACTCAACAAATGGTGAAAGAGTTAAAATTACTCTTATCAAATTCATATCAATGACTTGAGAATTTTCAATGGAGTGATTATGTGTATAAAAAGTATATCCACAGGAAGGGGAGTGGAAATTATGACATAATCAAATGAATAGTGATTCTACACATAATCTTGGGGTAATATAATCAATGAAATATGCGTAAAGCCAAATGAGTGGAAATTGAAATCTCAAATTCCCTTATTGATTAGGTAACTTAAGAAACAAACACCCATGAAAGAAAGATCATACCATGATGATGTAAATACCCATAAAATAAAGTATATTACACAATGAATACAATCATGGGTAGTACACATACACCACATGCAATAATTAAGTGGTGATCAATGGAATTCTCACGGAATTAAAAGTGAGACAAGAAACCCCTTACCACGTTAATCAACTGAGTTGCATGGCCAAAAGTTAATAACCACCAAATGATTTACAGAATAACATGAATATAAAGTGAATCATGATAATATATATCAAATGGAAGTACACAATACACCACTTTCAATAATTTAGTAGCGAACAATGGAAATCTCACGGAATTGAAAGTGAGATAAGAGAATCCCTTACTTTGTACTTTTTCCTTGGTCGATGGTAGGTTTACCTCCTGTATAATGGTGAAATAATTGTTATTGAATAATACAAGAATCAGTTACTTTAATATGATATCATATATGATCTTTTAACATTGATTTGTTAATAATATCTTAGAATTATCGTAATTTCCGGTGTTAACGGGTTCATTTTACTTTACATTCTTTGTTATGTGAGCCATATTCGTTATTAATGGGATGTATATTATTCATATCCAGAATGGTATCAAGTCCTTAAACATCATTTTTAAATCATCAAATGATAATTATACTTGAATGGATACGATGGAGAATGAATCTCATCGCGTTCGTGGAGACGGTAGTCCGTACGTACGCACGAATACTACTTCCATTTAATTTTTATTTTAAAAGAATCGAATCCAAATGATACATAGGTATATTACTATTCCAGTAAAATATAATTTTTTATATATGTTACTTAAGTTCATTAACACCATCCTTTATACGTTCCATGTGTGGTATGAACGAGTCATATCATTTTAAGTGGGCGGTAGTCCGCACTTCCTCAAATGAAATTATCGTATGTATATACAACATGAAACGAATAATTGTATGAAATAAAATGGAATTACAGAAGATTATATATAAAATATATATCATTAATATCATATTTAATTACAGTGCCATCCTAATGGCCACCATGAGAGGCGTTAAGATGTATGTGAACAATCATCGTTTCGTGAGGCGTTAGTTTTCCATCCACAGAAACATTATGTTCATCATCCATTAGATGGAGTTGTGTGAATGTGTAGTTTGAATCCTTATTATAACAACATCCTAGTATATTTTGGATACTGGTGTTGTTATAAAAGAAAGGAAATAAAAAGAGTTTGGGGGTTGGAGAAGCAAAATAATTGAAAATAATTTAAGAGAAAATGTTACCTTTAATTTAGGTAACTCACTTTGGTTGGAACCAAAAGTCTTCTTGAAATGCTTTCTGCCTAAGGGGAAGCTTCAAGGAGGAGGAGAGGTATGTGGGGAGCTTATTTGGGCAGAGTTTGGACGAGCCAAGTGGCTTGAGAGGTGTGAGGAATGAGTAGAAGTGGTCTCCTTTTATAAGGGAGAGGAGGGGCTCTTTAGGAAAGAGTGAAAGTATTACTTTATAATATAATTATATTCGGTTTATAATGGTCCAAAAATCATTGAGGTCGAAGATAAGATGACTCATATTTTAAATAACATCAACTAATAAGAATTGGACAGGTTTTAGATAATATTTTAATCATTATAATCTTATTTATTTAAATGATTTATTAATGAGGTAAACATTGCATCATTATTGTGTCATTAATAATTTAAATTATTTGATGTCTAAAAATTATAAATAAAATATCATTATGTAGGAAATCTTTTTAGATTTCTAATTAATATTTATAATCGAAAATCCAACATGTATAACCCTATGTAAAAATTGTTCTTTTAAAAGATGTAAGCTTATGCCATTTTTGTATTCATTTTAACTTAATTAAAATAAAGTGTCATTATCACTTTCAAGTGGATCAACGAGGTCCCAAAATTGACCCAACGATGCCCATGGTCGACCATGTATCAACCAATAGGGTTAAGACACGTTTTAGGGTAATATAGTATTATTATAATATTATTTTTTAACCCTTATTTACCGGATTTACCCTTAACTATGGTAAATAAAATATTTACCGCAGTAATTATTCAAAATGTCTAAAAATAAAAGTTACCTATTTACACAATTTGAACATCCTGATTAAAAATATGGAATCCATTTTTCTAAATTCAAAACACAGAAGTGGCATAAATTAATTTAAAATTAATTCCCGCTGTCAAAACAAAAAGCGTGTTTTTAAGAGATAATAACTATCAAAAGATTGACACTTGTTTATGTTCGGTTTAATTGTAAAATTATGTCCAATGACCAAAATTATATTAAATGGTAAAAATATATTCTAAATATACTTTAAAACCACTCAAATTCATAATTTATCACTATTAATTATTTTTATTAAAAAAGTTGTTTTTAATTAAAATTTAGTAATTTTTACTATTCATCAAAATATGAAAGTTATCCGAAAAGTACCAAAATTTCACCTTAGGCTAAATTTGATATTCCGAATCCAAAAATGAAGTCCATTTTGAAATATAAAATATATATAATTTCAAAAAATTAAGTATTACTATTCATAACGGCTAGTTTGATCGGTTGTGGTGTGTGTTAAAACTCGAAGTTGCGTACAACACACGCTACTGTTTTATTCAAAGGAAAGCGTACCGTGGAAGCTTGGGATGTTTTATTTTAAATTTTTTGATGTCCCCATTTAGTCAAAAAGTTTAAAATATTTTATTTAAAAAGGGTTCACCATTAAAAGTTGGTAAAACTACAATACTGAAGATGAATTTGTTTTTACATTATGTCTAAGAAACTCATAATATGGATTCTAAAATTATAAGGATTATATAAAGTTTAAAATTTAGTTAATACTATTCATAACATTTTTTGAACGGCTAGTTTGGTAAGTCATGGTGCGCTTGAACTCGGTGTTGCGTGTAGTGCAAGTTATTGAATTATTTTGAAGAAATAACACACTATGAAATCTTGGGGTGTTACAATAACAAATTCAGACACATGCAAAAAACAAAGAAATATTATTCGAAGCGTTACCTTAACATAGAATTGTTGGCATGTGGTTAATATAATGTCATAATCAAAGAATATTTAGAATTATATATAATAACATTCTTCTTTAAAATATTTATAATAAACTTATAATCATTATACAAGAGGTTCTTATGAGTATGAAGAGTTTCATAACACAAGGTAAGGGATTTCATCTCACTTTTTATTTCTGTGAGATACATGCCTTATTCACCACTAACTTGTTTTGTGTGGTGTATATAATGACCATTAATTTATTATAATAATATTATACCTAAATTTATGGGTATTTAAATATCCAATTTATAATCATTATTTCATGGGGTTTATGTTTCAAAATTTACCAACTTGGTAAAGTAATTTCTTTCTCAATTTTCCTTCTTTGAGATACATGCCTTGTTATGCACCAATATTTTTATATGAAGTGTATATAATAAATTTGGAATATTAGATCATGTATATAATTATTTTTAGGATATTTAATCTTTATTTAATATTATTCCTTCCGTTACACTATGATACAAATTCTCCAATGTGGTAACAATTTATTGCCACGATCCCATCATTTATTGAGATTGTTTATGATTATGCTTCCACTAATAAAATCTTATAACCAATATCTCAATTAAAATAATTAATTTTAATACCCTATAGATATTAATATTATATCATTTTAATGTAACCCTCTATACACTATTTTTTACTTAATATAATTTAGAATATTTTTTTATGAAAATCAGCCATTATTTATCCTTTCGGTCGAAAATATGTGTTCCTTAAAAACCATGTTTTCTAAAAAAATTAGTATTCTTTATATGTTTTGAATATATATTCAATAAAAAAGTTTTTCAAATATTTTTCAACAATTGTTTATAATTCTTCAAATTTGTTTTCAAAGAAATGGTTTTTTGAAGTCTTTTAAGCTTCTTTTACTAGTTTTCAAGGAAATTTGTTTCGTAATTTTTTTTCAATATTTATTTATACATTTTCAAAGTGTTTTAAAATAAATGGTTTTCACAAAATTTTCATGAATATTTTCAATGTTTTCAAGGAAATTGTTTTTCAAGATTAATGAATAAGTTTTTAAGGGAAAATATTTTCAAATCGATTTCAAGACTTTTTTATAAGTTTTAAATGAATTGTCAAATAAAATGGTTTTTTGAAGGTGTTGTGATTTAAAAATACATTTCAAAGGAGAAGTGATATTTTGATCAAGATATATTTTCAAAATATCTTTCCATGTTTTTTTCCATCTAATATGGCATCCATTGATGTTACTCAAGACCTACTAGGAAATGATTCGAAGGTTCCATTCATAATCTTTTTTGAATGGTTTATGTTTTGATGGAATGATGCGTATGATACATATTTCATTTCCATGAGTTATATTCTTTTAAAAACATCTTATTTTAATGGGTTATTCCTTTATGAAATGATTATGAAACCTATTGGTTTTTCATAGGTTATGATGCGATGAAATTTTAATGATACCCATTTCATTTCATGTGTTATGATTTGATGTATATTAATCCCTCCATTTTTCATGTGTTATGACATGATGAATGTTTTGTGGCACATGAATGTATTATTTCATTATGTGATGTTTGGGACATATATCTCCCTCCAATTCATTGGATAACAATGGATTAATTATAATTATAAATTTTATGCACAAACCTGATTACATGATCACAATGATATGCATGGACCTAGTTTCCTGTCCACATGTTTATGCATGAACCTGATCACATGTTCACAATGTTTTGACTTAACCATATTACGTGTTCATAATGTTATTCTTGAATCTGTTTATATATTCATAATGTTATGCATGTACCTAGTTTTAGGTCTATATGTTTATTCATGAGCCTGATTACATGTTCACAATGTCATGCGTGAACCTTATTGCTTCTTCAGAACATTATTTGTGGACCAATATGTATGTACATAAGTCTATGGGAGGGACTAATTTCATATCCTTAACTTAATGTGTGAACCTATTTGTAATTATACATGTTCACTATGTTATACATTGATTTTTATGCCACAATTCCATGTCTTATTCCTATTTAATGGTTTTGGGACTTTTTCTATAGATTTCCTTTTAATACATGGCTTATAAACTAACATATTTATTCCATGATTTATGTTTATGATCATTTATATATAGTGTATGATCTTTTAATGATCATGATCACGTTATTATACCCTTATGTTCGTGATGTGCTTATGAATTTTCTTTATTTACCCTTAATGGGAATTTTAGCTCACCCCTTACTTAGGTTTCCTTTACCTAGGTTATGGAGAATTTTTTTAAGTATAATTACTAAGGAGGATGATCTTTGTGGTAAAAATTGAAGATCATTCACTGAGCTAGAATATTTTTATTCCAAGTTTCCAAAGGCACTAAACTAATACAGTCATTAGGATTATATTTTTATAATGTTTTAGGTATTCTCTCAAAGTGAGGTAACATCACTTTATGTTAAGGCTGGGTTGTTATATTAAGACTCATTTATTTGAGTTCTAACATATCATATCTTCAATGTCTTAATATTTACTTTACTATATTGGATTTAATGGCATCTAATTGAATTAATAAATAAAAAATTACATTTTATTTTTGTTGAGTATTTCAAGGATCTAAAATACCTACATTTAGCAGCTATGAGAACCCATGAATTATTAAAGGAAAGAGGATGGATTATTTTAATACCAACCCAATTATGTACAGTCTCTCATATCTCCCAAAAATAATTATTAAATTGGCATACAAATTGGTAAATTGTGGAGGAAATAATATGTGAGTAAAAGAGTACAAACTTGATTAATAAATTGTAATCTAATAAGATAATATAATCAAACATGATCTAACACCTATAATAAATTCATATATGTGTATTAATATATTATCATCCTTATTTTAGTCCATTATAGCAATTTGAGATCAAATAAAATTGTTATAATGAAAATATATCAACTAGATTCATTAAAAAAATGTAGTTGGATTTTATTGAAACATATACTAGAGTAATGATGGATTATATTGAATGTTTGGTAGTAATACATTGTAAGTTGAATCTTATTAGGATCCACCATATTTTTTTTCTTCCCATAAGAGTTCTTGTGGTGGTTTCAGTTTCCACTACCACTTCCATTAGCCTTTCAGTGGGAATTATTTAAACACCATATATCTTTCAAATTTTGAGAGCACTCCCTTGAATTCTAATTTTACAACATTCTCCTATTTTTTCCTGGATATATATTTTTCATACGAAAATAATTAATATAAGATGATGGTGAAATATTTTTTTAATCATTTTAAAAAATTGAGGATTCACGATTGATTCAAAACAATTATATACTTTCCTAAAATTTCAGTAGAACATGATAGATTGGAAGAAAAACCTTGTGGTTTTACTTTCCTATCCACCACTATTTTTTTATGTTGAGATTCAAACCACTCTCTTAACATTAATTTTTAGGAAGAATGAAACCGGATAAAAGAAATCAATTTTATAAGGCACTTATATAATTTGATGGAATATATTAAACTAATATAACAACATTGTTATTTATAATGTGATGATTATGGTGAGCATGGGGATAGAGTATATTAAATCAAACGACTTGTGCATAATACCACAAGATAATTTTTGGATAAGATATTTCCCTAGATGATGTTCAACCAATTTTACCCATGGGTGGCCTTGGTTGGTTAGGAAATGATTATAAACTATGATTTCATGACTTTGATAATTATAAATACATAATATTTACTTGTTAATATTTTGGGGATAACCTATTGAGTATGTGGATAAAACCACACATATTTTACATAAAAATTTACAAAAATGGTTGATGTATTTTCCTAGAGATTTTGTCTCATTTTATAATGTGGATAGTAGGAACATTGTATTTGAGAGTGTTCATGTACCACTAAGGTATATAGGTTAATGATTTTTTATACATTTTGAGGGTTGGATAAATTTTCCCATATTTTTATCTTTTTTTTGTTTATTTTTCATGATATTTATTCATTACACCAAGTTTTTTATATTATTTGATGACACATTCCTTATTTTTCCTAACTATGGTGTTTTTATTTTATTTTATATTCTCTAACTTTATTCTTCAATGAATAATGGAACTTATTTGTAAGAATTATACCCATTATGCTAATTAACAACCCGTGACCTATTGGAGGTGGGATTTAGAGGTTATACATGATCTAAACATTGATCTATAGAGGGGTATTGGTAAGGTTATGTAACACCCTGAGATTTTATGAGATATATTATTTTTAATATATTTGATGTATTCTATTTTACACTACACTAAGATTAGATTGTACTTTACGCAACACTGTATTAGCTTGCAGTATACACAACACTATTCTTGGCTCGTGTTACAGACAATTTCAAGTTCATTTTGTGGGAATTATTCTAGGAAACATTAAGTATAGATTTTGTTTAATGTATAAATAAAATAATTATTGATTATGATATAAGCAACACCAAAGGGATCTTGCACAACACGCATCCCTGACTTGGCTTGAATTACACGCAGTCACAACCTTCCTTGATAGTGTGTGTAGTACGCAATACCGGGTTCCACTAAACAACGATATGTTATTAAAATATTATATAAACTAGCAGTTATGAATAGTAATACCCACTTTTTTGAAATTTTATAAATTTTATCTTTCAAAATGGACTTCATTTTTGGATTCGGAATATCGAAATTAGCCTAGGGTGAATTTTTGGTATTTTTCTGAAAACTTTCAATTTTTGATGAATAGTGAAAACACTGAGTTATTGGTTAAAATCAACTTTTTATTTAAATTTATTATAGCTCAAAATAGATACATAATACCTATATAAGTTCAATTTAATTCATTGGAGTCATTTTATAATAATTTTAGACATATAAAAATTTTATTGAACTTTTCACCGTCTTTTACCCATCTCCTAGGAGAATTTGAAAATTTACATAAAACGTAATTTTACCACTTATGTGAGTGGAATTTAGAAAATATGAGAGACATGGTTAATATAAAGGAGTAAAATGTGGTTCAATAAGATAAAAATAATTTTTGGTGAATAGTAACTTTTAACTTTTATTTACCACGATTAATAGTAAATAGGGCAATTAATGGTAAAAATGATATTATTATTACCGTAAAAAATGTCATAATTCTATTTAATAAGTTTAATTCGACAAGAAGTAATCTTAGGAATAAAATATTACCCTTTAGTCCCACTTGGATTAGATTTAGATATTTATTATTATTTTATATAAAGAAGAGTTAAAATAGGTAAAATCAATGTTTAATAACTAAAACATATTTAAAATAGTGTTATACATAAGATAAATTCGACTATAAAAATTCATTAGAAATATTAAAGGATTTCCTACATAATGGTATTTTATTTATAGTTTTTAGACATTAAATAATTTAATTTATTTATGACACAATGATGATGCATTAATTTCCTTATTAATGAAATATTAACATAATTGATATTATAAATATCCAAATAAATGTAATTTGAGACTTTTCATGAATTAAAATAATTTTATAGGTTAATATAACATATTGGGGTTGGTTTGGTGAATTTTTTTCGAAGTAATAATTCTTTTTGAATTTATAAAAAACAAAATACCAAATTGGGTCAAAATTGACATAAAAGAGTTTTTAAAACAAATATTATATTATTAATTAATATAATGGTCCTAAAAATCTAAGGTTCGGCCAAAAGACTTATATAATAATATATATAATATTATTGAACCAATTTGGGTTCTAGTTTCGGTTTATTGTTTGTTTATTAACCATATAGTGTAAGAATACAAGAAGACACGATAAAAGTTAAATTATTTAACTTAGAGTTAAATCTAAATGATAAGGTTAAAATGGAACCCTAAACTTGTCAAAAACCTATTGGTTGAGAGGATTTCAAACCATCCCCTCCTTATCCTCGAAATAAGTCACTTTGTAGCCATTATAAACCGAATATGAATTTATTATAAAATAATATTTTAGGTTTTTCCAAAGGTGACCCTCTCCTCCATTATAAAAGAGCACCTCATCCCTCTCCTCTTCACCCAAATTTGAGCCTTAAAGAACATCCAAAACCTGACTATTTAACTTCTACACTTACATAGAAACCTACTAGAGGTTATGGTGTTCTTAAAATACCAACTTTAGTGTCCTAAGAGGAGGTTAAGAGGAGGCGTGCCAAAGAAGAGGTAATCTCTTCTTCCGATTCTTTCAAGTTTAAATATTCTTCTACTTCCTCTTATTTAGTTGTTTCGTTATAAAGTAATAACATCAGTATAAATAATATACTGATATGTTATTATAAATATGAAAAAACCCCATTTCACCTTCTATCCATCCTATGGAAAACGAAATCACCGCGTGTGCGTATGTACAGAATACCGTCTCCACGCTGTGGTGTAATCTGTTTTCCCACCACCACCTTACTTGGATGGGTATAATGGTGTAAAGAATAAATATATATGGTTATTATGACATGATACTAATTCTGAGATATTATATCATCTACTCCAATTCCATTCAATAATAATGGGAATGATATCATCGCTCGTGCGTACGTACAGATTACCTTCTCCACGACCCGATGAGATTCATTCTCCATGTTAACCATTCAAGAATGATTAAAAATTATATATAATGAAGAATAATGATATATATGACATAATAATGCTACTGGATTTATGTATATATATATATATATGTGTCATCTACTTACTTCCATTCAAGTCAATAAGGAAAGAAAAACAATGTTCATGCATACGTACGACCTACTGTCTCCATGAACGGTGTGTTTCATTTCATTTATCTATCTATTATATATATATATATATAATGAATATATATGATATATAAATCCTACTTCACATTTTGGAAGTAGGTAAATCATGATATATGTAATAATAATATCAAGAACAACAAGTCCAAACACGTATGATAAATGAAACGATTTTACCCAAAACACTGCTTTAACACGGAATTGACAAAAGAACGGGTAATATAAAGTCATAAGTAAATCATATATGATATCATAAATATTATTATGGTTATGTTACAATTTAATAATAAATTTAAACCCACTATACAGGAGACTCAGACACATATGGAATAAATTGTACATAAGGTAAGAGATAATTTTGCAATCTCATTTTTATCCGAGATTGCTTATACGTAAGTATTTACTAGGGTTATATTTTTCATCAATATCCATAAAAATGTTTTTCATAAAGTGTTTAATATTATTCCATGTATTTTTAAGGTCATTATTACCCCTCTTTGACTTTTACCTTGTGTTATGGAAGAAATATTTCTTTTGTTTACCATATAAGGTACTTTTTGACTTTTCCTACAAAAGTACGTGAAGAATGTTTTTTTAACTTATACAACGTGAAAGGATTTTTACGATGTCATAAAGACTTATTGAAATGAAGTTTCCTCTACAAAATTTAATTATTATTTTCTAAAAAATCCATTTCTTTTAATATTGAATGGAATTTTGTGAAAATAAAATGATTTTGAAGAAGAAAGGATATTTTCATCAAGAATTCATTTCAAGTGTTTTGTCAAAACTATTTTCCATCAAAGATGAAATTATTTAGTATGATTATGTTTCAATTATAATTTCACTATTATTTATATGGTTTTTATTTTTCTTATGATGAAATTATATCCATTTCTTTTATATGGATTATGTTATGATGGGATGATGTTTATGAAACCAATTTTATTCGTTGGGTTATTATGAATGATGTTTGTTTATTTTATGGAACACAAAAGAATGATTTCATTATGAGATGGTTGGGACCTATATCTCCCTTAAATTAATTGGGTAAATATTTATATCTCACGAGATAGACATGGATGGAATGGAAAGTTAATCCAATTCAGTGATACAGGACTGGAATGAGGAGTGAACTCGATTCAATAAGGGACTTTGTCCACTATGATGGTCTTGGAAGCAATTCCTTGGCTACTATGGAAATAATATCATGTGATTAATGGTTTTACACAATTACACATTTTATTCCCCATGTTATTTTGGCCTGATTGATGTTTCATTATGATCTATTCCATACGTACTACCTTGTTTTAGGTCATTTCTCAGGATTTTGATGTTTAAATATTATGTTCATGTTTTTTTAAATTCAAATTTATGTGGGATATTTTATTTTCTCCATGCTTAACCTTATTGAGCATTTTAGCTCAACCTTTATATGTTTTCTTTTCACCAGGATAAAAAGAACGGTTTTAGGTAAGAAAACAAAAGGGGGAGATCTTTATGGGAGATGTTGAAGATCTTTCACCACGATTACAAGATTAAGTTCTGATTTTCTAATGGCACTAAACTAATATGGTCTTTGGGCATCTGTTTTTGTAATTTATTAAGTATTCCTCAAAATTAATGTAATTTCTTTGTATTTCAAGCTTTGGGTCTCTACATATGGAATCCGAGATAAGGTTTAGTTAACCTTGGGAAACTAGGATGTGAAAACTTTAGTGAGATCCCTAGATATATTTCTAAGGTATGTCTAGGGATGTCCCTAAGTATTAGTATAACTATTGGTTACAGTCCAAGAATTATGTTGAAGATCATGAATAACCTAGGGTGAACCTAGAGTATCATGGATTAAAGAATGTGTGATAAGTTATACATCCCATAAGTGACTTTTTATGATTTTGTGGTTCCTTGTTATTTTAACTGTTTCTTACACTGTGTTTTTTGGTTTGAGTCAATGGGGGGAACCAGGAGAAATTGGGTCAACATTGAATCCAGTGGACAAATTGGTTACTATGAGCAAAAAAATTGTGTAATTCCTAGAAAGAAAGATTTTTTGATCATTCCAAATTAGTCATCATGATATATGATTAATAAGGTGAACTTTCGTGGTATTCCTAATTCATAAAATAAGAGGAAGATTGAATTTTATGCATGTTCACATGGTGAGGAGCATATGGAAAGGGAGATTTAGATTTCTAACAAAGGGAAGAAGAACCTTGATGAATACATCAAATGGAGGGGGAGATGTTATATGTGTGGGGAGAAGGGTCATAGAGTGACAAACTGTTATGGAGTTCAATGTCTTATCGAGGGAGAACATGGAAATTACCCAACTCAATGCCCTGTCCTAAGAGGTTACTTCTAAATCAAGGAAGGACTTATTCCATGACAATAATTGAAGAGGATGTATTGAAGTGTCTATGTTTTGTTATTCAAGAATATTGTTTTTAGGTACTTTTATGATATATTGTAATATCTATTTATTGGTCCGTTGTGGTTTTTCATAAGAATATGGTACGGGTAACCATGAAAAGTGATTTAAGTATTTTTGGAAAGCACCTAATATGCGCATAAAGAACAGATAAGGAGATAATGAAATGTTTAATGCGCTCATGACTAATATAATGAAAAATTGATATCATGGTTTGAGTATATAGAATTTTTTGGATTTTGGTATGTGGAAAGAGTTAACTTTTGACTGCATTCATGTATTCACTAAGGTTCTATGGTAATTTATGTTTCAAGAGAATACATGATTAATGTATTCACATGTTTGGAATGAGAACAAAATGATATATCTTATGATATATGGGGGATAAATGATGGTATTCACGTGCTTGTTATGTGACCTTTCCATTAATTGTTTTCTTTATACTATGAGATTAGAAAAATGTATTTTGGATAATTCTAATGATTATAATGGATTATGTTGGACATTAGATAGTATTGTTTAAGTCTATAACATTTTTTGATATTATTTCTGTAATGTTATAATAGTGTAGTTTTAGAAAAAGGATAACCTGCAGGATGGGAGAAAACCTGTCACGTTAGACAAGGTTGTGGGAATCAAACCCACAACCGAAGTGCGACAGGCCTTTATCGCCTACCACTGGCCTACAGGAAGTCCCTAGTTAGTATAAATTAGTTTTATTTTATTAAGCGATATGATCATTGAAGTATGAGTCCATTTTTGGAATCATTTATGGTTAATCTCACCATAGATGGACTTATGTATATTTAATAACTTTTGATAAATTTTTGATATAGATGGAAAAACGTATCATTCTATCACATGATCAGCTAATATTTAAAGAAGGACAAAATCAAATTCATTTCTTTAAATAAGAGATGAAGTGGAAATTGTTCATGGAAGGACAAACAATGATATTACACTGAAATTAAGTAAGTATTTATCCTTTTGAAAAAATGTATCAACATTAGGGAAATAATCTTGAAAACCAAAAACTTTGTACTAGTACCCTCATATTCGATGAATCAGATGGTACCTTAGATCATCACAAATTTATGGCTTTGTGATTGTTGGATTTGTCATAGCCATGTTCTCTACCACTCTTCATCAGAAAATGATGGTTAGATTTCTCTTCCATATCTATATTTTCTCCTATGTTCACCTATGTGGAAACCCAGTAATGAGTTAATTTGGGTAACCGTTATGTTTCATACTTCACTTTTTAAAATTAAATTTTAGTATTTATTTTTACGATGTGGGTTTCTATAAATGAAACTTTCAAGTAGTAAACGATTTATAACCCAACAAATCTCGAGGGAAAAATTCATTTTAAGGGGGGTAGAATGTAACACCCACAGATTTTATGAGATATATTCCTTTTAATTTCTTTGGTGTATTCTATTTTATACTACACCACGATTAGCTTGTACTATACACAACACCATATTAGCATGTCGTATACGCAACACTATTCTTGGCTCATGTTACACACAATTTCAATTTCGTTTTGTGGAGATTATTCTAGGAAAAATTAAGTATAGATTTAATTAATGTATAAGTGAAATAAGTTCTGATTATGATATATGCAACACCAAAGGGAGCTTTCACTACATGCAGCCCTATCTTGGTTTGCATTACACGCAATCGTGACCTTCCTTGATAGCGTGTGTAGTACACAATACTGGGTTTCACTAAACAAGGATATGTTATTAAAATATTATATAAACTAGCCGTGATGAATAGTAATACCCACTTATTGAAATTCTATAAATTTTATCTTTCAAAATGGACTTCATTTTTAGATTTGGAATATCGAAATTATCCTAGAGTGAATTTTTGGTATTTTTCTAAAAACTTTCAATTTTGGATGAATAGTGAAAACACCGATTTATTTGTTAAAAACGACATATTATTTAAATTTATTTTAGGTGAAAATAGATATATAATACCTATATAAGTTCAATTTAATTCATTGGAGTAATTTTATAATAATTTTAGATATATAAAAATTTTGTTGAACTTTTCACTGTCTTTTACCCATCTCCTAGGAGAATTTGAAAATTCACATAAAACTTAATTTTACCGCTTCTGTGAGTGGAATTTAGAAAATCCGAGAGACACGGTTAATATCAAGTAGTAACATGTGGTTCAATAAGATAAAAATATTTTTTGTTGAATAGTCACTTTTAACTTTTATATACCACTGTTAAAAGTAAACATGGTAATTAAGGGTAAAAATGATATAATTATTGCCCTAACACATGTCTTGATTCTATTTCGTAAGTGTAATTAGACCAAAAAAAATCTTAGGAATAAAATATTAACCTTTAGGTCCACTTGAATTTGATTAGAATATTTATTATTATTTTATTTAAAGAAGAGTTAAAATAGTTAAAATCAATGTTTAATAACTAATTTTTTTTAATATAGGGTTATACATAAGATAAATTCAACTATAAATATTAATTATAAATATAACAATATTTCCTACATAATTTTATTTTATTTATATTTTTAGATATTATATAATTTAATTTATTTATGACACAATGATGATGCAATAATTACCTTATTAATGAAATATTAACATAATTGATATTATAAATACACCAAAAAATGTAATTTGACACTTTTTATGAATAAGAATAATTTTATAGGTCAATATAACATATTATGATTGGTTAGATGAATTTTATGTGATGTAATAATGCTTTTATGAATTTATAAAATACAAAATACCAAATAGTGTCAAAATTGACATAAAAGAGTTTTCAAAACAAATATTATATTATTAATTGATATAAAGGTACTAAAAATCTAAGGTTCAGAAAAAAGACTTATATAATAATATATATGACATTAAGGAACCAAGTAGGGTTATATTGGAAGTTTATAGTAAGTTTATTAACCATATAGTGTAAGAATAGAAGAAGACACGGTAAAAGTTAAATTATTTAACTTAGAGTTAAATCTAAATGATAAGGTTAAAATGATAAACTAAGTTTGTCTAAAACCTATTGGTTGAGATTATTTAGACCCATACCCTCCCTATCAGCTAAATAAGTAACTTTTGATCCATTATTAACTGAATATTAATTTATTATAAAATAATATTTTATGTTTTTCCAAAGGTGCCCCTCTCCTCCCTTATAAAATAGCTCCTCCTACCTCTCCTCTTGACACAATTTTGAGCCTTCAAGATCGGGAAACCCATGCCCATTTCACTTCTCCACTTCCATAGAAACCTATTAGAGGTTTTTTTATTCTTCAAAGACAAATGTTAGTGCCCTAAGAGGAGGTTAAGAGGAGGCACGTCAAAGAAGAGGTAATCTCTTCTACCGATTCTTTCAAGTTTCATTATTCTTCTATTTCCTATTATTTAGTTGTTTCATTATAAATAAATAACATAAGTATAACTAATATAATGATATGTTATTATGAATATGAAACAACCCCATTTCACCTTCTATCCATCCTACGGAAAATGAAATCACCGCGCGTGCGTAAGTACAGAATACCGTCTCCACGCCGTGGTGTAATATGTTTTTCAACCACCACCAAACTTGGATGGGTATAATGGTGTAAAGAATAACTATATATGGTTATTATAACATTATAATAATTCTATGATATTATATCATCCACTCCAATTCCATTCAATAATAATGGGAACGATATCATCGCTCGTGCGTACGTATGGATTACCGTCTCCACAACACGATGAGATTCATTCTCCATGTTAACCATTCAAGAATGATTATAAAGTATATATAATGAATAATAATGATATATATGACATAATAATGCTACTGGATTTATTAATATATATATATTTCATCTACTTACATCCATTCAAGTTAATAAGGAAAGGAAAACAACGTTCATGTGTACGTATGACCTACTGTCTCCATGAACAGTGTGTTTCATTTCATTTATCTATCTATTATATATATATACTAAATATATATGATATATAAATCATTTTTTACATTCTTGAAGTAAATAAATCATGATATAAGTAATAATAATATCAAGAATAACAGGTCCAAACACGTACGATAAATGAAATGATTTTACACAAAACCCTGCTTTAACATGGAATTGACAAAAGAACGGGTAATATAAAGTCATAAGTAAATAATATATGATATCATAAATATTATTATGGTTATGTTACAAGTTATTAATATGTTTAAACCAACTATACATGATTTTCTAACACATACGAAAGAAATTGGACATAAGGTAAGGGATAATTTTGCAATCTCATTTTTATCCGAGATTTCTTATACATAAGTATTTAATGGGGTTATATTTTTCATCCATGTCCATAAAATTGTTTTTAATAATGTGTTTAATATTAGTACATGTATTTTTAAATTAATTTTTACCCTCTTTGACTTTTACTTTGTGTTATGGGAAGAATATTTTCCTCAAGAATTCATTTCAAGTGTTTTGTCAAAACTATTTTCCATCTAAGATGAAATTATTTAGTATGATTATGTTTAAATTATAATTTATATATTATTTACATGGTTTGATTTTTCTTATGATGAAATGATATCCATTTCTTTTTATATGTATTATGTTATGATGGGATGATGTTTATGAAACCCATTTTATTCGTTGGGTTTGTATGAATGAAGTATGTTTATTTTGTGGCACACAAAAGAATGATTTCATTATGAGATGGGTGGTGACCTATATCTCCCTAAAATTAATTGGGTAAATATTTATATCTCAGGATATAGACATGGCAGGAATGGAAAGTTAATCCGGTTCAGTGATATAGGACTGGAACGAGGAGTGAACTCGATTCAGTAAGGGACTTTATCCACTATGATGGTCTTGGCAGTAATGCCTTGGATACCATGGAAATAATATCATGTGATTAATGGTTTTCCACAATTACACATTTTATTCCCCATGTTATTTTAGCATTATTTTTGTTTCATTATGATCTATTCCATACATACTACTTTGTTTTAGGTCATTTCTCATGATTTTTATGTTTAAATATTATGTTCATGTTTTTTTAAATTAAAATGTATATGGTTTGTTTTATTTTCTCCATGACTACCCTTACTGATCATTTGAGCTCACCCTTTATATGTTTTATTTTCCCCAAGATATAAATAATGATTTTAGGTAAGAAAACAAAATAGGGAGATCTTTATGGGAGATGTTGAAGATCTTTCACCATGATTAGAAAATTATGTTCCTAGTTTCCAAAGACAATAAACTAATATGGTCTTTGGGATTCTGTTTTTGTAATGTATTAAGTTTTCCTCAAAAGTAATGTAATGTCTATGTACATCAATATTTTGTTCCCTACAGGTTAGGTATAATAGTGTGGGGTTAGAATATTTTTTGATATTTATGTGTGAGTTAAATGTTTTAACATTAGTTGGTTTGTTTGGTCTGGGTAATACCATGGAAACAATGTTGGGGTTATTATATTTCATTATAATAGGCTAGAGAAACCAACTAGAATATGGTTCCTAATGAATTCTTTCACAATGAAACCCCTTCTCTTATTAATGACTTAAGTACTTAGTGCACTGATTGTAGAGTATAATTAGGTTAGAATATGAATAATATTGTGGTTAGGGTATAAATTTTTTTCTTCATTTCGTGTTATAGGGAAACTATTTAAGGATGGAGAGTGTGGAAATCTCAATTATATATTTTAAATTACTTCAACATTACACTTTATTATTTATTATTTTTTTGTATTATTTTGAATATGATATATGATTATATAGGTATCCTCAATGTAATATCTTGAACCGATGTTGGCTATGTTTGTACCTATCTAGGTGTAACCCATTTTTGATCATAAGGATGAATTGTGTGAAACAAATACCCCTATAGATGTATTATTTATATCTATTTTTTTTGTTAAACCTTAGGTATTTTTGTTCTTTTTAGGTGGTGGAGGGCTCACATAGAGTCTACTCTCATATTTCAAGGAAAATATTCACGGTTGAGGAATTTACTCATGAGAATAATCCCCACTAGAACACCAGTGGGAATCCATTAGAGTTTTAGTGTCCCCTATTGTTCCATTATACCATTGGATAACCCACTAAAGTTATGGTGGGACCCAAAGGTGTTTTTTAATTTATTTTTTAATTTATTTTTAATTAAATTTTTAGTTAATTTAAATTGGTTCTAAAATGGTCATTTCTCTCCCCATATAACCCAATAATATTTCACAACCCACCTCCCATTGCCTTTTTGTTTTCACTCTCCAAGGATTGGGTATCCTCTATCTCCTTTATAATCATTAATATATCTATCTTCTAGGGGTCTCCAACTATGATTCTATACCTCCTATAATTTTCTATCTCCTTAAATAATGTTGTTTTATCATCTCTAACAAAAAATTCTTAATTTTATCATTTTTTAGGGTTTTAAATTTATATTTTTTTGAATAAAACTAATCTAGATATATTTATTTGTAAATCTTCTATTAAGAAATGGTTTGTGGTCTCTAACAGTTTACAATGATTTATATTCATTTCCATGTCATGTGTCATATGACATTGAGCCAACATTTTCCCCCTCACCTCATCTACATTTGTTTCATTGGAGTTTTTAAATAGGGGATGATTTTTTTAGGAAATGGGTCTTCTATTTTGAGTTTCAATTAAAATGATAGGTTTTCCAAGGGTGGTGTTCCGAAAAGAATCATGTGAGGATGATTTAAATGGAAAATTATAGTCATGTTTTGGATAGGTTGTTTTTCACTTTCCGTTACCTTATTTCAGGTTTTTGGTGACCTTTATTTTGATATATTTTTATTTGAGTCTTGTTTTAGGGTGTTTCAGATGAAATTTTAAGAATTTTGGAATCCATTTGAGGTATTAATGGTTTGCACATTATTACAGAAAAAAAATTAAGTTTGGCCTAACAAATCATGTGCCTTTTTGTATGTCACTGGAAGGGGGCCCATGGTTTCACTAATAGAGTGAATATCACCTCCAAACCATACACCCTCAAATTGTAATGGTTCATGTGGTTGGTGAATGGTTAATCATACCATATAGAAAAACAATTCAAACCATCTAGAAGTCTAGTAGGGGCACTAGTATAGATCACATAGTTTGTCTAACCACAAATTCCTCCCTATAAAATCATGAATGGTGGAATAATTCCTTTAAAAATTATTTTTAAAAATCCAAATCCCCACGTTTAAGAATCCTAATCCACCCATTCAACCCTAACAGGTTCTTTAGCTCTTAGAGGCTATCAATAGTATAATTTAACTCCTCCAAATCCTTTTATTTTTAGATTTAAGTAGTTTTGTTAGCGTTTGATATCCTCTGGTAAGTGTATATACTCTCATGTGGTTTATTCCAATATCAATTTCTATCCTTATTAGAGTTTGACTGATCAAAATATAATTAATTGATCTAAAATTAGTTTTGGTGGATCTTGATTCTATTTTTGATTTATTGATATATGATTCCTTCATTCTTTATTGGTGAACCTCTTTGTGGGTGTCATTTTCTGGATATTTGATTTAAACCTTGGTAGATCAATAATACTTTTTCATTTTATTGAAAATAAATATTTATTAATTTATTTGGAAAATATATTTAAATATTTTAAAAAATGTATTTGATATTCTTTGATCGTTTATTTTAAATGGGTATAAAAATTGAGGAAGACCCATATTTCAATGGAATTCAAAATTGTTGGGTTATTTTAAAAAAATGATGGATTGAGTTGAAAATATTTTTGATGAAATGATTTTTTAAAGATCTTTATAAAACGATTTAAATTGAAAATTAATTTTAAATTGAAGGTGATAATTACAACCTATGATTTGGTTTTGATATAAAAATCCATGTTAAAAACTACAATTACTCAAGTATATTTTGAAATGATTTGAAATGTTGATTTCTAATTTTATTGATAGATTTATTGATTGAATAAAATTTAAGAATGGGTAGTTAGTAGGTAACCGAGAAAATAATACTTAGATCTTGTTCCCCTATAAATTGACATATGATGATAACTATCACTAATTTTTTTTTGAAATTACTTTACAAGATGGGTTCCCTTATTGGTGTGTATATTTCCCCTGATTGGTTCCCCTCACTACTGGAAAAACGACCTATACCCACGGTTCAAAACCGTGGGTATAGCCCCCAAAACCGTGGGTATAGGCTATACCCACGGTTTTGGGAACCATGGGTTGGAATGGCGTCGGGATAGGGGTCTTGACCTATACCCACGGTTTGGTAGAACCGTGGGTATAGGTGGTTCACACATGAAACCGCTGCTGTACAGCGTGGCATGGGGTTTTCTCACGGTTTGAAAACCGTGGGAAAAATTTATATTCAAAATAAACGCTCAGCAGGTTTCGAACCCGCGCCATGCAGAACACCTACGCGAAGCAACTAACAGGCGGACCAACCGAGCTGTTATATTTATATGTATATAATGATTATTCTATTTTAATATATTAATACTGATGCGGTTATTAAAAAAAAGGAACCGCCGGGTTTCGAACACGGGACCGGGAGGGAGAGAATACCGCGGCGAACCAACTAAGCTAGACCGATTTTGTTAATTTAAATATACAGTGTTATACTTATATTAATATTGTTGATATATTTAAAATTACATCCTGCCGAGTTTCGAACACCGCACTTTCCAGAACTGAAAGACTAACTAAACCAACACACCTAGAGAATTTATGTTCATTAATACCAGTATATGTGTAATTAAATTATTTACAACATTGTTCCCACGTAAAATTTATTTCGTCCCGCGCAATTTTTTTCCCATTCCCTCCACCCGCAATAACACGGGAAACCTATAACCACGGTTTTGAAAACCGTGGGTATAGGTCTTTGAAAAAAATACCCCCTATACCCATGGTTTTTAAAAACCGTAGGTATAGGTTTCCAAAGCAATGCCTATTCCCACGGTTTTGGAAAAACTGTGGGTATAGGTCTTCACCAAAAAAACTATACCCACGGTTTTCCAAAACCGTGGGTATAGGTTCCCATACTATACCTATACCCACGGTTCTGGAAAACCGTGGGTTTAGGGGGGACCTATACCCACGGTTTTCTGAAAAACCGTGGGTATAGGCCCAATTTCCAGTAGTGCCTATTGGGGTGTATTTGTGCGATAAAACCTAACTAGAGATGATATATGTAATGATATGTTTTAGGATCCAATTACCATGAAAATACCATACCATGAGTAATTTAAACATGGTTATTTCATTAATTTATTTGATATTACTTATTATTGACTTATCAAAATGTTTTATTCATGACAATTCATTTATATAAACTATTTAAATAAAATTTTCATTAAAGCCTATGTGAAATATGTTTTGATTTATCTACCATATTTTTGAATGAAATCTTGTTTTTGATTAAAATATTAAAATTTAATTCCATTCCTTACTTTTATCTAAATTTATATCATATGTGGTTAATTTTTATGTTATTTAATATGGAACACTTTATGAGACCCTACTGAGATATATATCTCAAACCCCACCTTTTCCTTTCATAATTTATAGAATTTCTCATGTGAGTTCTGAGAAAAGTGAATGAACCACTTGGAAGTGCTTTATTTTCTTGATCCTTTCGAGGTGTATTTTTTCGTGACCTGTGGATATGTCGTCAAATTGTTTCATGGGATGTTTGAGATTTTATCTTGTTAGATACTGAGTACATTGATGATGTAATGCTTTTGGGTTTTTTATTATACCAATTGGGTTTTGGTACTTCTCCTTTTGGTGTATTGGTAATATAGACTTTTATATTTTACCTCTCATTATTTTGTGGAATATTCATTCCCTCTTGACGTTTTTTGATTCCAATTTCTTATTGCTAACCATTGGGGTTTGGGAACAAAGTTTGGGTCATGTTAGAACCATCTCAGTACTAGTGTAACATGGTATACGAGATGGTTTGTGGCACAATGGAATCAAAGTTTTAGGTTAAACATATTTTCAAGATGTTTTTATATTGTTTTGGTTTTCCTAGTATACCTGAGATATGATTTTCTGGACATAGGAGGTAGTTATGGGTGATTTCCTAACCACTTCTCATCGTAATGAGCCTTAAGTAACCATGGGTGTCTAGGGAAATGTATATTGAGGAATACATTGATCTAATTATAGTATAGTCCTAGATCATGGTTAAGTTAGATCAAAATAAAAATATTGAAATCTTATTTAATGAAATTGATCTTCCTGTATCTCTTTTTTAAGTTGTTGATCTACGTACCCTTTCCGATGTCTTTTATATTTTCTATTGATGTTCTGTCCCATCATGACTCTAAGAAGACATGAAAAAAGTATCAAGGAGGAATATTTTGGTGAAACACATTGATAAAATCCTTCAGTGGACTATAATATTGTCATGATTATGGTTCATGCTATCCATGCTATATGAAAAGTATCAAAATTTGTTCTCGTTAAGGCTCCCATAGTGGAAACTTGAAGGGATGAATCTCTCGATCATTCTCAATAGTTTATTATCTAGAATCGACCTATTTTACAAGGATCTAATAATCCATAAGAGGATGAGTAATGGGTAAGGAATATAGATATTATTTTTGACTTCCTAGAAACACATGAGGTTATTAAGGTAAAATGTGACACCTTTAAGATGGAAGGGCCTAGAAGAAGATTTTGGGATTCAATGGAAATAGAGAAGAATAAGAAGGGTTTTTAGTTTAAGGAAATTTGAGATACATTAACTAATTAGTTTTATACATAATCTATGATAATAGATAATGATATAGTGTTTTTTTAATGTGGAGTAGATTAATAAGATGTTGACACAGTATACAAACCACATTGCTAAGATTGTACAGTTTTCACATGATATTGTATCGAATGATAATATGAAGGACCAATGAGTTGAGATGGGTATCATAAATGATATCCATTTATAGGTTTCATTAATAAATCTCACTTCATATTTTGGTATACTAGATAGGGTGTTGATGGTTGAGCTTGATCTGGATGGAATGTCCGTGTTGATGGGAGTCCCTTTTTCTCTTAGTGTAAGGTTTGTGAGTTCCATTAAGGGAAAGAGAAAATGAGATGAGATGATTAGTGGATTTAGATAAAAGGTATCATCCAAACCTTTTGCAGTAACTGGAAGAGTCCCTTTTACTTGGTTCTAGTGTGGAATGGTTTGGAATTTTAAAAGGGTTTTATCTAAATCACCCATGATCAATAATTTGTATGGTTGCTCAGTCCACCTAAAAAATTTCTGTCAAATGTTTTACACTATGTATAGTGTAATGATATCCTTAGTTCCAAAAATTATTCTAGCTTAATCATATTATTCAATATCTAAAGGGTTCTAATAGAATGAAGTTTTACAAACTAGAAGTGTCTCTAGAGGAATCTGATACTGGTCCCATGACTATGAGAGGTAGCATCACTATATATTCATCTTTAGTAAATTCTTTATTTGATAGTAGTGAATCTAATTGGATTATATCCACTTGTATTTGGAACTTGATAAATCATACAATGTATATTTTTTCTTATGTGAGGAGTATTACAACACCTCTCAGAACGAAGAGAGAGCATGGTCTCTTTTTTTCTTGCTCGTGTCTTCTCTTTATCAGAGGTTGAGATTGATTGGAATTCTCTAGTTCTCAAAATGAAAACTCATTTTTAATTCTCAGTATAGATTGTATCATCACAAATAAGTCTTACATTTACTAACATCATCAATAAGTATCCTTTACTTCACCGGATGGGGTGTGTCGTGTCTTTTAGGGAGAATAGATTTTGAGATGAAGTATAGAAAGTCACTCTTATTAGGATTTGGGGAAAGTAATATCATTTTTTTACTTTCAATATAGAGTGGTAATCATTGAGTGATTATATCCCACCAATTTTCCTTGAGTTTCCCGATATGTTTCCATATGATTTCTCTAGTTTTCCATTGGTAACAGAGGTATATTTTTCTATTGATTTTGTTATTAGTAATCTACTGGTGTTTATTTCTTATAACTTCATGGAACCGTATGAACTGAAATATTTGAGGAATCAGTTAGATGACCTCTTGGGGAAAGGATTTATTCAACTGATTTTATTACATTTGGTGCCCCCTATTATCTTTTCTAATAGAAGATATGAAACACTACACCTTTTTGTTGATTTATAAAAAATCAACTAACTTAAAATAATGAACAAATATCCATTACCATGGATCGATGATATTTTTGACCAGTTGAAAGAAGAGGAGTGGTTCATGATGATTTATCATTGAACTGGTTATCACTAGTTGAGAATAAAAGAATATGACATTAGGAATACTACCTTCCGGATTAGGTATAGAAATTATGAGTATCTTTTCATCCTATTTGGTTTAATCAATGCTCTATAAGTCATTAATTAATTGAGGAACCAAATCATCCTTGAGTATCTTGATACATTCTTGGATGTATTTATGTATGTAATCCTTGTTTACACTTAGTCTGAGTAGGATCATGTGCGCCATATGAGATAATTTCTAGAAATCTCGATAAATCACTATGTATATGCTAATAAATCAAAATGAGATTTCTAGAGTAAGTGATATTATTTGGGAACATGTTCTATGAACATGGTATTTCAATTGATATTGAGAAGTTGAAAGATTATATGACATGAGTGAAACCATAGAATGAATTCACTATTTATATCTTATTGTGTTTGGAGGGGTATTATCGCCATTTTTGTAATGTATTTCTCAAAGTTGTCATCTTTGATGGGTGATCTCAATCAGAAGGGGTAAATTTCACTTTGGATGATAAAATTCATAGTTTATTTGTTTATATGAAATACCATTAGACTTATTCACCATTACTGACCCTTCAAAAGGCTAGGTAGGGCTATGTTGTCTTTTGTGAAGCATTGGGTTCAGTTTGGGGCTATGTTTTTATGTAGGGTGATCACGAGGTAGCCTATGGTTCTCGATAACTTAAGACACAGGAGAAGAATTATCCAACCCATGACCTTGAACTCATATCCATGATGCATTACCTTATGTGTTTTATTAAATATATTTTCGGATAATGGTTTACCATGTTTTCTGATCACAAGGGATCGAGTTAAATATTATATAAAAAATATTTGAACCTCCATCAGGGGATTTTGGTGGAATATTCCTAGTATTTTGACTCTGAAACTTCCTATACCCCCTTAAATGGATGTTTCATTGGTAATGATTTAAGAAGAAAAAATGTATCCCAGGCCATTAAAGAATCATAAGAAGAGTGGGACTTAATGGATATTTGTTCATAGTTACATTTAGAAGTCTGAGAGGAATAGGGAAAAGTGATTTGTGAAAATTTTCTGTTGACATTATATCTTTGCAAGATGATTCCTTAATAAGAGAATAATAATAGTGAATTATATGGAATTAAATATTCTATTTATGGTGGGGATTCCATTGGTCAATGTAATTTCCATTTATAGGGCATCCTATGATTTCATAATGTTTTTGTTGTACCTTTGACCATAAGGAATGATGTAATGGGGTATTACAATAATTTCCAGTGGGATGTGTACTCATAGACCAGAAATATGTTTTACAATATGAGACAATGATTTTGGTGGCTGGGTATGAGACTAAACATCGCTAACATTGTTTCACATGGTTATACCTATCACCAGAACAATGTTAAGAACCCGATATGTTTTGGTTTTCTTCAGTCACTTCCAGTGCCCACCAGGAAGTGGGATGATATTTATATGGACCTTGTGGTTGAGTTTCCACACACCTCTCAAAAATAGAATACAACATGTGTTATTATTGATCATATAATTAAATCCTACAACTTATTATCTATTTTTGATACTGACTAAGTTGAGGATTTGGGATGTCCTTATGTACACGAGTAAGTTTGGTTTCTTGGAGTTTTTTATTCCATAGTCTATGATAGTGGTCCCCATTTTACTTGTCACTATTGGAGAGGCCTTCAGGTGGAATTGGGATATTAGGTGAGTTTGAGCATGACATATCATCCATAGATAGATGGCCTAAGATAATAAGCTGTATAGATTATTGAGAATATGTTACATTCTTGCATTCTTTATTTTGATGGTTGTTTGGATGTCCATTTGTGAATTTTTAAACATTATTACAATAGCAGTTTCCAATTTTCAATTTAGATGGATCATTTCGAGGCCTTGTATGGTTGGAATTACAAATATCCATTTTTATGGTCAATGATTCATGAAAGTTAGTTTATTTTCCAAATATTGGTCCATAAATTAAAAAAAGATTTAGTTGATTAGTCAGATAATGTGTATGTAACAATAATAGTAAAAATCTTATGTTTACTGTCGTAGGAGACCTTTGGTGTTTTCAGTTTGTGATCAGGTGTTTTTGAGAGTTTAAATCCACTTGGTTCATCAATGTATTACGAAACATGTGAATCTTGGACCTTGGTCTTTGGGACCTTTTGAGGATGTTGAGAAGGTTGGGTAAGTGGTTTACTATTTAGCACTTCTAGTATAGTTGATATAAGTACATAATGTGTTCCATGTATCACAAGATCATACATATATTTTCTTCTAATCTCATGTCTGGATCTAGGAAAACTATATGTTGATCCCAATTTAACCATGAATGAGCATCCATTCATGTTATTTGATTTTAAGACTAATATACATCATGGGAGGATGTAAACTTATATATATGAGTTATAGAAACATAGTTGTGATTCATATGATAGGTGGGATCATGATTCCCAAATGAGAGAGTATTAGACTCACCTCTTTGACATGGAATCATCTTGACATGATTGTTGGGGATTGAATGTTTTTATGACGGGGGAGATTGTAACATTTCTATACCTTTTTTAAAGTGTTCTTTGACTCTTGTTTTGATCTCATTTTCGTTCGGACTTGTTTCACAGTGTTTCGGGTGGAATTTAGGTAATTTTTTAATCCCATTAGAGAGTTCATGGTTGGTGCATAGTTATGGAGAATTTTTCACCCTATTGTAGGACATTGGAAGAGGGGAACAATTTTTCTAAGAATGTGTCCAAAACCTCTAAACCATGTACCCATATAAAATTAGGGTTTTCATGGTTGGAAAATATTTATTCAAATTAAATGGTAAAACCATGGACCCCATCTAATAGTTCTACAGTGGCGCACAGTTAGGTTGCATGCTTTCTCTAAATATATATCCATCCCTAGAAAACCATGCACGTGGGATTTAATTTCTCCAAAAATTATTTTAAAATTCCTAAAAACCATATTTTAGAATCCTAATCCCCCCATTGGACCCTAATATTTGTAAGAACATTGATGCTTAAAAGATGTGAATTTGAATTCTCTAGACCCTTTTCTTGGTAGATCAACGTGGATTTGATCACATTTGATCACCTATGGGTAAGTGGATCTCATTTAATGTGGTTTATTATGATCTCAATTTATCTCCTCCTTATAGTTTTGTGGATCTACATTTAACTATGGGATATAAAATAATTTCTATTGGATCTTGATTAAATGTTTGATTTTATGATCTCTAATGACTTCACTCTTTGTTGGTGAAACTCGTTGGGGGTATTGATGCCTAGATCATTCATTTAAAGGTAGGTGGTTACATAATTATTTGACATTCAATTGAAAATAAATGTTTTTTAATTTATTTAGAGTTGTTTTAAATGACTTTAAAATAAAAATTTGAGTTTATTTGGTCTTTGATTTGAAATGTGTTTGGAAATTGAGAAAAAAACCAATTTGTGGGGAATTGAAACTATAGGATTACTTTATGAAATATTATGGATTGAATTGGAAATCATTTATGTGGAATTTAAAATATGGGATGAATTTGTGAAATGATTTAAATTTTTTATTTATAATTTGATTGATTAATTAATTGGCTGAAGAATATGTATTTTTGGTTAGTTAGTACGTAATAAGGAAAATAATTATAGTATCTTTATCCCCTTATAATGGAATTATGATGAAAACCTTCACTAAAGAAACTATTGAATGTCTTCCCGTAATGAGTTCCCTTATTAGGGTGTAGACCACCCATGACAGGTTCCCATACTGAGGTGTATTTATAGGCAAAAACCTAACTACATATGAGATCATTAATGAGAAATGTGTGGATACCATTAATAAGAAATGAACATACCAATGGTATCTTCTATATGGTTCTTTCTTATTTGATTTTATTATACATGAGGTTGATTTTTCAAACTATTTTATTAATGACACTTGATTTATATAAACCGTCTTATAGAAAATGTTAATTTAATCCTATTTGAATGTTGTTTTGATATATCTACCATCTTTTTGAATAAAAGAATTTTTTTGGTTTTATATATGAAAATATAATTAAATTTTTTATTTTTATCTAAATTGATATCATAATTTGTTAATTGTTATTGTATTTATTATGGAATTTTTATTGAGACCCTAATAGGATTTATATGTCATAATGTACATTTTCTTTTAGGCATTTTCATATGTTCTTATGCCTAGTAAGAGAAAAGGTAAAGAGACACCTGGAGGTGGTTGATGTTCTAGATCCATTGGTTGTAGAGTCTTAATGAAACCAATGGATCTCCATCTCTTTGTTTCATGGGACGGTTGAGATTTTATATTGTTAGATGTTGATTACATTGATGATGTGCTCCTTTGGGTTTTTATCATACATATTGATTTCTGTTACATCTCATTTTGGAGTGTTCATCACAATGACTTGTATATTTTATCTTCCACTATTTAGTGAAAAATTTGTTACCTCTTATTGTTGTGTGAATTCAGGTTGTAGTCTGCATCTGATGGGGATTTTAATTCCATTCAGGTCAAGAAAAAAGTTTTCTTGGGTGTTAGGGTTACAGGTTGTCCAAGATGATTCATGACATTGTGACCTAAAAAAATTTGTGCAGGCACCATAGAGTTCCCCAAAACCATTTTATATATAAAAATGTAAGGGTAGAATTGTGAATCTATTAGTACTTATGGGTTTTGAGCGGGTTGTGTGTGAGAGAATGACCAAAAATGGTAAATATACCGATCTTGGGAGAGTTGCTAACATATTTTTATATTTTTAAATTCATATAAAGTTATGCACACTTAATTATTGATGTTAATATATTTAAATGAGTTTTTATGAGTTTTTTATATTTTTTATAAATCATTTATATTGTTTAAATAATGGAAAGGATGTTGGGAGAAATTCTCTTTTATATGATTATGTGACTTGGGTTGGGTATAATTCCAACCTAGGATTTCCTTATGCTATGGGTTTGGTGTAATGTCTTCCGAGTATGGGATTATGGTACGATTTAGGTGAAATTAACAAAAATGAATGATTCATAAATTGGGTATGGTGTAATTCCTACCATGCATAAATTAGAGAAGTTGTTAGTGTGTAATTCCAACCATAGAAATTATTGAGTTATGGGTTGGGTGAATTGATAATCCAGGAAATGATTCATGGGGTGATATGGGAATACTTACATCCATTATCATACTTGTTTCTAATGTTGGGTATACATAAAACTAATATATATATATATATATATATATATATATATACGAGGTCATTCCATGACGTGATATTGGGGTTATATATCATGTCATCCCATACTGATTGCATGACATGTTAAAATACACTCCGACACTAGAAAAAGTAGGTACGACTAATCCTGGGTGTCATGAAAAAACCCAATGATTAATAGTTTTTTATTTATTTTTTCGTTTAATATTTTATATCATTCCATTCTAATTTGAACATAAATAGGATTGATATGTTTCCGAACATCGTTCATGGTTTTCAACTGAGTTGTTTTCACAACCATATTGAGTTACCTGGTAGCTAAGAATACTTCATGTTTTATGACATATGTAAGGAAAATATCCCTATTTATATGGATGTGTGGGTTAGTGGAGTAGAGTTGGAGTTGGGATATGTGACCAAAATGGAACTTGGGACCATTTTTGTGGTCACATCTAGTTTTGTTTATTTTTTGGGACCCGATGTATATGATCACCCCGAAGAGTTATTTTTTATACTTTTCCGACTAATATGAAATTATGGTAGTGATTATTTGTTATATTATGGTGATAATAATTTTTTTACATCACATAATTTCTATATATCTCTTACATATAATCTTTTGTGTGAATATTATTTGTGTTACTTCTATTTTTATTTATTGATATCTAATCTAAGTGTATAGTATCCCCACACTATTATCAGACCTTTAACACTTATCGGTTGCCTTTGTCTTATAAGGAGGTGAAACTGGGGTATCCAAAGACCAACCATGGTTTTAGTGGAGGTGAATTGGGAAGATGATATTATAGAGAGTAAATTTTCTATAGAAATTAACCTAATACTATACTGGTGATTTATATCATTATAGGGTCCACTGAGTTGGTTGATACAAATTGTTTTTAATATGTGTTATCTGAGATTCATTTCATGAAACTACTAATGTCTTGGTGAGCATGATACCATGAATTAGATTAATTACTAGGTGATATTAAGATGATGTGTTTCTTATTAGGGATGGTTGTATTTGTGAGACCTCATTTAATAATGATTTTTTTGGTTGATAGATTGGTGGTGGAAAATGATTATTTATGCTTAGAAGATGAGTGGATTAACAACCACTTGTTTTGAATTGAGTCAATTTTTAGTTTGATTACGGATATATTAATGATTCTTTTTTAGTTTTTAATTATTTCATTAAAAGTATGAAACATATGTTTTAAAACATGGTTGTTTTATTTTCTTGAGGTGTTTAGTGATGAAACTCTAATGATTCCCCAGAGTGGGTACATATTTATAGATATAATATTGGGATGATATTTCTCAGATTTACAGATCTATAATAAAACATCTTTAAAAAATTTAATATAAAAAAATCAGAACCCCAATATCTCTATGAATATATATATATATATATATTATATTCGGGGTATAATTAAAACCAAAATCACACATACACACAAAGGGTATAACTTAGTCTATACCCCCTGCGAAAATAATAATTTACCATTCATCGATATAGTCACATCCTCATTTCATCCATGAATTTAAAATACCATAAAAGGGAAATAAAATAATCCCCTCACTGTGATGTATCCATGGGATGTAAAATCATATGTCATTCATGTGGGACACATCTTCACTCAATGACATTCTAGTTCCACACTGTACTAATGAGGAATATAGAAAGAGATTTGGGATTTAGATTTTTGACTTACTGTAAGGAAAGAATACACAACACTAACATCACATGATAGTGTGTTCTTATTGAACCGCTAAGGATGATCCTTTAGGGTGACATATTAATTCATGTGTTATAATTCATGATACAATTTCTTGTCCAATTCATGCATCATACACATTAATTGAAAACCTTTATGATTAAATATCTTGGAACGACTTGTTTATTGATAAATAACCATGGGGGATCACTAAATAAATCATACACCACTTCCCACATAGATAATTACTTATGTAACACATATCATGCACTATGGATGCTTGTGTAGTAGCTACATTTATGAATTGGGAAATCATAATTTATGATTACAAATATTGATGAATGTAGTGGTATGGAATCTTATTTCATTCACGACTTATGAATTCCCTAATAGTACCTTTTTATTATGAGTAATGTGGTAATAAAAACATGTATTTTATTCCCTTATGATATACTTTATCATTAATTAGAACAAATAATATAGTATCAAATACAAAAGGATTTAGGGAATACCTCCTCCTTTAATCCTTCACATACACTAATGCCTCATAGTCTTTATCCCATTCAATCTAATATTGTCACATATATAATTACTTGTGAAATAGTATCAAAATATGTTTTAGATATATTTAAAAAAATAGTAGAAATATATTATCAAACATGGACTTGTATCACACAATATGTAATACCATGTGAACACCTATCCAAAAATATTTTTGATTAACACTAAAACACATTTACAGGACCTCATCAATAAAGCTCAATCCCCTTTCATTCGACCAAAAAGTGTGACCAAATGAGAAATTTATGAATTGAAATGAATTATGAATCTCATGATACATAAATATAATCCAAATAGTATCCTCTAGAAAAAATCAAGGATAATAAATCTACAAATGGATCTATACTGATCTCCATCAAAAAAATGTAAATATATACACTAATAAACTAGTTGCATCAGATAATAGATGTAATTCTCATAAATTCGGTTTGTACAAGGAATTGAGTGACCAAGGGAAAAAGTGTATGCCAATCCCATATTTCTAACTCATACATTCCTGATTTTGTATGGTAGAATGACATAGTATATTAATACATCACAAGTCATTCATTTCAATGGATGAAAACACCATGTTTCCCTCATCCAAAGATATATGAACATTATATATATTTTCTTGGTGAGGTTGTATACTTCTAGTATATATAAATCAATGGCCAATATTTCATACTCATATTCAAGAGGAAAAATTCCACCTTCATTGTGCTCTTACTAATGAAATTATTAGGAACATACCCAAACATCGATGATTATCTAAGACTCAATGGACTGTGTAGGAATGTTATCAAAGTATGAAGTGTCTCCTGGTAGGTATCTTTACAACCTCACATAATGGTGACCTTTATATGATACATGCACCCATAGTGTTCTAAAAACATTGTTTATGGAAATCTATATGGTTAATTGTTAGGTCATCCAGAGCACAAAAACACTTCTTTACCCCATGAGAACAGTCCATATCTCATTTGATAATCCTACCCAACATAACCATTATTTTCCATCATATCATATAATACTACCTAATTAATGTTGGTTAGTGATAACTTAAATATTCTCTTTGGGAGGTTGATTATAATTACACCTCAGAAAATGTATATCAATATACACAAAAATGTAGATTTCAAGAAGGAATGATAAAATTGATATTTACTTTCCTATGATACTATTTATAATCTTAATAACTATTATGAAAAATAAAAAAATCCTAGAAATCACATGTCTATCATATTATATAATATTGACTAAAAAACATCATTATTTTTTTAAACATTATGAGGGATTATTAACTCATTAAATTTATATGAAATTCCTATCACATCACTATGTGGATATCTAATAAAACCATCCCACTAATCTCTTTAGTGAGTTACATATATTAAGAAAGAAATTCCGATTAATAGGAGATTTATGAATCATATTCGTAATATTAAACTATTTGTAAATATTCAAACTGCTTAACTCTATAATATCAATTGTTACAATGTTAACATCTATGATCTACATAGAAATTTTTCTTAGTTTATCATAATCATCCTAGAAACCTATTCCCTGAATCTTTTACCTTCAATGATTTTGTTAAAAAATATAACTATTATCACTTACTAGAATAACAAAAAATCTAGTATGATAAAGACAAAATCTCATAGTTACTATGGTTACACGTTAATATTTTTATTTTCCATGACCTCACTACCCAAAAACTATTTGAGGATATCAAGTGAAATTCACATTGGATTTTTACTAGAATATTTCTTTAGGAAGTAGTGACATACACATTTTAGGGTAACTAAATGAAACCTTTTCATTTCTTATTTACCACCATATAACGTAAACTCTTTAGGTTATCAATTGTTAATCAAAATAATTTTATACTAGAATAATATTTTATTTATAAACATTAAATTTTACTGTGTTCAAACATTCTCTAAAAATAATATTTGGAACTATTTTATCTTCATTATATAATGATAAAATAGTGATACTCCTCTGTGTTTAAGAAATAACACTTATTTTATATTAATTGAAATATTTAGAAAAATTTCATTTATTATTATATCACATGTGGTATTCTATGTTTTTGGAGTATTTTTATTTTAGAAGAATATAATTCCTTAAAATAAATCATTTACTAGTTGTCAAAACATATTTCATTACATTTTAACTAATATATGTATACTTTTTTTATCCTAGATAAATTTTTCTTGTCCTTTTCTTCTTCTACAAACATGTTGTAGATTCCAATGAATAATATACCATATTATTTAGTTTATTATCTCACATTATTCAGAATAATACTTTGTTATCTAATAACTTCTTTTATCAGATAAGAGAAATGTAA